>JAOQMS010000005.1:25572822-25584268 GCA_027563885.1 Erythroxylum longipes | reverse complement strand
CTGTTCTGTTCCGTCTCCAAATTTCCGTCTCGTTCCGTCTCTGCATATTGGAGACAGTAACCAAACAGACTGTAAGTCTCTTTTGTTTCTTGTCCTTTTAATTTATGTCTCTGAGATAGGAAGTTGGGCATGTTAGAACAACTAATTAATCGTCAAAAGTTGCCGTGTTTCAAGTTGGACCCTATCCTATGTCTTGACGTCCTTTTGGTCAAATCGTGCATAGCTCATTATGAAAGAGTGGTGGTTCTAATTGCTAATTTTGTCACATGTATTTTCCACTAAAAGGGCAAACAATATTCTTTTTGAAAAGTCTTATTCCCAAATTCATTGTGCACTTCCTGAAATACCAGAATTTATCGGTTCCACAAAGAAAAAGGTCCCGTTAATAGACTAATTCTTCTAGTTTATTCTTTTTTCAAATTCAAGAAAATAACTATTCTTATTCAATATAAACTTTCAATCTTTTAAACAATTTATATGAAAAATTTTAAAAATTTTATTACTAAATATCAAATTTTTATTCATCATATTTTTTAAAAATGAATAATTGAACAATTAAGAATTATTACAATAATATTTACCTGGTAAAACAGATAAATTTTAGTTTTAAAAAGTAAAAATTGCTATTTAAAAATATTAACATTTATAAAACTTTTTTATTTATTAACCAATTAATTTTTCAATTCCTAAATCTTGAAATTTTTTAAAAAGAACTTAAAGTTCAACACATATTTATTATTTTAATAACTTTCAATTTTAGAATTTAAAATTTAAATAAATTTATAAAATTATTTTAATAATTAAATTATAGTAATAAAATAAAATAATTATTATATTAATATGATGAAAAACTAAAAAAATTGAAATCACTTTTTTATGAATTTTATAAATCATGAAAGCTAAAAGAAATAATGAACATGAAATTGAATTGAAAGAAACATATTTTTATCTGAATTTGAAAATAAAATTTAAAAATAAAAGTAGAATCAAGTATATTTTAAGTAAATGAAAATATGTAAGAGTTAATTATACTAAAACCTATATGAATAAGAGATCCTTGTTGCAATTTGTGATGTAATCATAGACAGAAAAGCTCCAGCTTCTCTCTTTGTTTCCTTTTAGGCAATGTTGCGAATATCGTACCGGACTTGGTACCGGATTGAATTTTGGTAAGGTACTATATTAGTACCGGTCAATACCGGATACTATTTCAAGTAATTTTATAAAATAGTTCCTAAATTTTTTTAGAAATTGCAAAACAGTCCATTGTCATATTGTACAGTTATACTGTATAGTTTATAAGTTTACATCAATCATGTTTCCAAAAATCACAATAATAAATAATAATCGCAATTAATATGAAATAACAATAATTTTCAGATATTTTACATATAAATAATAACCACAAATACTATGAAAAAAGACAATTATCATCATACAAGTATAAAATTAAGAACAATCCAAAATATTTGTAATATTACAATTTTATCGTATATTAAATAATAATTACATTAAAACATCAAATAAAAAACAATAAACATCTTTACCTATCTAATTATTACAATTTACAACAAGAATTCATGATAAAAAAACAATCAATTAGAAATAAAACTTGAAAAACATATATTATTTAATTTACTATTAATTAAATATATTATTTCATTATTTAATATATTAATTATTAATAAGAATTTAAATAATTTTAATTTAATATTACATATTAAATTAATTATTAATAAAATTGTAAATAACTTAATTTAAATTAAATTTATAAAATTAATTATTATATTTTTAAAATATATAAATTTTAAATAAAATTTGATTTAGTAATTCAAATATATTTAAAAATAAATGTTAGTTTATAAATAATAAAATTTAAATTATTTCTTTTCAAAATAAAATAATTTTTATTAATAATATTATGTAAAAGATTAAAATAAATTTAATTAAAAATAATTTATTTTAAAATTTTATTTAATTTATAATTATTATGAGTAATAAAAATATTTATTTTATTTTAAAATAAAAAAATCACAATAAAATTGAAATAAATAGTTAATTAAAAACGTGGGAGTGAAAATTTTTCGACCATTACAGTACAGAATTTAACACAATGCTTTCACGAGTCTCTGATGCACTTCCTAGTTGATTCCTTCAATATTCTAAGCAATCTTTGTAGCCATATTCATTGCTCCTCTTTTTTTCAATTTCTAGTTTACTTTATTCTCCTCCTCCTTTATGTTGTGTTTCCACGATGGCTTCTTCCCATTAATAGTCCTTGACTATTCCTTAACTTTGACTTTTCCATAAAAGAAACAAAATTTCAAAATTTTAACAACCCATTCTCTTGCCATCTTACTTCTTTTAGCTTTGCTATAGTTTCTTACCTCCTTTTCTTCCTCTGCAATTGCTATTGCTCATTCTCCTAATTAAGGTTCCTTCTTCTTCAAACCTCCCTTTACTGGAAGCTGGCAAGACTATCCTCCTTGACTTTTAACTAATCTATTTTGATAATGTGCCGAGCCTCCCTCTTTTTCTATAACTTCTAACCCAAACCAAACCTATCGGGCGTAAGGTTGCTACCTTCTTTCAAGAATGACAAATAGTACCTACACACACTACATTTTTTAATTTTGTAATTTTAACATTTTGAGGCTATTTTTGAACCAAATTAAGTGGGTAAACCCTAGAAGCCTCAAGAAATATTTGAGAACATAAAACACTAAAAAAGAGTAGCCACCATCTTGCATTCTTGGATCAAAAAAGGAGCATCAGGAGAGCATTGGAGATTTCCAGATTTCGAGTTCAAGTTCCAAATCAAGTTCTCCTTTCTCTTGTCTTGTTATTTTCATTAAACTTTATATATGAATTGACTGATGACATTCTTCACATTTATTATGTTCTAAATTTCTAGATTAGGGTTTGTCCTTGAATTATTTTGTGACTTTAATTTCAATTGATTCAATCCAATTTCTATATTATGTTAATGGTGTATATTTTGGCAAAAAATCGAGTTGCACAATGGGAGTTGGTAGACTAATACGTCACACAATTAGAAAATAAAATATCATTCAGAGAGAGATCTTGTGTGATAACTTGATTATTTGATAAATAAATTCTAAACTAATTGAAATTGTCAGGGAAAGAGTTGTGAATTGAGAGATTGTAATTTTGAAATTTTCATATTCAATTAGGGTTATTTGATTAGGTCTTGAGAAAGATTAATTAACTCCTTAGAAAATCTAGAATCAACACATAATTAAATCAATATAGTTAAAGAACAAAATAATGATAGAATAAAGCTTAAGCTTCATCTTTGATTTTCCTCGCATATTTGTTATAATTCATTTGTTATTTGATTATTTTCTTGATTTAATTGCTTCAATTTTCTGTTATTATTTTTATTTAAAAAATCTTTTATCTCCTTAGATAAACTTAGGTTCATTTAGTTTTAGCTAATTACTCGTAGGATCGACACCTCAATTACTATAAGTTTACGATCCGTATACTTGCAGAATATTGAGGGTTTTATATTAGGTAAAACTTACTCAACAAGTTTTTGATGCCATTTCTAGGGAACTAGTTTAAAACTTTTTAAATCCTTTTATTTTAAGGAATTATTACCCTTTCTTTTCATTGTTGTACCCAATCACATGAAATTTAAAAAAAGAGAGAAGAGAGTTTAGGCGTAAAGTAAAAGACACATCAATTTGGACATCACAAGGCAACAATGAGGAACCCTATAAATTAAATGCCAAGAAGCAATACAAAGAACTATAGTGGATGAAATACATCACGATGAGCAAAGGGCCCTTATGCTTTTAATCATAGAATTTTACCACCACCAGTGTAAGCGACATACGATTTGTTTGGAGAGATGGCGAATAATAACTATTTTTGTACATCGGAATGAAGTAGAAAGTAGTCAACCTTCTATGATCCAAACGGAATGATTGATGTGGATTCAATGACAACATTACAGGCTAAGATTGACAACCTCACCAAGAAACTAAACAATATGAAATCCACTCTTTCTCTCCATTCAAAGCAATTAAGGAAAGATGCAAACTATGTGGACGAGAGAGTTATATCACAACTGATTGCTTCCTAGTGGAAAGCAACAATATGGCATAATTGAATTTCAATCAAAACACAATTTGGTCGGGGAAGTAATCATCCTTATTTAAACATGTACAATCTAGGCCGGTAGAACCACTCTGATTTCTGTTGGTCTAACAATGCAAAGACTCCCATGGGACATCAAGACATATTAGGATTTCATCAAGATGAGTCCAGTTCATTGGATTCTAAATTGGACAAGATCATAGACAAGCTCATGAACATGGAAGAGGCCTAAAAGAAATTGGAAGAGAAGTTTGAGCAAGTAAACAAAAGATCATGTTACCCCACAATTAGCTTTTGATCGTCCTCAAGCAAAATATCAAAATTAAGCTCATAGACTTAAAAACATTTACTCAATTCTCTTATATTCCAAGAATATATAATCATAAACAAAGATGAACGACTTAAAAAAATCATAGCAAGTACTTAACATTACAAGCTTTTACGTATGATCAATCAAAATTTAATACCTTTAAAAACTGAGCAATCTAATCGTAGACTTGGAAAATGTGTTTAAATAAGAAATATTCATAAGTACACTCAACATCATTTATAATCATGACATTTCACAACTTTGTATATCATTTCATTTCTCCACCACTAAGGTTTACGTGCAAAATTATAGATCAAAGGACTTTTAAAGGTTGTAATGTGGGCAAAGGTAAGGTGAGATGTCTTTAGTTAAAGTAGCATGAAAGACATCAAAGCTAGTGGCACAAAAGTAACACTCGATGAGGTTTCAAGTGAACAAGTTAAGTGAGATGTATTTGGGTAAAGGAGCATAAAAGCCATCAAAACTAGTGACACAAAAGTAACACTCAATGAGGTTTCAAGTGAACAAGTTAAAATTCATACAAAACTGGGTACCAGCAGCTATGATGAATGCAACAATTATATTTCACAACTCAATTCAGCTCTCCCACACAAACCATATGACGCATAACGAATCAAAAGGGATCATTCATAGAGATTGATGATAACACTACATTGAAACTATAATGAGTGAACCTTCCAAGATAACACCTACCTCATATTCAACATACTTAAGTAACCTATTCAATACAACTTTAGGAGGAAAGACTAATCATAAAGAATTTTTCAATACATATGTACTTCCTCCTTGCTATATTTATTTGAACATTTTTTCTTCTTTTTTTCTTTTTTCTTTTCTTTTGTTTCTCTCTTTTTTTAATGAAAATTAAAAGAAACTACATTAACATGGGAGTTCCAATGATATGACATAAAATAGCATCCCAACATTATAACTAACCCACACATACGTACAGCCCCTCACTTATACTTTTGTACATCCATAAACTCAACAATCAATAAATGCTTCATTAGCTTTAAGACTTAGGTTAGACATTTGGTTAGGTTTCAAGTATGTAACGTGGCTAATACACAATGAAAAGACAAATAAAGCTCAAGGGGACTTAATAAAGGAAAAATCATGTCAATAGGGTTGGCTATTTGGCTAATGTAGTTCAAAAAAAACAAAGAATGCCTAATTATTTCCATGTTAATGCAATTGATAAAAATGTGGTTTCGAATAGAAAATCAATGCAAAGCTAGGGTGTAAATGTCATAAATGTCACATATAAACAAAGACAATGAGACTGATATAGATGTGTCAGTTTAATAAGACTCAAAATTTCAACGACTTTGTCTACCACTAGTTAATACTCTTCTAAAGATAATATACATCGACCAATCACAAAAGTAAAATTACATGCTCAAGTTGCCATGAAATTCTCCAGTCAATTCATTCTCTAATCATAAATATATAATCCTAAAAGTAATAGAAAAATGAGAAAATGTTTGATTGTTTGTTTTATTCTCTCTCTCATTTTGATTGAAAACTTAAAACAAGCAAGAAACAAACTAACATAGATACACATATACATATCTAACTATTGCAGAAAAGTAAAGTAAAGGAAATTTAATTCCCTTAGGTTACCTCCCAAGAAGTGCCTTTGTTTAAGGTCGCTGGCTCGACTCCATGTTTTCTCTTCACGTGATGAAATTTATATCTTCTAGTATCACATTTTGGACGCCTTCCACAGGAGGTTGCTCAGGATAGTGTCTTGGTTGATAATCCTTCATATTCAGTATATGCCCTATCTTCAGACTTCCAATCTTTGCTGAGTTCATACACTTTGGAAAGATTTCGAATATCCCTTCACCTTTTTCTTCTTCGATCAATTTCTCCAATCTGTTAAGTAAAGCAAATCTTCTAGAGATGTACCTAAGTCATGATAAGAGGCTTTTGGTCTATACGGGAGTTGTTGAGTGTCCTGCATACTATCATGGAAGTAATTTTGTTGGTTATCCCATCCATAACTATAGTTTGTATGATCATTCCAAACATGGTTATATGATTGAGAATGTGAGTTATAAAAGAAATTACTTTTGTCCATGAATTATTTTTGTAAATATCACAAACACTAAGTAAAAAGTGAAAAGATAAAGAAATAACTGAAAAGAAACTAATTGCAAACAAATATGTACAGAACACCAATTAAAATCAATAATAAAAACTAAAGCCCCACACTAAGAAAAAAACTATGTGACAAGTTTCTGCCATGCCACGGCACTCCATCATTCTTCTGTCATGATCGTGGCCAATCGTGACAGTGGATTCGTCCTCCAACCTTCTTCAAGTCTTCTCTTCTTTGCTCTAATTCTTCCTCAATCTTGTTCTATGAAGACAAGTGGATATGAATTGATCGAGGTGTCGAGTCTTACAATTTATATCTCTCGATTACTGTAAGTGCACGGGTCGTGAGTTGTAGAATTTGAAGGGTCGATCCCATGAGGATGGTAAACTAATCTAATCCTAGGTCATCTAAGACTCAGAAATTAATAAAAATGAAATTAAAAAATGAAACAAGAACATAAACACAGGAATTTGATTGCATGAATTCAACTCAAGAAATTAACACAAAATAAGAATTGAAATTAAGCAACATAAAAGGTCACTATGGAAATTAATCAAGAGAAATTACAAAGTTATGAGCAGGGATTCTACTTATCATTAATGCTAACCTAGCCAATTATATATTATCAGGGTGTTGGTTCTAGACTATCGTAAGGGGAATTACTCTCTCTCGAGTTATAATCTTGAGCCCTAAATCATTAACCTTAATTAAATTATGGAATTTACAATCTCTCAATTAACAAAGACCTATAATTAAAATTACATCGGAAGCTCTCTACTAAACTACCAGGTCTCATGTGGGATCTCTCTCCACACAAAACTGATATGATTAACTACATGGTCTATTAGATCGCCTAACTTTCTTTAATCCAATCCAAACAATTTTATCTGGCTCACCCTCTCGGTTTGTTACCTAAATATGCAAAAATTGAAGTTAATCACAACAACCAATCAATAAAACACAAAATTGACTATATTAACATTAAATCAAAATAAAATCCTAAAGGAAGAGTTAGAACATTGTCAATAATACAAAACCAATCATCATACAATTCATTTCAATCTTATACATTAAATGAACAAAAATGAAATGGAAAGGATAAGAACTTGGATTAGACAACCCAGGAAGGCAGCAGCATCAGGAGACCACCTAATCTGGGAAGCAGCAGTGTCGGGACCTGCTTCTTCTTCCTTTTCTTTTTCTTCTTCTTCCTCTTTTCTTCTCTCTCCTTCGTCTTCTGTCTGTATTGAACTCCCCAAAAGTGGCAAACTATAGAAGCTCCCCTAGAGTTACATCATTAAGTCTAATATAATATTTCTAATTAGGGCAACCCTAGGGTTTTTTGGGGTTTGTAAGGTCTGAAAAATCCCTCAAAAACTCAAGTTGGGACTATTGTCCTCGTATCTGTTACATAGGCTACGATTGTATACCTTAGTGGCACAATTATGGTCGGGAGTTTTTGTTTCTGTCATGATCGTGGCCCATAATGCTATGATCATGGTTCCCTTCACCAACTTCTGTCACAATCATGGCATATTCCCTACGATCGTGGCTCCTTGCTCTTGCTTTCGTCGCGATCATGGCCCTAGGTTATTTCCCGAGTCTTCTCTGAATCTCCTCTAATTGCCCTGAAACACTAAGAAACACATAAAGTCACCTCATAAATATAAAATTGAAGCTCAACATCATGTTCCAACCTACAAAACAATTAAAACACAAATATTTACTAACTAACACAATTATAACCTAAACATGATTAACAAATAAACAAACACTAAACTACTCACAAAAACATAATGCAATTTTCACCTATCACATCCCTACACTTAAATGTTTGCTTGTCCTCAAGCAAACAAAAACAAAAAAAACAAACATCGATAACCAAAACACAAAACACACATATGCTATAATGAGGCAATGGTAGTAGACTTGACAAAATGAATTTAACTTCGAACACAATCGCTTAAGTTATTCTAACTTATTAACTTGTGAAATCTATGTCTATGTATCTTGGAATAAATATACAAACTAATTAAAAATTTGATGTTAAAGTCTATTCACCCCTATCGTTTGCACACACACATTGATAATTATTTAGTCAAATAAAAAATGTAGCTATTCCTAAGTAGGTTTTCATGACAAATCAAGCTACTAATAAGTTTGGTAGGTTTTTAATTGAAAACATTATTTTTGTTGATTTTTAAGGGCATGAACCTAGTCTTTATATGTGGTCGCAAACATTTGTGATGAATGTTGATCCAGTTACTCAACTAGGTCATGTTGTTATTAAGAGGCTTACTTGGAATGTGATTATAGCCTTTTTGACTTGAAGGCACACATTTGTGATGTATGTCGATCTGATTACTCAGCTACATTACATTCTCAACTGGATACTAGCTCTATTCATAACCTGAAGGCTAGCGGAATAGTTAATTCATTGAAATTTATATAGATTTTTTTCATACATTATTTTGCCTACCTTATTGCTTTTGCTAATAATTCTCATGAAAATATACTTGAAGTGCCACTTATTTAATTAGCCTAAAATTATAAATGAATATGGAAACTTCCTAGGGTGAATAGATTAACACCGTATCCTAATTAACCAACATATTTAGCTGTAAGTAACTTAGGTTACTAATTTCATGAGCTAATATGTCTTAGCAACCTAAAAGACTATTTACATGGCTAAATTAATCCCATTAAGTCCTATCCACTGGCACATTCACACAATTCACATCATGCACCATAAACAAACTATCATACAATATGTAAACTTCATACTCAAGTTAAAAACACCACACACTTGAACACATTATCCTCAATGTGAGAAGCGAAACATAAACGCACCAAGGGGAATAAAATAACATAAAATAACATGAAGAACATAAAAAGAAAATACTAATAAAAATGAAAAGAAAAGGGTTAGAACACGAACTCATCAGGGTAATTGAGGCGGGGATGGTGTCGAAGGTGGTAGTTGAACATCTTAAGCCTCAAAGTATTGATGAATACGACGTATATCCCAGCTCTATCTTTGTTGTGTGTGGGCAATCTCCTTCATCATCTTGGAGTTTTTTGCAGGTGTGTATGTGAGTGTTTTGTTGTCGTCAAAGATTACAGCGAGCACGCTCTTCCAACCAAGTTCTTTTTCCTCCTCCTCTCTGGACTCCTTGCTGGTTGAGTCCTCTTCTTGTTGTTGAGATGCTGAACTTGAACTTGCCTACCCTGCCTTGGTCTCTATATGGGATTTGGCAATGATATCCCGAAGTTCCATATTGTAGGACTTTAAGATTTCAACTCGCCATAAGTGATGACCGTTCATGAACTTAGGACGAAGGACAGTGAGTCTGTTGCAATTCACACTATAATACTCAGCGATGGCTGACACCAAGTAACCTATACTTAAATTATTGCTTCTTTTGTATAGAGTAGCAACAATTGAATTAAAAATATAGGTAGAGGTGCATACTGGGATACTGTGATCTATGCACCACAACAGAAAAAGTTCTTTTGTTGAACATTTGTTGGTTTCAATTTTGTCCAATGCCATTTGACACATGAATTTATGCAGTAAAAAATGTTCATGACTTGTTATTATATTATTGTGGGCATTTTTTGAATCGAATAATTCCATCCTAGTTAATTCGTTCCAATAGTGGGTAGCATGGAAATCATCGCGCTGATCCACTATGGATGACTTGGGGAAATCGCAAATTCACATAAAGTGTAATAATCGAGTTAGTAAGGTTGACCCCGCAACTTAAACCTTAGGTCCTTTGAGTTACTTAGTTCATATTGAAGAGAAGTAAAGAATTCTTGGGTTAGTTCTTGGTAAACAGGATATTGAAAATGTATGAACTTACCCTACTGAATTCTTTCCCCTAGGCTCTCAACCTTGTCTCTCAATCTTATGCTATCCGACGCATCAAAACCAAAAAATTTAGGAAACATTATTTGCTTGAGGTTAAGGAATTGAAATCAAATACCTTCCTCTTTTGAATAGATTGGGAAGGGTGTTCCGAACTCTGCTGCTCTATTCCTTCGGCCGCAACCTGATACTTGGATTCTACCTGGAGATTAGGAGCATTTAACTATCTACTTGATGCGTGACATCGGGATTGAGAGTGAGAAAAAGTTTGAGAGAATGAAAAAGATGATGGTCGAAAGAGAGAAGGAAGAGTGTTTGGTCTTAGGTTTAGAGAGATAAAGTGAAAATGAAAGTGAACGAAAAATTGAGGTTAGATGTAAATATATAGGTGAGGAAGGGTTAGGAGGGGTAAAATTGCAAAACATTTCAATGAAAAATGCGTGTGATAGTTCTGTCCTACCAAGGCAACGATCATGGCACTTAAGTAGATGACTGCTATGATCGTGCCTGGCTGCCACGATCGTGGAAGGAGACTTTTCCTGCACTTTGTTGAATTTTTGTCTTTCCTTCATTTCGCCCCCAAGATCCTTCCTTAACTTCTTATTTTCACTTAGCACCTTATTGTGCTTTCCTCCCCTATCAATCCTAAGTCAACATTGATCATTTACTCTTCCACAACATCTATTTGGAAACAAAACACACAAAACAGGGAATTCTAAACTGTCTAAAACTAAAGGGAAGCAATTAAAAATCATGGGTTGCTAATCGTAAGGTTAAACGCGCTAAGTTTTACTATTTATAACCTTAGTAAATTCTGCAAGCGCACAGGTCATTCGTGTAGTACCTAAGGTATCGATCTCATGAGAAGGGCTAACTAGTCCTAAATCTAAGGTCAGAAGTACTACTAAACAATAATTAACAAATAATAACTTAAAACGCAAGAATCAACTAGACCAAATAAATTTCATATTTCAACCTGAAATCAAATTTTGAATGAAGTTTTATTATTATTATT
>JAOQMS010000005.1:25539824-25567693 GCA_027563885.1 Erythroxylum longipes | reverse complement strand
TTAGAGGTTCAGGTGCTAGGCTTAAGCATTTCAAAGAATGTGCTAGAGAATTAAGCATTTCTTGTAATAAAAAGCTAAAGCAAGATGTAGCAACAAGGTGGAACTCTACTTATGAGATGTTAGAATATATTATTTTTTATAAGGATATGCTTAATCATTTTGCTAGTGTTGAACCTCATTTCACCTATTACCCCACATTTGGTGAATGGGAGAAAAATAAGGCTTCATGTAAGTTCTTAAAACTCTTTTATGATCTAACCCATCTGTTTTCTGGTAGTAAATATCCCAATGGTAATCTTTTCTTCCATGGTGTTTGGGCTATTCAATCAAGATTGGTTAAGGAGTTCATGAACCTGGATCCTTTTATTAGTTCAATGGTGTAAAGAATGAAAGTGAAATTTGATCGTTATTAGGAAAAGAGTAATTTAATTCTTGCTATTGCTGTCATTTTGGACCCTCGCTATAAGATGAAGTGTATAGATTTTGCTTATTCTAAGATCTATGGAAAAGATGATGGTGTTTTAAGTGTTAAACAACTTAGGGATGATCTTTACACACTGTTTGAGGAGTACAAGGCAACATTAGGCAAGTTTAGATATCAAAGGGTGGATTCAGCAAGCCAAGTTGATCATTGAAGATAGTCTAGCTCTCAAGGTTTTATTGATCCATACTCTTCTGTAAGTGTCATGATATTTTTAGTATATGTTAGTTTAATTATATTTGTACAAGTTTTTATTTTATTATTAATATCCACATGTATTGTTTTGCTTTTTAAGGATTATGATGAATACAAAGGTGATCAAGAGTACTTGGATGAAAAATCCGAGGTGGATTTGTATTTAGGAGAGCCTCCTATGGATAGGAAACTAGATTTGGACATCATATAAGTTTGGAAATTGGTACAACATAGTTTTCCAAAATTTTCTAAGCTTGCACGTGATATTTTAAGCATTCCCATAACTTCTGTGGCATTTGAATCAGCCTTTAGTTGTGGAGGTGGGGTTTTGAAACTGTCTAGATGTTCATTGTCTCATGAAAGTATTGACGCAATCATTTGTACTCGAAATTGGAGGTTTAGATTAAAAGGTATGTACTTTAAAATTCTAAAATCTTATGTCTCTTTTTTATTATTTTGATTGTAAAGGATGTCACATGCTCTTTTGAAAACTTATTTTTTGATATTTTTAATTGGTTAATTTTTTATTTAGAACAAATTAATGGCGACATTGAAGGATTGACTGATGAAATGCTAAGCTTGGATATCAATGAGGCTATTTCATATTAATCTAATCAAGTAGTAGTTGATGAGTGGTAAAGTTTATCATTACTTTATTCTAATTTATTATATTAAGTTTTGATTGTTATATACATGTTAGCTAACTTGTGTCATCTTTTGTTTTTTTTTTCCCCCTCAAACCATGGAGTCTTTGGGACATAAAGAGTGAGATATGAAGAGTTTGATGAAGAAGGATTTGTTATTTCTTGCATGTTTTATTTGGTTTAAATTTGTAGTATGAACAATGTGGTTTACTGGTTTTGGATTTGGTGTACTGTTTGTGCCTTTATGGCTTCTTGCTATAATTTTGTTGGAGACTTTGAATTTGGTGGTTGTATTTTTTGTTTTTCGAATTTAGTTGTAGACTTACCATTTGTTTGGTTTGAACTTCAACTAGAAAAATATAATTTAGCTTTCTTTGCTATAGTTTTTTGACTGGTTTTAAAGAGAAAAAGATATGGGAAGAAGATGGTACAATTTAATGGCCATTTGCTATTAGCAAAAATCGGACAAATTGGTTCCAAACTGGGTTAGGTGTTTTCCAATCCGGTTCAGTTCTGGGTCAGCTTGGTAAAAAAAATGGTTTCAAACTAGTTTAAGGTCATGAAATTTTTATCTTTGTCCAAATTGTCTAGAACCGGGGTTTGAAACCGATTTTTGGCCAACCCTACCAAAGGGTAACTAATAAACAATTAAGATCTCTCTTCAATTGCCTATTAATTTGATGTTTATAGGTCTATTATAGTACTGGCTCTCACTGTGCAATATAAAATAGATAATTTAATCTAACCTTTTGATTCAAATCAAATATAAAATGATAAATACCATAAAGCATATCTCTATCAAATTAAGAATGTAAATTTTAACAAACAATTCAAGATTAATCCCTAAAATAAGTTAAGTAATCCATAGGTGAAACTATATATCCCAATTGATTCATCATTAGCATTCAATAATTATAAGGAAATAAAAGAAGGAATAGAAGTTTGAATTCTGGATGTCTTTTTTTTTCTTTTCCTTTAGCTAGAAAATTCTGCAACCTTGTTCTTTAGGAATTCCCTCTCTTTGATCTCTTCTTTAGTGCTTTTTAGCCACCTCTTTTGGTGTTTCTATTTGTCTTTTGTGCTTTTTAATCCTCTTAGGGCTCTTTCTAGGGTTTCCACACTTGTTTTTGTTTAAAAAATAACCTTAATCATGAAAAATACAAAATTTGCTGACCTAGAATTATGGCATTTGTATAATCTTACATGTGCATGATCATGCACTGTCTTCTGCATGCATGTTTTTTCACGGTCATGAATTTTCACAAGATCATGATAGAGGGCTTCTAACTGCTTTAATAGTAATCTTGCAAAAACGTCTAAGTGCACGATCGTGATCCATATCCTTCTTTTCTTCTATTTTTCTTCAAGTTTCCTATCTCCACTCATCATCAAAGCACATTAAATATCCCTTAAAACATGTATTAAGATCAAATTATTGCTCTAATAAAAAAGAACATATAAAAACATTAATAAAGAGATAAATCTAAGTCCTAAACATATGATTATCACTTCAAAAAAATATTTAAAAACTTACTCTAAAGTACACTTATCAACTTCCCCATACTTAAAACTTTACTTGTCTCTAATCAAAACTAACACCACAAAATAAACAAAACATAAAACACAAATCACACAATCATGCAACAATGTAACAATAGTATCATATCTCATGAAATTAACTTACCTATAAACATCAATCACTCAAAAACATCTAAAATACTAACTTGTTCCATTCATATTCAAATGTTTTTAATTAATATACATATTACCCAAAATATTGACACCTTATTCATAAATCTATGGCAATTGTAACCATGAACTAATTCTTACTTACTAATCGAAAAGTTAGGCCATCATTAGGTACCCCCTTATAGAAATTTTTGACAGTTCATAAGAAGATCAATAGGTTTCACTTTATCTAAAGAACTATATTCTATATTTTTATTTAATGATCACCAAGTCTTTTGACATGAAGGTAAACCATTTTGTTGTAAATATACCTTAGTTACTCAATTAGGTTCGATGATTTCAAGCTTGTTTGGAGTGTCATTCTAGTCTTTTCATGCAAAGGAAAACATTTTGTCATGAATGTCCCACTATCATTTAGCTATATCATAACTCATAACTGGCTACCAGCTCTATTCTTAACTAAAATTTTTCAAAAAGGTCTAGCAAAATAGGAAATTTATTAAACACATTTATTCAATAAATTTCTTTTTATACTCTAAACTACATCATTTCTTTTTATTCGATCCATTTATATGAAAAGCTAGTAATGATGCCTATTAAATTAAAATCATTCACTCATAAGTGCATCCAAATGAATGTCATAAAATGAAAGAATAGGTACAATATTCTAATCAATATGCATATTCAACTAAAAAGCACTCAAAACAAAAACTTTACAAGCTAGTGTTTCTTCACAATTAAAATGATCATGTTTATAAATAAACTAATTCCTTTCATTTTCATATCATTGACACATTCACATAAATACACAAACTTCAACATCATCCAACAAAAATTTTACATAATGCAAATGCAAACAAAAACCAACATAATGTAATTGCAAGGTCACATATAATTGATATGAAGTTACATATATGTCCGCACACTTGAACAACACATTATAATCAATGTGAAAAACAATACACAATTAAAAATAAACACACATAACTACTGTAACAAATAAAAATATAAGAAATATAAGATAAGGGCAAGAAAATTTATAGGGATTGTAGTGGTGATGGTGTAGAATAAAGATCTTGGATGCATTACATTGCAAAATATTTCATGCTATGAATATCCATCAATCAAAGTAACTTAAAAACCACTAAAATAACGTAACAAACATATAAGAAATTACAAAAACCTATTTAAAAATAATATGCTAATTTTAAGATCACTATCTTGACCATTCCCTCACTTGTTTTTTCCATTAAAGGGCGGTGGAAGCTTCTGAATGACCTTTGCTATCGATCTAGCCACCTCTATACCCTTACATTATAACTTATGTCCAAAAATGACACCCTTGTCACTTTGTTTTCTTCTTTCCATCTAGCTTGATTAAAATTATGATGGGCAAAGTATGGTCCTTACCTAAAAAGATATATCTATGGTGTATAGGCAATGGTTTCAAAGAGTGAGTGATTCTAAATGGAAGGTGGTATGGGTGCTTTTGTCCTCACTATGATTTATTGTTTTCATTTCTCATCGACCTCCTTTTCCTTTTCTAACTCTTCATCATATTCTACATCATTAACATAAGTGTCTTGTTTATAGTTCTCCTCTTACTCTTTTACAAAATTCATTAACTATATCAATTTTTATGCAAGAGTTTGCCTCCTTCAGATTCTTCAATACCTTACTCATGTTTAACTTAACCTGTTCATCACTAGTATGAAGAATCAATTTTACTTCATAAGCATCCACTAATTCTATTCTCGTGTTCATAAGTAGTCTATTAAGAATTATTTGGATAGTTTTGATCCTCTTCAAAATCTAGTAATAAAAAATCCATAAGAATAATAAGCTTGTTGACTTTAACTAGCACATCCTCCAACACGACAAACAATTTCTTTATTGATTAGTTTACCATTTAAATGAGCATGAAAGTTGGCTTCATATCTCCTAGCCCCAATTTCCTAAAAATATATAAAGTCATAAGATTAATACTTGCACCTAAGTCACATAAACAATAAAAAATATATAAATTACCAACTACATAGGGTATAGAAAAACTCTTGGATCTTTCAAATTTAAGGACATGTGGCTAGTAATTATGGAGCTACAACTCTTATTAAGCAGACCATTTGATTGTCTTCCTAAGTTTGCTTATTTGACATGATATCTTTAAGAAACTTTGCATACTTGAGCATTTCTCCAATGCTTCCACAAATGACAAGTTAATTTGCAATTTCTTCAACTTGTATGTTTTCAAATTGTGCATCTATTTTATTCTTCTTCAACCTTTGTGGGAATGGTATATTTGGAATATATTGAGGGGGTGGGACATATGGTGTATCCACCTTCTTATCTTCTTTCTCCTGGCTTTCTTCTTAATAGGATTCGACCTTTTTCTTAATTGGTTCTTCTAACTCTTTCCCAATTCTAAGTGTGATGACCTTTTGCTCCTTTAGATTAGACTCTATGTTAGAGACTCTCCACACTTTGTGCAGATAATATGTTAACTAGTTAGCCCACTTAAACCTCTAAATTATAGATGAAAGAAGTTTGATTATTCATAATTTGGTTGAACTTAGCTTCCATCCTATTTTGGCTCTCATCTTGGATTGTGAACTTGGAATTCAGCATATCCATTAACTTGTCCATCTTTGAATCTAATGAACTAAGCCTATCATGTTGAATCCTAGTGGGCCTTATGCTCTCATTTGGTTTCACGTGCTATTAGACAAAGAGAAATTTGAGTGGTTCTTCTACCCAAGATTATAAGTATTAGATTAAGGATTGGTACCACCTCGACCTAGTTGTGCTCCTATGAAATTAAGTTGCTCTATATTGTTTATCTCCACTAGGAAGTAATCAATAGTAATATGGCCTTATTGCACGCAAAATTTATATCTATGTTGTATTGCTTTTAGTGGGTTGGACGAAGTGGCTTTTAGGTTATTTATTTACTTGGCTAGGTTTACTAATTCAGCCTATAACGTTGTCATTAAATCATTATCATGCACTCCCTTCTAAACTTTGAAGTTTGGTTTCTATTTGCTTCTCTTTGACGTCCCTAGATAGTTATTATTTTGCCATGTCCTCCATTAAATCATGTGCAACATCAATGTCTTTGATACGTGTCGTTAGGCGTATACAAATTAAATCCTTATTTTAATTTCAATTTATTAACCAATGTAATATAGAATAAATAAAGGTCGATCACATGAGGAAAGTTAATTTACTAAATTAGTTTATTAATGACAATACTTTTAAAAAGAAACAATTACATCCTAATAATTTTACTTACACAAAAGGAATTCTAAAACAAAATAATATCCTTTTACCCACATTCGTAAGATATAACATCAAATTTTAACAAACTTATAACACATTCTTATAACAAAAAAATCCAATTTTATAATGCATAATTCTTTTGAATACGATATAATAAACTATGCTTTTTTAAAATTGAAAAGAAGTTAAACATATACGATGAAGCACATCTATAGATTTTAAAGCACATCTAAAGAATTTATCCAATTACATTCACATAAAAATAACCTCATTAATTAGGAAAAATTCAAAAACTAAAGTAATTATAATTATGGAAACCTATAAATTACGCTAAGCTAACACATAAATAAAACGAGGGAGAGGGGGTTGCGTTTTTTTAAACCAAATCAAATTGAATATAGAAATCAATAAAACATAAATTTAATCTAATATTTACAAGTGAACAAGCAAGTTTTAAATTTTAGTTTAGTCATGCAATTACAACATATATGAGATAGTCCGAGACATTTGACAAATTAATTATAGAAAACCAACTAGCTT
Organism: Erythroxylum longipes; assembly: GCA_027563885.1. Lineage (NCBI taxonomy): Eukaryota > Viridiplantae > Streptophyta > Magnoliopsida > Malpighiales > Erythroxylaceae > Erythroxylum > Erythroxylum longipes. Next base: position 25,560,868 of record JAOQMS010000005.1, on the reverse strand, counting down.
AACATGTCAAGCACCAAGAAACACAATCCACAACCCAAATTTAACTTCAAAATAAGAAACACAATCCACAACCCAAATTTAACTTCAAAATTTCAGTAATTTTATAAATGTTAAATCCACTTGGTAATCAATTTAATTAAAATAATGTCTCAAATAATCAAAATAACTTAACTAAACTAGAATTCAATAATTAATCATAAATTAAGAAATGGAAACTAGAAACAAAGAGAGTAAGGGTTCCGGAAAACTTATTCAAATTTTCTCCCTTCACAAACTTTGGACCAGCCTAAAGGTCTGGAATTTCTCCCCCCGCCAGTTACGAACCAGCCAAAAACAAGTGGGATTTGGTTCTTCCTTTCAGTTTCGAGCTCCTTGCACTAACTTCTTACTTCAACCCACCTTGGAAGACAGAACCTCTCGAAGAACTCTCTTCTCGCATGAATGCTTGCTCTTTTGTTTTCTCCTTCCACTACTGCCTTTTTAAAGCCTCAAGAGACACTTCAAAAAATGCACGTTTTTGAAATTTGAAATGGATGTGGAGTTGATTTTTTGCTTATGTTTTGATGAAGATAAAATCTTATCTCATCCATTTTAAAATTGATTTTCATGTGGATGAAGACGTTAGGAGAGATTTCTATTCTATTACATGTTTTGTGTAATCTTCATTTCCTTTTTTCTCTGTGATGTCATTCTATCTTCTTTGGCATGTCGTGCCTTTCTTTCGCTGTGCATTTTGGTGGGCTCCAGTTTGGTGTTGTGTGTTTTTAAGCTATTCGCTGGTTCTCCTCTGCTGCTACATTTTTCTCTTGCATTCTCTCTGGGTGCTGCATCGTTTTGGCTTAGTGTTTTCCTCCTCCACTTTGGTGGGCTCTAGTTTGGTGTTATGTGTTTTTAGGCTATCCGCTGGTTCTCCTCTGCTGCTACATTTTTCTCTTGCGTTCTCTGTGGGTGCTGCATCGTTTTGGCTTAGTGTTTTCCTCCTCCACATTTTCGTTTTGCTTCTGCATTTTCTTTTGGTTTTTCTGTTGTGTTGCGTCGTTCTGTGGCTGATTCTCCTCTTATTTTTGCCATGCTTATTCCCTTTTAATGCTACATTTTGGTGGAGGCTCTATGTTTTGGATGTTGCTTCCCTAGCTTCGACCTTTTGCTTCCTCCTCTCTTGGCTGCCTTGCGTTTTCTCATTTGTCTTTATGCTGATGATGTGCATTTTATCTCTTTGTTAATGGCGTTTTGGTCCCCTTTAGGTCGATGCTTTGTGTTTTGCTTGTTTAAAGTTACTGGCATTTCCTAATCCTAGTTACTATTGTTATATGTTCTTCTTTCTACTGGTGCTCTACGTTTTATGCTACTATGTTTTGGGCTTTTGACTACTACTTTTTTGTTTTGTTTTTTAATTTTCTTCTAGATTCCTTTCCTGAAGTCCACTATGCTTACATGAAAATATTTAGTATAATTTAAACTCCTTGTAGCAAAAAATAATATAGAACTAAATAAGTTAGGTTATTAATAATGAAATGAAACAATTTTTTCCCTAGTGTGCTATGCAAATGGTTTCAAACAATATCAAATATGGGTGTAAAATATGCTATAATTCCTACCCATCAATCTTCCTCATTAATGACCCTTCAGATGCTACGTCAATGATACCATTAGTGGGTGGATTTACTCCATTGTAAAAGTTTTGTAATAGGAACTCCTTCATTAACTTATAGTATAGGTAGCTCATTGTCTTTCCCATACTTCGTATAGTGATTCCCCCTTCATTTTTTGAAAATTTGTTATCTCCTTTATGATCTTTGTAGTCTTCGTTAAAAGGAAGTACTTATGAAAAAAGGTTTGTACCAACTGCTCCCATGTCACATTTTCTCTGTGCTAAGAGAATTCAATCATATCTTAACTCAATCTTTAAGTGTGAATGGGAATAGCCTCATCTTAGCTGCATCCTCTGATAACCCATTATACCTAAATGTGTCACATACCTCTAAAAAATTGGCTAAATGAGCATTCGGATCCTCATTGACCAATCCATAAAATCGGACATTAATTTGTAGCATGTTTAGTAGAGCTGGTTTAATCTCAAAAGTATTTATCTACAATGGTAGTCTTGTGATCCCTTATTAATTAGCATTGAACCTTAATCTTATAAAGTCTATGAGACAACTTTATTGTCCTTCTTAGTTCCCTTCTTTTGCCATTGATCTCTTTATAGCTTCTTAGTGTCTTTCTTTTCAAATATTTCTCTTTTTCTTAGTGATGTCGAAAACTTGTGCATCTAAGATTTTGCTTGAACTCCTTGTTGCTCTTATATTCATGTACCTAGAATCACATAAGAAAAGTGTTATAATCCTTAAATTAAAGTAACTCAAATTACAATATAAGCTCACTTAACAATCCCTGATAATAGTGCCAAAAAACTATTGAAGTTTAATCTAAACTTATCTATACTTTAAGTATACGAATCATTTATTATAGTATAAAAATTATTATTCCCATGAGGAATGTATTAGTAAACTAAATATTCTCATAACACTTTGTCTAAGGTCAACAATATGATAAAATAATTATAAAATAAACTAAACTAAACTAAATAAAATTGAATATTGAATATTTAAAAAGCATAAATGAATTTGTTGATTAATTAATGATGAAAACTTAAGAATTACTTATATCCTTTTTTTTCACTTCACCTTCTTGATTTAACAATACTCAACTCTAGATATCTAATAGTTATGATTACCCTTTAATAGGATTGAATCATCTTTTATTTTCTTATGCATTTCAATGTTTTTCAATCCTATTTTTGTGTTTAAATACTCAATTTGCGTTAATTTTGTGTTTACATATAGATTAAAGGAGTGATCACAAATATATGCTAAAAGGAAGAAGTTTGACAAAGTTTGGAGAGCCATCCATCGAGGAGAAACCATCAAGGGTATTTGGAGGAGAATCGGAGAAGACCCAAGAAATAACCCAGGGCCACGATCGTGGTAGAAGCTTGAGCATAAGGCCACGATCATGGGAAGTCAACCACGATTGTAAAAAAGAGTAGATAAACTGGTCACGATCGTGCACTAAAGGCCACAATCGTGGCCTGCATGCAGACTAATGAGAGGTCGCTTCTGGATTCAAGTTTTCCAGGGACTTTTTGGACTTTTTAGGCACGAGAAAACCCTAGGGTTTACCTTAAATCGAAAATACTACATAAAGATAGAGAAATGACCTAGAAAGCTAGTCTCCAATCTTCCACTTTTAGGAAAACTCCAAGAAGAGACAAGGGCTCTCAAAATCTGCCATTTTTGGAGAACTCTAGAGAAGTTTTTGTTATTTTCCATAAGCTTAGCTATTCTCTTTTAGTTTCAATGCTTTATTTTCATTTTCATTCCATTGGTTTAAAGCTTTCTTAGTGCTAATCATATTTTTACATGTTCTAGAATGTTAGAATGAATGTTTGATGGATTTTATAGATGAACTTTATGAATTTTATAAGGAACCTTTATGTTATATCAATGGATGTTTATTCCCTCAATTTTTCAACTTTAATCTTGATTGTTTGACCTTATTTTTTTGTTTTTTCAGATCTAAATTTGTTAGGTATTTGAATGTTTAATGGTTTATGTTATGAGTTTTTGCTTATTTGTGACGCTTTGGATTAATTTATGCTTAATAGTTAGGATTTATGCATGTTCTTAGATTCATGATCAATTAATTTGTGTTTTGTGCAAATTATGTGTGCTAGAATTTTTATTTTGTTGAAATTAATTTAGATTTTGTAATTTGGGTTATGATTAGTTATTTGCTAGCATAAAGAGTTTTGATTTCTATTAAGTTGGTCTTGAATTTTGATTTTTATCACTTCATTTATAACTTCTAACATTGGTTTTATTTAATTAAGTATGATTTTTGTTTATTTAATGTCTATTGTGCTTAATATGAACATGTGTGTATAGACCACTTAGGGGTTTGGAGATATTATAAGGATGAAGGGATGGCAATTGTGAGAATGGAGTTGAATTTATCTTAAATTGGTGCTTATAGGTCTAGGTTGGTTTGGGATTTAGGATAAATGTCATGAATTAGGAATTGCTTATAGGCTTGATCACCTTTTAGGTAACTTTCTAACCCGAAGTCTAGGGATGAGCATATGATATGTAATAGTCTATAGTGATTCTGGAAAGAAGCAATAAGTTAGTTGAATTTGTCAGGATACTTAATCAACTAATCTAGGATCCCATACCTTTAGGTTACACCTTCTGAGCTTATGAGTAGGTAGCCTAAGTTAGTTGTTTCTTAGTACCTAATGCATCTTCGCTATTGAACTTAGAGAGCCTATATTAGGTTATAGTGGAGATCGAGGCATTTCTAGAGCTTATTAGTTTTGCCTATTTTAAAGAAATTAAGGGTTCGAGAGCTTAATCAAGTCTATAGGCTAGGGTGTTTTATTTTCTTTTGTTTGCAACAATTGAAATAGCATTTGGATCCCAACTCTCTATGGTTCAACCCTAGATCGCCATCTACTATATAGTTGGTAGTTAGGAATTTATTATTTGGTAGTTAGAGACAGGATATCAAATTTTTGGCATTGTTGTCAGAGAGTTGGAGTGTGTTAATTGTTGTTTCTTGTGTTATTTTTATTTTTGTTTTTGCTGATCTTTTTCATACTTTCATCGGTTTGTATGTCATACAGTTCCTTAAAACACAGTCGTTTGCGTAAATTTTCTAAGGAAAATAGAGGTTTGTTACTTTCTCCACTTAACCCTTTCTCTTTTTCTCCGATTGCTGGTCGCACCAGATTTCGTCAGAGAGAGTGAGGAATCCTTACACATCTTCCTAAGAGCAGTTGTTCCTTATTTGTTAAAGAAGAAGTCGACGGGAGATCAAAAGAAATAGAAGAGAATATGGAACATCATCAGCGCACCTTAAAGGATCTTGTAGCTCCTTCTTTCAATCCTAATCTGCTTTATATCAATTATCCGAATGATGAGCCAGAAGTTGAAATTAAACCTGGACTGATAAGTGCACTGCCTACTTTTATAGGTTTTCATGACACTAGTTCATTGGAATCAGGCTACATCACTGATCCTAATAAGTTCCTGAAGGATTTCCATATTGCATGCTCAGGTATGAAGCTAACGGGAGTCTCAGTGGAGTAACTCAAGCTAAAGGGATTTCCCTTTGCCTTAGCAGATGCAGCCAAGAAGTGGTTGTATGACTTACCCGCCAGCTCGGTCAACACATGGAAGCAAATGCAACTTGTGTTTTCTAGAGAAGTACTTCCCAGCCTCAAGAGCCGCTAACATTAAGAAGGAGATCTGTGGCATTCGACTAGACATAGGGGAGTCTTTGTATGGTATTGGGGGCGCTTCAAAAAGCTTTGCAATAGCTGTCAAAATGATCAGATAAGTGATCAGTTATTATTCAATATTTCTATGAAGGTTTACTTCCTTTGGATAGGAATATAATAGATGCTGCGAGAGGTGAAGCCTAGGTGGATAAGACATTGGAGGATGCTAGGAACTTGATAGCAACAATGGCAGCTAACTCCCAGTGTTGGGGTAATCATAGCAATGCTTCCTCCTCAACAAAGTAGGTGAAGGAGGTTTCCATTTCCAAGTTGGAGCAGCAAGTTATAAATTTAACTTCATTGGTACAACAAGCAGTGATAGGAAAGTGGCCTACCCAGGTATATGGTATTTGTGCATTAATTGATCATCCTATAGATGCTTGCCCTTCCTTGCAGGATGAACAATAAGTCAATGCAGTTGGGGGGTTCCAAGGACAACAATGTAGGTATTTTTCCCCTACTTACAATCTAGGGTGGAAGGATCATCCTAACTTCAGGTATGCAAACCCATAGCAAGGAAGCAATTCTAATGCACACCAACCCAATTATCAGCAACAATAATAAGGATTCCATGCACCACCAGGTTTCCATCAGAATCAACCACAGTTTCAGCCAAGGCCACCGCCTGCACAGCCACCACAACAACAACAAGCTGGAGATATGTTCTTAGAGGAAATTGTTAAGAGCTTAGCTTCTAACACTCTTCAGTTTTAGCAAGAAAACAAGGAGTGGTTTGAAGAATTTGGAAAATCAAGTTAGTCAGCTAGCTGATGATGTGGGGAAGCTGCAGGCATAAAGTTCCACAAGGTTGCCTAGTTAACTTAAAAGGAACCCAAGAGAAGATGCTTGTGCCATTACATTGAGAAGTGGCAAGGAGGTATAAGGGCCAAGGAAGGGGCAGGAGAAAGAAGAAGAGGAAGAAACTGAGCTAACAAAGAAGAAGGAGGATCACCGTCCTCAGGTAAGTACTTCACACCATATTGTCAATGATTCACCTCCTATTCCATTTCTAAGCAGGTTAGCAAATAATAAACAACAAGAGAAGGAAAAGGAAATATTGGAGGTCTTTCGTAAGGTGGAAGTGAATATCCCTCTTTTGGAAGCAATTAAGCAAGTTTCGCGATATGTTAAATTTTTTAAGGAGTTATGCAACAACAAGCAGAAGCTGAGGGGAGATGAGAAGATCAGTGTGGGGGGTAATGTGTCAGCAGTCTTACAGAGGAAGCTACCTCCCAAGTGTAAGGATCCAGGTATTTTTACCATTCCTTGTAAAATAAATAACATGAGGTATAAGAGATGTTAGATTTAGGAGCTTCGATCAATGTTATGCCTTTATCTATTTTTAAAGCTCTTACTTGGTTCATTAAAGAATATTCGTGTTATCATTAAATTAGCTAATAGATGAGACATACCCTGAGGGGTTATTGAGGATGTTTTGGTGCAAGTTCACGAGCTTATTTTTCCTGGAGATTTTTATGTGTTAAATATATATGATGAGGGCTCTTCGAGCCCTTCAACAATTTTGTTAGGTAGGCTATTTTTGAAGACATCTCTAACAAAAATGGATGTATATAGTGGGGTGTTGACTATGGAGTTCGATGGCGAAGTCATTTGTTTTAATATCTTTGATGCCATGCACTATCCATCAGATTGTGAGTCGGTCACCAAGGTAGATATTCTTGCCTCTTTGGTGGAGCATTGGTCTCTTCTTTCTACAGGTGACCCTTTGGGGGTAGCCTTAACTACCCCGCTAAAGAAAAAGATGTCTGGTTATTGGCAAGCAAGTTTGAGTTTGGAAAGGACCTAAAGGAAGCAATTTGGGAACTTAAGATAAGTCCTTTTAGCAGGTATGTCCTTCACTTTTTAGAATTACCTGTTAGTACTTACCAAAGTGAAGTTGAAGCCCTTACCGACTCACCTCAAGTACGCTTATCTATGCACTAACAACACACTTCTAGTTATCATAGTAAGTGATCTTACAAAGGCGCAAGAAGAAAAGCTCGTTAGTATGTTGTGAGAGTATAAGATGACATTGAGATGGAAAGTTATAGATATTAAAAGTATTAGTCCTTCCTTATGAATGCATAGGATTTTTCTTAAGGAAAGAGCTACCCCAGGTCGTCAAGTGCAAAGATGTCTCAACCCACTAATGATGGAGGTGGTGAAGAAGGAAGTGATGAAGTTGTTGGATGTGGGTGTCATACACCCTATCTCTGACAGAAAGTGGGCAAGTCCTTTATAGTCGTTCCAAAAAAGTCAGGCATTACGATTGTGAAAAATGAGAAAGGAGAGATGGTTCTGACTCTAGTGCAGAACAGATGGCTAATTTGCGTGGATTATCGCAAGCCCAACTCGATAAGTAGAAAGGACCACTTTCCCCTACCCTTTATTGATTAGATGTTAGAACATCTTGCTAGTCGTGCTTACTATTGTTTTCTTTATGGTTATTCAGGTTATATTCAATTTGCTATTACTCCGGAGGACTAGGAAAAAATGACTTTTACATGCCCGTATGGCACCTTTGCCTACCAAAGGATGTCTTTTGGATTATGCAATGCCCTCGTTACCTTTCAAAGGTGCATGGTAAGTATCTTTTCTAAGCATCTTGAGAAAATCATTGAAGTTTTCATGGATGACTTTACCATGCATGGGGATTTGTTTAAACAATGCTTGGATTACCCCATTTCGGTACTTAAACGATGTCTTAAAACTAACCTTGTTTTTTGATCGCAAGGTTACATAGGATAAGTTTTAATATTTATTAACCTTGGTAAATTCCGTAAGTATACGGGTCATTCGCGTAGTACCTAAGGTATCAATCCCACTAGGACGGAATTCTAGTCCTAAAATCTAAGGTTCTACTAAACTATAATAATTCAAAATAAATAACTAATGCAGAAAATAAACCAATCAAATAATTATTTTCAAGAATTGAATTGCAGAAATCTAAACAAGATAACAAGTCACACAAACCAATCCCAAAATCAACCTAGAAACTATCAAGTGAGAGAAAGGGTGTTTTAATCCGAAATTAACGAAAACCTAATCAGTTGTGCATTATTGAATTAATAGGTCTAGATAGTCCTAGGGTGAATTACTCTCTCTCAAGTTATAATTCTTAACCTTAATTGATAATCCCTAATTTAAATTATGGAATTGTAATCTTTTGATTCATAATTGACCCAAAACCTAAATTAGTTCTAAATTATCTAATAACCAACGGGGAACTTATGATCGATCTCTCGTTACACAATTCTACTGGTTTGATTCAATTCTTTACCTATCAAATCACCTAACTCTCATTAGCTCAATTTTATTATTTTCACTCGGCTCACTTTCTTAGTCTATTGCCAAGTTATTAAGAGTATAATTAAATCACAATTAAATTAATAAAAAAACACAATCAATCAAAATTTATTAATCTCAAAAATCGAAATCCCAAATGTGAGTATAAACAAAAACTCAACATTCAACACAACTTATTCTCAACACCTATTTCAATTCCATAAATGAATAAAATTGAAATAACTAAAAAATACGTTGAGAACGGAATTATGGAGACAGCGACAGTAGGAAACCACCTGTTCTGGGAAGTACGTCGTGTCAAGCTTTTTCTCTGCGTTTCTCTTCTCCTTCCTCAATCTCTTGATTTCTCTCTAGGTTTTTCCAGAATTAGTTAACGTAAAGGCTCTCCTTTTTCAACTCTCTAAAGCTGTTGCATCTGTCTTATAATGATGTATTTATACTTCAGATGCTCTAGATTAAATTCGGGGTCAAAACGGCTCGAAAAATCTTGCAAAATTCAAGTTATCTTTCTATCACGATCGTGGCCCAGAGTGCACAACCTTCATATGGATCCAAGCTCTCTGTCACGATTGTGCCCAAAGTGCACGATCGTGGCCTGGTTGCCCTGGCTTGTCCCTCTCTGTCACGATCGTAGCCTATTGTGCCACAATCGTGGGCTATGTTTTTGGACCAAAACTCTTCACAACTTCTCCGTTCTTTGCCGTTTACCCTGAAACACTAACAAACACATCAAAGTACTTCAAAACTATAAAAATTAAGCTCAAAGACTCATACTAACCCATAAAAACACTTAAACACACAAACTAACACAATTAAAACCTAAATACACACTCAACACTCAAATTCATACTAAATACATAACCCTAAAACATAATGCAAATGACAACTATCAACATCCCCACACTTAAACGTTTGCTTGTCCTCAAGCAAACCGAATAACAAACATAACAAAAATGAAGCAAACAATGCAAAAATGAGATAATGGCTGCAACTTCATAAAATAAATTTGATCTTGAATACAATCTGACAAGTTATATCTAATCATTAACATGAAAAGTCTATGTCTAAGGGCTTTGAACTAAATATATAAGTTAGTCGGGATCTAAGTGCTAATTTAATTACCCATTTCAATTGTACACACACATTAATAATTCTTTAGTCCTTCAGACTCTATAACTGTTCCTAAGTACATTTTTCATGAAAATTCAAGCTTATTACAAGTTTGGTAGGTTTTTTTATAACAACCACTTTTTTTAAACACAGACTTAGTATTTTACTCGGAGGTAAACATTGGTGATGAATTTCGATCCAGTTACTCGCCTAAGTCCTTTTATTAGACAGCTTGGTTGAAACGTCATTATAGCCTTTTAACGCGAAGGCACATATTTGTGATGCATATCGATCCGGTTACTCAGCTATTATCACATTTTCAACTGGCTACTAGCACTATTCATAACCCGAAGGTCAGCAGAATAGTGATTTATTCAACAAAATTTTTTTAACCTACCTTGTTGTTTAAGCTACTTATTTTCATGAAAAATACTAGGTAAGCTACTTAAGTTAATAAGCCCTCAAATTATGAATGAATATGACAACCTATAGGGTACTAAATTTACACTAAATTCTAATTAAGCTGCATATTTATCCAAAGACTCCTAATTCACTAATTTTGTGAGCTAATGATTTTTTACAACCTAATAGACCATGTTCAAAATTAAATAAATTTCACTCCATCTAAGCCATTGACACATTCAAACAATTCATAAAATGCAACCTAACACTAGCATACCATATGCAAAATCACAATCAAGGTAGAAATACACAACCCTCCTCACACTTGAACAACACATTGTCCTCAATGTGAGAAAGGTACACAAACACCAGGGGAAATAAAACACAATATGCAAAAAACATAATAAAATACTAACAAAATTGAAAAGAAAAGGGTTAGAACATGAAACCGTTTATGGTGATAGAGGTGGTGATGGCAATAGTGTTTAGACCAAATCCGCTTGAAATCAAGAGTGTTTCCCTATCTTGTAAGTGATTCAAGAGAGAAAAAGAATTATTTAAGAATTTAAACTTATTGTTTCAAATCATTTAAACTTATTTAAGAATTTAAAATAAACCTAACTACACAACAATTTAAATCTAACTATTAAACGTACTAATTTATGGTTATTAGCTTGACCTTCATCCTTTAAAACTCAGCCGGGATCAATTAAACGTGCTAATTTATGGTTATTAGCTTGACCTTCATCCTTTAAAACTCAGCCGGGATCAATTAAACGTGCTAATTTATGGTTATTAGCTTGACCTTCTCACTTAACATCAGTTTTGTAGCCTATGAGTAAGCTACAAATTGCAAAATGATCAGAAAGACAATATTGATAAGGTTGAGAAAACTAATTAATTTCATCAATGTCCTCATTAACAAACTGTCAATAAAATAGGAAATAACAAAACTCCCTAAATCTTCCATCAAATCCAACAGTTTGTCCTGTAAGAAGGTGAATTGTTCTCCTTCTTTCTTAATCACCTTCGCTTCCTCAGCTTCTTCTGCTTCACGAACAAATACTTTCATACTTTCTTCAAACTTGATGTCTGTTGTCATCTGTTCTTCGTCCTCTTATTCTTCAGAAGATTCGAACACAATAATTATCCTGAATGAACTACTAACCTTCGAATTCTTAAATACATTGTATATGTTGAATGTCTCTTCATCATCGTCAATCCAAAGGGTCTTTGCATGGACATCTATCCTAGCTTTGTCGATGTTCAAATGTGGTGCACTAAGATCTGGCAGATAGTATGAGGGGTTTCCATCCTTTCCTTCATCCTTTTTCTTAGGTTCTTGTTCTTCTATAAGGTCAGGATTAGCTTGATTTCTCACTGGTTCTTCTAGCTCTACCCCATTCCTAAATGTGATAACCTGACACGGCTCTATTGAATTTACTTTCATACTGTGCAGACAGTTTTCCACACTTTGTTTACAAAATTCCCTTGAAAACTGGCCTATTCGAACCTTTAAATTGTGAATAGAAGATGCATGATCTTCTGTTACTTGTTTAAACTTCTTTTCTAATCTCTTCTGGTTCTCTTTTATATTCGTGAGCTTATCCATGATTTTGTCCAACTTGGAATCCAATAAATTGGATTCATCATATTGAAATTTAACTAGGTCTTGATATCCTAAATGATTCCCTACATTGTTGGACCAATATAATTCAGGGTGGTTCTGCCAGCCTGAAGTGTACAAGTTTTTATAAGGATGATGATTTCCCCAACCAAATCGGGGCTCATTAAATTCTGTAAGAGTCCTTTGCTCCTTCTAATATACATCCTCCAAGATCGTTCTTTTTACCTCTTCTTAGCATTTAACTCTTCGGATGTCTCATTCTCACTCTAAGATGTCATGATATATCTCTACTTTACGCTCCAAACTCTTTCCAATTTTTTTTAAAAAAACAAGTGAAAGTGAAAGCCTTAGACTAAAGAACTAAATTAATCGTCTCCCTAGCAACGGCGCCAAAAACTTGATTGCAAGGTTACACACGCTATATTTTAATATTTATTAACCTTGGTAAATTTTGCAAGCGCATGAGTCATTCACGTATTACCTAAGGTATCGCTCCCACGAGGAGGGAAGTCTAGTCCTACAATCTAAGGTCGTACTAAACTACAATAATTCAAAATAAATAAATAATACAGAAAATAAACCAATCAAATAATTAATTTCAAGAATTGAATTGTATAAATCTAAACAAGATAACATCACATAAACCAATCCCAAAACTAGCGTAGAAACTATCAAGTTAGAGAAAGGGGGTTTTAATCCGAAATTAACGAAAACCTAATCAGTTGTGCAATTATCGAATTAATGGGTCTAGACGGTCCTAGGGTGAATTACTCTCTCTCAAGTTATAATTCTTAACCCTAATTGATAATCCCTAATTTAAATTATGGAATTGTGATCTCTCGATTCACAATTGACCCAAAACCTAAATTAGTTCTAAATTGTCTAATAACCTACCAGGAACTTATGCTCGATCTCTCGTTATATGTTCTATTGGTTTGATTCAATTCTTTACCTATCAAATTGCCTAGCTCTCGTTAGCCTAATTTGATTATTTTCACTCGGCTCACCTTCTCAGTCTATTGCCAAGTTATTAAGAGTAGAATTAAATCACAATTAAATTAATAAAAAACACAATCAATCAAACTTTCTTAATTTTAAAATCAAAATCCCAATGGTGAGTATAAACAAAAACTCAACATTCAACACAACTTATTCTCAACACCTATTTCAATTCTATACATGAATAAATTTGAAATAATCGAAAAATACGCCAGGAATGGAATTGCAAAGGCAGCGACAGTAGGAAACCACCTATTCCGGGAAGTACATTGCGTCAAGTTTTTTCTCTATGTTTCTCTTCCTTTGTCTCCTTCCTCAATCTCTCGATTTCTCTTTCGATTTTTCCAAAATTTACGGATGTCAAGGCTCTCCTTTTTTAACTCGCCGAAGCTGCTACATTTGTCTCATAATGATATATTTATACTTTGGATGCTCTAGGTTAAAGTCGGGATCGAAACGATCCAAAAAATCTTGCAAAATTCAAGTTTTTGCTTCAGTCCGATGTAGGCCACAATAATGGCCTGCCTGCCATGATCATGGCCAGTGCCTAAACCTTTCTGTCACGATCGTGGCTCAAAGTACATGATCGTGGCTTGAATCCAAGCTCTCTATCACTATTGTGGCCAAAGTGTACAATCGTGGCCTAGCTGCCCTGGCTCGTCCCTCTTTGTCACGATCGTGACCTATTATTCCACAATCGTGGGCTATGTTTTTGGCTCGAAACTCTTCGTAACTTCTCCGTTCTCTACCGTTTACCTTGAAACACTAACAAACACATCAAGGTACCTCAAAACTATAAAAATTAAGCTCAAAGACTCATTCTAACCTATAAAAACACTTAAACACACAAACTAACACAATTAAAAACTAAATACACACTTAACACTCAAATTCATACTAAATTCATAACAAATTAAACCCTAAAACACAATGCAAATGACAATTATCATTCTTAACTTTGAAAAGTGTCATTTTATGATTCAACAAGGGATAGTTTTAGGACATATGGTTTCTACTAAGGGTATTGAGGTTGATAGAGCCAAGATAGACCTTGTTTCTTCTCTACCTTACCCTACTTTTGTGAGGGATGTTCGGTCTTTTCTTGACCATACAGGGTTTTATCACAAGTTTATTAAGGACTTTTCCAATGTTACATAGCCATTGTATAGTTACTTTAGAAGGACAAAGAGTTTGTTTTTGATGAGCAGTGCAAGAAGGCGTTTGATGCTCTAAAGGAGAACTTGGTTACTATACCCATCTTACAACCTCCAGATTGGAGTCTTCCATTTAAGCTCATATATGATGCCTCCAATCATGCCATTGGGGTAGTTTTATGTCAGAGAGAGGGGTGGATCCCTCATGCTATTTATTATGCCTCGAAGACCTTAAATGATGCTAGAGAAAATTACACCACCACAGAAAAAGAGCTTCTTGCAGTAGTTTTTACTTTGGATAAGTTTAGGTCTTATTTATTGGGTACTAAGATTGCTGTTTATTTTGATCATGTAGTTTTGAAGTACCTACTGGCGAAGAAGGAGGCAAAGCCTAGGCTCATCCATTAAATACTCCTACTTCAAGAGCTCGAGTGGAGATAAAGGATAAGAGAGGCTTGGAGAACAGAGTAGCCAATCATTTAAGCCGCTTAATGGAGCATGGTGCTGATATGGGCCCTGTCAATGATGATTTTCTAGATAAGAAACTACATGCAGTACAGTTGAAAGCTCCCTGGTATGCTGATATAGTGAATTTCTTGGTTTCTTGTTAATTTTCCATAGATTTCACCAAGGCACAGAAGGAGAGGATGAAGAGCCAAGCAAAGTTTTATGTATAGGATGATCCTTACCTGTGGTGATTTTTTATGGACCAAGTCATTAGACAATGCGTACCTGACGGTGAATTTCTTTCTATTTTGACATTTTGTCACTCTTATGCATATAGAGGTCATTTTGGCCTAAAAAAGATAACTCGCAAGGTTCTAAAGTGTGGGTTTTACTGGCCATCTCTATTTCAAGATCCATATGATTTCTCTAGCAAGACATTTATGGTGGGACAGAAAGTACTTTTATATCATTCACACCTTAACCTCTTTCCAGGTAAGTTACACTCTCGATGGATAGGTCCCTTTGAGGTTACCACATATATCCCTATAGAGCAGTGGAGATTAGAATTACAAAGATGGGGACAAAGTTTAAAGTCAATGGACATCGTCTAAAGCCTTGCTTTGAGGGATTTCAAATGCAAAACATGAAGGCGATGGAGCTTGAAGCTCCAATATACATTGCTTGATATCAATTGATAAAGGTCGAGCTTATGACCTTAAGCACTTTAATCTTATCCTTTCATTTTAGTTCTTTGCTGTTTCAATATTTTTATTGCTTTCATTTGAGTACCTTATTTGCTTTTTTATCTATTTTGTTTTTAGGAATGCAAGACTGAAGCTATGAATACTGCTTTCAAGTCACTGAGCCCTCTTTGATACAGGGAAGTCCTTCTGTTGTCATCCCCTTACTTGCGTTTTTATTGATTTTAGGACATTGGGGACAATGTCCCATTTAATTGTGGGGGTGGGGCTAGTTTAAATTTTTTTACATTTTTACACTTGAACTGTGATGAATGTTGAACCATGCCATTCTGTCATAGTAGTTGGACTAAGAATTAAGTTGTGTGCTTGAATTTGAATTACACAGCTTGAGTGGAAAGTGAATCATATGGATTGATTGAAGTATTTAGTTGCATAAACTCAATCAATAATTTGATACTTGAGTGATTAGGTAAAATATGAAAATTTGATGGATTTTCATATAAGCATATGCGAGGTTTTAAGCCTATATGACAGCATTTCATAGTCATTCTGTTTCTTTGTTGTCTATGACACTCCCTTAGGAAGATTACCTTCAGAAGTTGCATTGAACCAATTTGAAACTACAAGATGCATGGTTCATAGAAATTATTAAGGCCTTCTTTGTTTTGAACCATTAGCTTAAATGACCCACCAACTCATTTTTTCCTTGCCAACCCCTTTGAGCCTTTAACCTTGTTTGTTTCTGAATTAATCACCTTACACTAAAACCCGAAAACCCATTAGCCTTACCATGACACAAGTTTAATGAAGTAATGAGTGAGCATTTGATGTATATGATTTATGGATTTTTGTTTTGTATTCAATTCTGAGATGTTTTGAGAGGCACTTTTAGTCATGTTTTATTAATTTGTGTTGCTATTATTTCCTTGTTATTTTAGTGTTATTCAAGTAAAAAAGAAGAAAAAAGAAAAAAAAGAAAAGCATCTTTGTTTTTGGCTTTATTGATTAAAAGTGTCCTTGTTTCTGCTGTTGAAGGAAACGTAGTAGCATTGGTTAGTGATGAGTAGTTGTAGTTCGTGGTATTTATATGCATACCTCAGAATTTGTGTTTGGTTGTCCCTTCTTACTTAGCACTTTGTTAATACTTGTGAGTTACCTTTTGACCTATTTGCCTCACCTTAACCCAAACTCCATTACAACCCTAAGTAAAAGTCGTATTTGATCCATGATAGCATGTAATCTGTGAGGTAGACAATTGGTGAATTTGCAAGCCTATGGTAGTGTAGTCTCTTAGAGGGAGAATTGAATGAAACGCTAACCTTAAAACACTTAAGTGAAATTAATGAACATCGTGAGGAAAATCCATCTTAGTTTTATTTTACCTTTGATCAGTGGTGTCTACCTTTTACTTTGTTTATGTGCATTGATGAAAAGATTATGATATATGTAGTAGCTCAATACTTAAGTTTGTCAAAGTTTGAAGGAATGCATATACTCGATTTTATTTGAAAACAAATTGATGGAATATCTTGGTTATTTTTATATGGATTGAGGACAAGCAATAGTTCAAGTGTAGGAGTATTTGATAGGATTGAATCATGTTATATTTTCTTATGCATTTCAATGTCTTTTCAATCCCATTTTTGTGTTTAAATACTTAATTCATGTTCAATTTCTGTTTACATATAGATTAAAGGAGTGAACACAACTATATGCTAAAAGGAAGAAGTTTGACAAAGTTTGGAGAGCCATCCATGGAGGAGAAACCATCAAGGGGCATTCATAGGAGAATTGGAGAAGACCTGGGAAATAACCTAGGGCCACGATCATGATAGAAGCTTGAGCACAGGGCCATGATTGTGGGGAATCAGCCACGATCATCACAGAGAGCAGATAAACTAGCCACGATCATGCATTAAAGGCCACGATCGTGGCCTGTGCACAGACAGACGCGATGTCAATTCCAGATTCGAGTTTTAGAGGGACTTTTTGGACTTTTTAGGCATGAGAAAACCCTAGGGTTTACCTTAAATAGAAAATACTATATAAAGAAAGAGAAATGACCTAGAAAGCTAGTCTCGAATCTACCACTTTTAAGAAAACTCCAAGAAGAGAGAAGGGCTCTCAAAATCTTCCATTTTCGAAAAACTCCAAGAAGAGAGGAGGAACTAGCAGAGAAGTTTTTGTTATTTTCCATAAGCTTAGCTATTCTCTTTCAGTTTCAATGCTTTATTTTAATGTTCATTCCATTAGTTTAAAGCTTTCTTAGTGCTAATCATATTTTTACATGTTCTAGAATGTTAGAATGAATATTTTATGGATTTTATAGATGAACTTTATGAACTTTGTAAGGAGCCTTTATGTTATATCAATGGATGTTTATTCCCTCAATTTTCTAGCTTTAATCTTGATTGTTTGAGCTTATTTATGTGCTTTTTCGTATCTAAATTTGTTGGGTATTTGAATGTTTAATGGTTTATGTTATGAGTTTTTTCTTATTTGTGATGCTTTGGACTAATTTGTGCTTAATAGTTAGGATTTATACATGTTCTTATATTCATGATCAATTAATTTAGGTTTTTTTAAGTTATGTTTGCTGAAATTTTTATTTTGAGGCAAATAATTTAGATTTTGTAATTTGGGTTATGATTAGTTATTTGCTAGTATAAAGAGTTTTGATTTCTATTAAGTTAGTGCTCAATTTCAATTTTTATCACTTCGTTTATAATTCCAACCTTGGTTTTATTTAATTAAGTATGGGTTTTGTTTATTTAATTTCTATTGTGCTTAATATGAAAACGTGTGGCTAGACTACTTAGGGGTTTGGAGATATTATAAGGATGAAAGGATGGAAATTGTGAGAATAGAGTTGAATTTGTCTTAAATTGGTGCTTGTAGGTCTACGCTGGTTTGGGATTTAGGATAAATTTCATGAATTGGGAATTGCTTATAGGCTTGATCACCCTTTAGGTAACTTTCTAATCCGAAGGCTAGGGATGAGCGTGTGATATGTAATAGTCCATAGTGATTCCCGAAAGTCGCAATAAGTTAGTTGAATTTGTCAAGATACTTAATCAACTAATCTAGGATCCCATACCTTTAGGTACACCTTCCGAGCTTATGAGTAGGTGGCCTAAGTTAGTTGTTTCTTAGTACCTAATGCATCTTTTCTATTGAACTTAGAGAGCCTATATTAGGTTATAGTGGAGATCAGGGCATTTCTAGAGCTTATTAGTTTTGCCTATTTTAAAGAAATTAAAGGTTTGAGAGCTTAATCGAGTTCATAGGGTAAGACCATGATGATAGTAACTTTTATTGGGATTCAAGGATCAATGAACATCCTGAAGATATCTCCAACCCACTTCTTTACCATTGTTATTAGTATTTTCTAAATTCGCTTTGTGTTTTTTTTTTATTTACATTCTTTGCATCTTAGTTGTCTCGTTTCATCATTTCAAAGTGTTTTGTTTTCTTTTGTTTGCAACATTTGAAATAACATTTGCATCTTAGCTCTCTGTGGTTCAACCCTAACTCACCATTTACTACATAGTTTGGTAGTTAGGAATTTATTATTTGGTATTTAGTAACAAGTGTAAATTGCATCGTGTTTTAGGGCATAGTTTGATATGTGTTTATCCATTAATCCGATCATTTAGTATGTGTTTAGGTTAGAATTGTGTTAATTTGTTAATTATTTGTGTTTTAAGTGTTTTATGGGTGAGTATAAGCTTTTGAACTTAAATATTATGGTTTTGAGGTACCTTGATGTGTTTGTTAGTGTTTTAAGGTCAATATCGAAGAACGGAGGAGTTTTGGAAGACATTTGGGTTGAAACAATGACCCATCAGGCCATAGTCGTGACAGAAGGCTTAGACGTAGGCCACGATCGTCCCCTACGGGGACACGGTTGTAGCCTGCATCGGAAAAATGCGTAAACACTCAAGAACATCAAGTTTTAAGGGATTTTTGGACCTTTCGAACCCTAAAAAAACTTAGGGTTACCCAAACGTAAGAAGATATTTAAAGAACAAGAAAAGAGGCAGAAAATAAGATTTTTATCATCAACCACCTTAAGGAAACCTTAAAGAAAATTCATCGAGAGATTGAGAAGGATAAGAAGGAAGAGAGAAGTGGAGAAGAAACTAACTCAACGTACTTCCCAGATAAGGAGTTTCCCTACGTCACAACCTCCCATCAACCATTCAAATCATATTTCTTATTTATTTTCCATTTTATTATTATATAGAATTGGAAGTAACAGTTTGACGATAGATTTTGAATGTTGAGATGTTCCAAACTTACCTTCGGAGTTTTGTCTTTGAATTAATGAAATTTGATTGTTTATGTGTTATTGGATTTGTTGTGGTTTAATTTTGGACGTGCATAATTAAATAATAAACTGAGAGGATGAATCTAATGAAAAATAATTAAATCAGGCTAACGAGAGTTAGTTGATTTAATAGAACAAGAATTAAATCAAATCAGTAAATCGTGCAAAGAGAGATCTTACATATGTTTCTGATAGTTTATTAGACAACTTTAGAACTAATTAGGGTTTTAGATTGGTTGTCAATTGAGAGATTGCAACTTCCATAATCTGATTAGGGTTTATAATTTAGGGTTAACGGTTATAACTTGAGAGAGAGTAATCAATCCTAGGATCGTCTAGAACCAATAATCTAGTAATTCATAATTAGTTAGGTTAGAGTTAAGGATAGGTAAAAATCCCTTTCTCTTAATTGGTAGTTCCTTAGGTTGATTCCTGGGTGTGTGTTGAAATTGCTAAATTATTAATATTTTCATGATTGATTCTTGATTTGATTAAACAGAATTCTTGTTTTAGTTTCGTTACATTTTGAATTTTTGCTATTTATTCTAGTCTTAGATTTTAGGATTAGATTATCCCTCCTCGTGGGATCAACACATTAGGTACTACATGAATGAACAGTTCTCTTGCAGATTATTGAGGGTATTTATTAAAACTTATACACATTAAACACCCGATCAGTTAGCAACAGGATACCACCCTCTGTCGAGATCTAACTAATTAATCCTAATTAAAATGGATAAGAATTAAATTGTGACCACTCGATCTATCAAAACTCTTCCTAACCATACAATTGGATTTAAAGTTATCCTAAGGGTAACTAATAAACAATTAAGACAGTTGCCTATTAATATGATGTTTATAGGTTTATTATGGTACAAAATCTCATTGCACAATATGACACATATAATTCAATCTAAATTTTCTTTCATGTAATTCATATAAAATGAATAAAAAGTAAATACCTCTTATTTTAAATAATTTATGATATATTTTACTAAGTATGTATTTTTATATGTTCTTTATTTTAAACAAATGGATATCTCTAATTTTATTTTATTTTATTTCATTTTCTTAATTCTTAAGAAACAATTCATAACAAAAATTCAAATTAATTATTATTAAAACTTAAAATTACTTTCAATTTTTGTATATAAAACAAATAATAGAAATATTGTTCAAATTAAAGTTTATCTATTTAAAGTTTTATTTCAAGAAGTCTCTAATTGGGTTTTTAAAGAGAGAGAGAATGGAGCTCCCCTGTTCATGTCCCTTACTCCTTCACTTTCTTCCATCTTCTCCGTCTTTTTTTATTATGTTTATTGAATCTTCTTACTTCTTTCTCCTTCCTTCAACTACTTTTCATTTGCTATCGCTTCCTAATTTCTCTACTTCCCCACTCTTCATCCCTTCCCTCCTTTTTAGGGGAGATCCACTCTTTATTTCAACTAGAAAAATACTTTTCTCCTAGCCCATAGTTGCCATTCTTGGAACTTCTTTGCAAAAATCAACTTAACATATTGATTTTCTTTTCATTATAAGCTAAGGTCATCTAGGCTTTATATAAGTAAAAACTAAGATAATGGATGAATTCCCTCCACTACCTTCTACTCAGCACTCAGCACTCAGC
>JAOQMS010000005.1:25501238-25523811 GCA_027563885.1 Erythroxylum longipes | reverse complement strand
GTACTATAGAAAGGAGATTAAAGATATATATATATATATATATATATATATATATATATGTAGATATCTTAACCAACACTCCATATAAGACTTAAACATTTTCTCAATTTTGTTACTCTTGTTGAATCTGATGCGAATGGGATACTGGATGCATTGTGTGTGGTAAAACTTGAAAGTTCAGATAATTTAACCGTAGCAAACATTATAGTATTTAGCTATGCAAATAATGGTACATATGTTGGTCAATATGTAATGGATCTCATGTCAAAACATAGTTTAAAAGATGCATCTATGGCTGCCTTGTATCCATGAATGTAATCAATTCAATGAATGGTTAACATGTACTTTTCCACTACTTTTCTGGATAGTTCTAAAGTCGTGAATCAACAATTCAACATCTTCATAAGCTTGAACCCTGGGCTTTTTCAATTACTTCTAGACTGTGACAGGTTTTAAGCATCCGAGCTTTATAAATATCATATTTTGATGTCTGCAAGCTGGTTATCTGGATAAAGAAAGATCATAAGGGAATATTATGCAGTTTTGCCTGCCTTTTGTGAAGATATATAATAGTTTGTTTTTCCAAGTTCTTAGCCTAGTGAGGTGAATGAAATGCTAAATGCTACTTCACTCTGAAGTTATTAGGTGTCCTTGTGATACTTGGTTAATGATTGTAAGCTTCTCTGAACAAAGTGAACCTGAGAACAAAACCTTATCATTGGTGTTCGCATGCTTGGTGAGAGGCCATAACCTTCAATATTTGATGCATCCTTTGAGACAATCTGACATCTAGCCCAATTACTTATTTTTGTTTCCCTATTTCAGTCCTACTTTAATTTAATGGAATGATCTTTATTAATCTTCCGATGATATCATATTTTCCTAATACTTTGATATTTTTCCTGTCGGAGTTGTGTATTGAGTTTAACCCTTAACTTCACTGATCCAAAGATGTAAATAGAATATTTTAATGAAGTTAAGTGCAATTATTGCCATGAGAACTTCAATAACAAATTAAATTTCAATATAAAAATGTAGTAGGAGACTTGATATCATTATCCTTACATTCTTTTTTTAGTGCTTGTTTGGTTTAGCTTTTGGAGGGTAAAAAAGTACTTTTTTTAACCGCAAAAGCTATTTTTTAAAAAATGAGTGTTTGGCTTTAAAATCCAAAAGTACTTTTTTAATAGAAATGGCTTTTTTAGAAGTTAAAATACATCTTTTTAAGAAGTTCAAATTTGGAGCTTTTCAAAAAAGCTCTACTGATAAAAGCTCTACTGGTATAAACTCATCCAAACAGGCACTTAGGTGAATGCCTAAGAATTTCTGGTGAATAATTCTAAGCAAAGAATTATGAAGAGAGAGTGAAAACTCAGTTTTAATCAACCCATAAAAAGAGGAAAGAGAGATGACACTCCCGGTGTGTTTCTGTGCCTAAAGATTGATGATTCGTAGTCTTGATGTGCAATCTGTTCCATATCCTTTATCAGGTTTATGTGGAAGCCTATACATGTCCCTGTATTAGGTGCCATCAATCTGACCCGGCATTCGTAGCCCAGTCCAATGGAAACTATATTGCAATCTTCTCCACGAGTCCACCTTTCAAGCTAGACAAGTATAAAAGATATGAAGGACATGGGGTGTCTGGATTCCCCATCAAGTGCAATTTCAGCTTGGATGGCAAGACGCTTGTCTCTGGCTCCTCTGATGGTTCCATCTACTTTTACAGCTACCAATCATCAGAAATAATCAGGAAAATAAAGGCGTATGACGAGGCTTGCGTAGATGTCGTTTTCCATCCTCTTTTGCCTAATGTAATGGCTTCATGCAATTGGAGTGGTTCTGTTTCTGTATTTGAGTGATAATTGCATTTGTGGCTTGACTAGTCATGAAAGTTAGCATTTAGGACCAAAAAGATGAAAACGCAGCTCTGTATATGAATCTCCACGGAAGGTAAAGAAATGAAGGGCAATTCCTTATAACAGATATTATCTTGGTGCATGTATTTGGTTTTCCGAATATTCTTCTTGATTCTATTACAATTGTTTTCTGACGAAAGTGCGGATTCTTTTTCAATTAGACTGTGTCTTTCTAGCGGGCATAATTGCTTCTTGAAAGGCTTGAAATTGTTGTATGGGGCTCCAGGTATTCCTTGTTGGAAAATGCTAGTACTCACCTGTTCAGGTGGACATGAGCAATTTGGCTTCTGGTGAATTTGGTACATTTGATTCATGCTCATGTAACTGCAGACGATGAATACTTTGAAAAGATATCTTTGAGAGAGTGTGTTGGCAGGAGAGACAGTGACACAAAAGTCAATGTCAAGTTGTTGTTGCATGGTTGCAGGCTGTACGATAGGGAACAATTATATTGGTACCTGAGGGAAATGTGGCATGCGTCATTCTCATAAGATCTCGAGAGGTCAAATTATTTGCACAACTTTCAATAGAGATACCAGCCCGACCACACCAGGACTCGGCCTAATGTGTAGATTTTGTTGGTACGATAAGAGCTCTGAGCAGCTCTACGAATCTTTTTTATAATTATTTATCTCATCTTTGTCAAGAACTGGTTTTGGACAGAGCATTATTTGGAACCAAAGTTTCAATCTGGGTGCTATGGTCTTGTTCTAAATACAGCTTGAGAAATGCAATAGCAAATAAAAAGGGATTATAACCTGGATGTGGCATAGCTACACACACATACCCTTGTGTCTAGAATCTAGATACTCCTAACGCATACCTAACATCATATAATATACATATAATTGATTGAATGAGGGTCGGGGGTGGGGGGCATACATGCAAAACCCTGCTTATGTGAAGTGCACTTTCCTTTGGTGAGAAAAGAAAGAGGTTTGTGGGGGTGGGGGCCCAAAAACATATAGTTAAACAAGACATAATTATGCACTTCCCTTTCTATTCATGGGGGTCAACTTTAGAGGGACACTACACACGATCTACCTTTTTAGATGCATTTGCTATTTTCTGGGACCCAACATTCTCAAAGCCCTGTATTCCAACACCACCTCACCTCATGAACACCTGTGTCAATAAAATTGAGAAGCTATTCTATACAACATGCTTCTATTTCCATATTCCTTAGCACTATCTAGACAAACCAGCGATTCTGAAAATAAGGATGGTCCACAACACCTCTCAAAACTTTGCCTATTGGACAATCTGGTAATCCCCTAATCTCATCTACTTAGAGGAACATATTTATGCACTCTAGTTTGCCTATACACGTACAGTTTTTTGTATTTTCTTTCAACTTCCATATGAATATGTTCCCCACCTTAGTTCCTCTCAAGCATCCAATTCTCTATACACACCCTCCCCCTTTTCCTGTCTATCTCCAGAGCCTATCTCTTAATCACATCAAATCTTTCAAAAGACAATGAGGAACATATTTATACATTAAAAAAGAAAAAAACACACACCAATGTCACAACACAAAAGGCAATGCTCAAAAATGACTAAGCCCCACATCCATATGACTGCAATCACAATACCTCAAAGAGAGAAGGGGGATATACTTTTCTCCAATGTACTTGTGGTCAACCGGGTGTTCGCATTTGGTGGGTCACCCTTTGTTGCCTTAACTGGGGACAAGAAACGATGGGCTCAAAGGTCTAACTTAAGCAATAAAAGATTGAAGGCTAAGATTGAAGATGAACTCAATACCGTCCAATTCTTCACTTTGACGCATATGAATAGGCTTATCTTCTTGCTTCTCTTTTTTAATTCCTAGTGATTAGAGAGCATAAAACAACAATTCAAAGGAATCTGAGACTACACTTGGCGATAGAAGTTTGTTTTCCGCCTTTGAATCATAATTAAACCCCATTAAAAGTAAAACTTCTCACTCGTTAACTTATTCCAAACACTCTTTAGTTGTCTCGTAACACTTTTGGTCCGTCTTGTCACGTCCTCTCCTATTTGTACATTTAATTCCTTTTCTGTCAACTTTAGATTAATGTTTATCCTCTCCTATATGCTAGCCATAATCGAAATGTTTATGCCTCAACACAAAGTGTAACGTATCACTACTCCCATTCAAATCCTGGCCTTGAAAAGTGAGCCGACAAACTCATTTTATTGGTATTACCATGTGATTCTTGGCCATTGGAAAGTCATGAGCCATTTCTTTCTTTTCTTTTTTAGGTTCTTGTAACGAGAAAATTTTTTAAGGAAAAAGGGAAGAAGAAGCAGAAATTATAGAATTGAGGATCATGATTTTGTTTACAGCTCCTTTCATTTACCTATTTAGGAAATATTCCCTGTAACCTCTTCCCATTAAAGGTCATGTTGGCATTGCACAACTTGTTGGCACTCTCCTGTTACCTTTTGTTATAAATATATTAAATAGTGTTGATCATGTTGTAGAATGCCTCACAAACTTGTAACAAACATGATTACAATCTAAGCCCCAATCAAACAAGAAGTTTTTACAAGTAATCATATCCCAAAAAGCTTTGTAGCTACTGGCTATGTGAAAGAATGACTGAACTGTGTCACACCAGTTCATGCCACAAGATCTAGAAACTGATTCCAGCTATAATCCACAGCTGCTATTCAATATTCATCCTCTTAATTTTATTAGTTGGACCCTTTTCGACTTAAAGCAATATATCATTTCAGCTTTTCTTGAATGACTTTTGCTTTCTCAAAATAGTGTTTTAATAGTAATCTTTGTTATGCATTTCAAGAACATTTGGTCCAACTAAGTTCTAGCCTAGGTACTGTTGTAACTTTTATCCATGCAAAGTAAGTATTGTTTTGTCCCCAACTATGATTTCTATTTGGATATTATTATTTAGGGTCTGTTATTGGTACAGATTTACGTCTTGCGGACGGATCTTTACTCAGTTCCCTTCCTACATATTTAATTTAAGATTGGATCTATGTAATTAAGTAAACGGATATCCTCCTCTTCATCCATGTATATATAAATGATAAGTGGATTAAAAATTCTCTTGTGTTTAGAATGCCGTTTAATTTAACTCTTTAACATTTTATATGAACTAATTACGCTTTTATCTTCGTGCAGATCGCATCATATAACGATCATTTATGAATTTGAGTTGCTGCATTATCGTTAAACCATGACAATGCTCAAAAATACCAAACAGATGGATTGTACCTCACCCTAAGCACTAATCAAGAGTATATTAGAACATATTAAAATGACTCTGGGGAATAAATTTTCTTCATTTACACTTGTGTCTCTTCCGAAATTGCAACAAATGACTACTCGGATATTAGAAGAAAGCATCATCTTTTTGTTTAACAATATTATACTTACGAAAAAAATGTAGCTTTAATTCCGGTTTTCTTATGGAAAAGGTGAAGCTATCCCGTTAAGTTAAAACAATTCAATCACTAAGCAGTAAGCAGTAAGCAGTAAGCAGTAAGCTTGTAAGCAATGGCCAAATTTTAACAATCATTAGCCCACAAAATATGAAAATCCCACAATGCTGTTTTGGGAAAACATTTTGGAATAGGAATTAACAATGGGTTTGCTTGCTTAATTCAAAGACAAACTACTTATTAATGTCCAACAAATACTAATTAACCGTGTCTATGGCGATACTGTAATTATAAACCCTTGGTCCTACTCTCACTTTCATAATCTATTATCCACGCATAATCTTTAAAAAAGGACGACTGAAGAATTTAGTCACAAACTTTGCCTTCTACTTTATTTTAGTTAATTAGAAAGAGTATATGTACCAACACGTAGCCTACGCAGAAGAAGAAGTTGAGGGTGACTTTTGAAATGAGTTTTAAAACAATAATCGGAAACTTATCTTTGTTAGTCAGTGAGTGACTTGGAGCAGTGAACTCAATAATTGTAGATACTTTGTTACTCACAGGTGGGCAACTGGGGGAGCTGCAGAGAAGAGCATGAACAGTGTCCCGTGACAATGGGGGCACTTGACCGACAAGAGTGCATGAATAGGAAGTGGATAGATCTGTACCAGAAAAGCCCCATCATAATATACCTGCAAATATTATATACGAAAATCTTGCTAACATATATATTCTCTCCTTTGAACCCAAAATTTTACTCTCCAAAACGAAAAGGGAAAATATATAAAATTAACGGCCAACATTTTCATTTTGTCGCAAGAGATAAAAAGTCATATGCAGATAAGGACTTACATCGATATGACAGTTGAGAGAGTGATGTGAGATAATATTGGATCGAACTTTGTGCAACATAATGAATTTCGTAGAAAAAAGGATATCAGGTTTTATAAAATGATAGCAAGTGGGGTTTCTATTCTTGCTGTGAAAATAATTGATAGCCGTTGTACTTTTTGTAGTAATTCATCATAGTCGTAGGAGTAACGGCATACTGTATGCTTGTGTCCTATAAGTATGTAGTGGTGCATGAAGTGGCGAACACACACCCATCATTTTGCTCAATAGACAACGCAAGTAGTGTCGAGTCCCAAATTTTCCAAGAGTCAATTGCATTTATATTTTTAAACCTAAAAAATGAGCCAGCTCATTAAGAAGCTGGTTCAACCAACTTTGGCTTCTTTAATAAGTTTACTTCCTCGTGTAAAATAATTTTCACGACTCTGTACATCATCTCCTGAGATTGGTGTTGAATCTAACAACAAAAGTGCTATGGCCAAGCATTAAGCAAAGGGTATATTTTCCCTTGGGGCGTTTTTTCTTCTTCTTACCAGGTGTGCAAAGGACATCCTTCTGCATCGTGGCTACGAACCAAGTACCAGGCAGCCTCTTTTCGTAGCTTTGCAGTTTCTTGTTATTTTATTTTACATCCTTTTCAGATCGTGATCATGATATTGGTGTCGGCAAAATGCACTAAATTTTGTGTGTCTGTGAGAAAGGACTAATGTGTAGTTGGTTAACCCAAGATTAATGCTAAGCATATCAAACTAGAGCGATCGTGGAGTGCAAGTAATTTTAGCCTTGCGCCCCTGTACTTAACGTGCATGAACGTTTGGTTGGAAAATTGGGACGGGATCATATCCTAATTACAGTGAAATAATTACAAAATATTTTTGTATTTTGATTTTTCAAAAATTAGGTTCACTTTAATTATATCAAATATTAACAATTAAACTATAATAAAACATAAATTTTTATTCATTCTTTATTTTGAAGTTTGATTATATTCTTGTCATATCATTTAAATTATTTTTAAAATTGATTCATCTTAACTATTGTAGCCGCATAATTATTTGTCCTCTAATGATATCCACGGAACAAGTCGAGAGAACTTTGTAATTTTTATAGAAATAGTTAAGCAAGAAGTATTAGTTCAATTGGAGTTTATACCTATTTATAATAAGTTTTGGGCCTTTATTAATTTAATTAAAATTAAATTTTTATTTCAATTAAACCTTAATTAGAATTATAAGTAATTCTAAAAAAATACAAATTATGTTCAAATAAGATTTAATAAAGTACTCAAATTTGAAGTACTTTATTATTCATATATATTAAAATTTCTTCTATAAAGTAAAGTTGAAAATATATATTAAGAAAATGTCTGTACTTTTGACCTATCAAGAAAGCACAAATTCATATTGTTTAATGTGAGAGTCTCCTTAAATAGAAAAAAATTAAATTATGTTGGGAGACATATTTACATTTTTACTAATGTAAATCTATTTAAGAATATTTCCCAAAAAATTATTTTTTTAAAAATGACGAATAAGTTTGAATTAATATTTTTTACCAAACATTTAAAATATTCTCTATATAATTATACTCTATTATGCATTGAAGAAAAATAAAATTTTATCATTTTTGAAGTTTATTTATTCTTTAATTACGTTGGACCTAGTTAAGGTTCTAAAAATTTTCAGTTGATGTAAGTTATGTATAAAGTTTACTCAAGTTAAAGTATTTTAATATTTGTATAAATTATAACACGCTCTGTAAATTAGAATTGAAAATATTAAGAGATTGATAGTACTTTTGACCTATGAAGAAGGATCAAATTCATACTATTTGATGTGACAGCCTTCTTAACATATCTGCATTGTTCAGTAATGTAAATCTGTTCAGGAATTAATAAATGTTAAAAAATTATGAATAAGTTTGAATTAAATCTACGGAAAGTTAAAACAAATATATAGAAAAATTGATTCGGTAATTATAAAGAATTAAGAATTAAACTTTTTTAAGTGATTGAATACTTCAAAAAAGAATTCTTTAATAAATTCGAAATTTGATGAAGAATAAAAAAGAAAGTCATACCTCTAAATAAGCAAAGATATAATCATATATACAATTGTGTCTAGTTAAAGACGGATCTTTTGCCACTAGTTTTTCTCTAATTTTAGTTCTTGTAATAGTCTAGGAATCTCCATATTAACTAGTCATGCTCACATTTTCGAGTCCTCATCACTTATATCAAAACCAAAACAAACCTCTTTCTAGAAAGATACAATTATAGACTAGTTAGTATTAACAAAATGGTCATAATGTTACTTATTTTTTTTCGTTCTAAATTTTCTTTTCTTTACTCTCTCTTTTCAATCTTACTTGATTTTTATACATTTTCTTAGGTATTAAATGTACAAGACTAATGAGTTTATCGTCCTTTACAAAGATGTACCTATTCTTGAAGCGTATATGTACAATCTTCTTATCATATTATTATAGCCTTTAGAATAAGATGTGACCAGCTTGCATAAATACAGTCACATAATACCTTATTTTGATACCTTCCAATATAAATAGAAATCAATACTTGTTCACCTTAATCTCTCTACTTTTATTAAGCCAATGAAGCTTGTATGGCTTCAAATTCTTCACAATAAACAAACTAAATTTTTTTATAAGAATAATATTAGCTACTTTAGTATAACCTCCTCCATCAATGATTATACTACACACCTTGTTATGAATATGACATCTACTTTAAAATATGTTCTACCTGTATTACCCTAATTCATCCTCCTTTATTTCAAGACTAAATGCTCTTCAAGCAACAAGACTTAATTTTCTTCAAGTGACAAGTGCATCACCCTAAATATCATAGCTAATGCCTTCTCTCTATAAACTTCAAGTGTTGGCTTAGTTTTTTTTTTTCATAAGCACTAGCACTTTCTACCTTTCTATCATCTTTTATGATCATAACCCTTTTATTTAGGCATTGACATGCAATAGTCATGTTTCTAAACAATGAAAATATTTAATTTCTCTATTTTGAGAGGGGTGATAATTAATTTTACTTATGCCCTAATTGTAGACATCATCTTTGGCTTTAGGTGACTCAATCTTTCATCATAAATATTTTGATATTCCTTCGTGTCTTAATCACCCCTTCACTTTCATTACCATATGCATCATCTCTTTTAACTCTACATATTGCTATAATTCTATTACATTACCTATATGTATATCTAATCCATTTAAAAATCTTGTTATAGTCTCTTTTCTATCTTCCTATATATTGGCTTGGATTATGACTACTTCCATCTCTTTATGATAATCCTCCGTACTTTTAGTCGTTATGTAAGACTTTGTAACCTATGATACACATCCATAAAGTAGTCTCCTTCGTATGAGAACTTTCAA
The DNA here is from genome assembly GCA_027563885.1 of Erythroxylum longipes. Taxonomy (NCBI): domain Eukaryota; kingdom Viridiplantae; phylum Streptophyta; class Magnoliopsida; order Malpighiales; family Erythroxylaceae; genus Erythroxylum; species Erythroxylum longipes. Next base: position 25,514,239 of record JAOQMS010000005.1, on the reverse strand, counting down.
TTCATCCAATATCTTAATGGACCACTCAAAAATTCTCTTCCTATTATTCACCAACTGATTCCACTAAACAAAGGAATAATTAGTAAACTTTAATACTTTTAGCTTTACTTTTTTCTCTACAAAGTAATTATAATAATAACAATAAATCAACTATATCTTTCCTCCCTCTCTAAATAAGTTTCATGATTATTTCTACCCTTAAAGCTAGATGGGGTCATCTTAATGCTATCAAGATTTCTTTTCTCAAGGTTACACGCGCTAAGTTTTAATATTTATTAACCTTGGTAAATTCTCCAAGCACACGGGTTGCTCGCGTAGTACCTAAGATATTGATCCCACAAGGAGGAAATTCTAGCCCTAAAATCTAAGGTCGTACTAAACTACAATAACTCAAAAGGAATAAACTAATGCAATAAATAAATCAATTAAACAATTAATTATGGATATTAAAATGTAGAAATATAAACAAAATAGCAAAATCACACAACCCGATCCAAAAATCAACCTAGAAACTATCAAGTGAGAGAAAGGGGGATTTTAATTCGAAACTAATGAAAATCTAACCAATTATGCAACTATCGAATTATTGGGTCTAGACGGTCTTAGGGTTGATTACTCTCTCTCGAGTTATAATCCTTAACCCTAACTAATGATCCCTAAATTAAATTATAGAATTGCGATCTCTCGACTCACAATTTACCCATAATCAAAAATAGTTTTAAAATTTTCTATTAACCTATCGGGAACTTATGCTCGATCTCTCATTACACGATTCTACTAGTTTGATCCAATTCTTACCTATCAATTTACCTAACTCTCGTTAATCCAAATTGATTATTTTCACTCGGCTCACCCTCTCAGTTTATTGCCGAATTATTCCGAATAGAAATTGAACGACAATTAAATCAACAATAACACAATCAATTAAACTTTATTAATCTTAAGAATTAAAAACTCGAAGGTAAGTATAGATAAAACTCAACATTCAACACAACCTATTCTCAACGAATATTGCAATTTCATACATCAATAAAATTGAATAAATGGAAAATACTGTCAGGAATGGAATTTGCGGAGGCAGCGATAATGGGAAACGACCTGTTTTGGAAAGTACGTCGCGTCTAGCTTCGTCTCCGTGTCTCTCTTCTGTTTTCTCCTTCCTCAATGTCTTGATTTCTCTCTAGGTTTTCTCTAGGAATTGTCTGATGTGACAACTCTCTTACATAACTCTCTAGGCTCATCCTTGTCTGTCATGATCGTGGCCTGCTGTGCCACAATCGTGGGCTATGTCTTTGGCCCAAAAACTCCTCGAATCTTCTTCGTTCTTTACCGTTTACCCTGAAACACTAACAAATCTATCAAGGTACCTCAAAAATATAACTATTAAACTCAAAGACTCATACTAACCCATAAAAATACTTAAACACATAAACTAACACAATTAACACACTCAACACTCAATTTAACATTAAACATTTAACAAATAAACCTTAAAATACAATGCAATTGACAACTATCAACATCCCCACACTTAAACGTTTGCTTGTTCTCAAGCAAACAAAATAACAAATATAACAAACACAAAGGACACAATGTAAAAATGAGACAATGACTTCAACTTCATGAAATAAATTTAATCTTGAACACAATCTGACAAGTTATAATTAATCATTAACTGGCAAAATCTATGTCTAAGGGCTTTGAACTAAATATACACGCTAATCGGGATTTAAGTGCTAATTCAATTACCCTTTTCAATTGTACACACACATTAATAATTCTTTGGTTCTTCAGACTTTGTAACTATTCTTAAGTACATTTTCATGAAAATTCAAGACGATAGGTTTTTATTAAGAACTTTTTTAATTATTATTAAACACGGACTTAGTCTTTTACTCAGAGGCAAACATTGGTGATGAATGTCGATCCGGTTACTCGACTAAGTCATTTATTAACATCTTGCTTGAAACATCATTATAGCCTTTTGACGCAAAGGAACACATTTGTGATGCGTGTCGATCCGGTTACTTAGTTATTATTACGTTTTCAACTGGCTACTAGCTCTATTCATAACCTGAAGGTCAGCAGGATAATAATTTATTAACAAAACATTTTTTATTTTTCTTCTTGCCTACCTTGTTTTTAACTATTTGTTTCCATGAAAAAATACTAGTTAAGCTACTTAAATCACATTCAAAAACAAAACACAGAATCCCTCCCCACACTTGAACAATACATTGTCCTTAATGTGAGAAGGAGACACACATCATATAAGATAAGTAAAGACAAAACAGAAATTAAAGTGACAGTAAACAATAAAATAAAAAATAAAAATAAAAATAGAATTGAAGGCTAATTTAGAAAAGAAAATTTGGATTAGGTATAAATCCTAAGGAGATGGAGGGGGTGATGGTGTCAGAGGCGGTAATTGAATGCCTTGAGACTCGAAATACCGATGGATCCGTCAGATATCCCGGCTTTGGAGTCGTTGTGTTCGCACCATCTCCGCAAGTGTCTTGTTAGTCTCTATGATTGTAGCCAACACCTTCTTCCAGCCTTGTTCTTCATCCTCTTCTTCCTCAGATTCTTCACTAGTGGATTCTTTTTGTGCCTGCTGAGGTGGTGCCAAGCCCGAGCTCGCTTGACCAGCCTTGATCTGAACATGCATCTTTTGGCTGATGTCCCTCAACGTCATATTTGTGGAATGGATGATCTCAACCCGGAATAAGTGATGGTGATTGAGGAAGTCAAGGAGGTGAACTGTTAATCCCCTCCGTTCTATACTAAAATGTTCTACAATGATAGACGTTATGCAGCCCATTCCGAAATGGTTGCTCCGCTTGCACAGAGTCGCAGCAAGGGCATTTAGGACATGGGTGTATTTGTATACTAGAATACTATTGTCCGTGCACCACAGTATAAAAAGTTCCTTAGTTGAACACTTGTTGGTTTCAATCTTGTCAAAGACCAACTGACAAATAAATTTATGCAGCAACAATGTTCATGGGACCATATGATGTTGTTGTTAGCATTCTTTGCATAGAATCACTCATTTCTAGTAAGCTCCTGCCAATATTGAGAAGGACGGAAGTCATCATGTTGATCGATGATGGTAGATTCAAGGAATCCACACATCTCACACATGATTTCAACATTCAATTCATATGCCTGTCTCCCCAATCTAAACTATAATTCTTTTATATTCTTGGGGTCAAAGGTCAGGGTTGTGAAAAATTCTAATGTAAGCTCCTCATAGACAGGGAATTGAATCGAATAAATTGAGTCCACTGGATACTCTCGGCTAGGTTTTCTACCCACTCACACAATTCTAACCTATCTAGTGTGTCAAAGTCAAAATACTTGGGAACTATAATTTGTCTAGAACAGAAGGAATAGAAACGAGTACCTTCCTCCTTGGTGTAAAGTAGAAAAGAAGCTCCGAAATTCGCTGCTCGGTTTCTGCATCCCTGGCCCACAACTTGTTGTTGTCCATATGTGTTGGCCCTCGAAATATTTTGTCGAATTAAGCATGATAGTTATGGAATAAGCATGGAAGTTGAATTTTTGCCTGATTTTGTTTTTTTTTATTTGATATGAACCCACCACCAAACTTCCGTGTCTCTCAATATGATTATTATTACAAATAAATATCAAATGGTGACACATCCGTACGGGGACTGGGGCCAACAATATGGTTCCCGGCAGGCTAATTGCTTGATGCGTGCATGATTTTGGTAAAAAATTAAGAAAAATTTTAGATGTTGAAAATTCTAGAGAGATATAAGAGTGTTTGAATGCTTGAATTCTAGAGAGATAAAATGAAAATAAAAGTGAAATTGAAAGTGAAGTTAGAACTGAATATATAGGTAATAAAAAGGGTAAAATGGTAAAGTTGTTTTAAAACTTTTTGCGCCCTTTCTTTTCTGAATAGTCGCAGGCCATAATCGTGGCATGTGGCTTACCATCTAATGCTTGCTCAGTCGCAGGCCACGATCGTGTCCAGCGGCGTACTACCACTCCTAATTTGTTCCTTTTTGTTCTTTCTCCACTCTTTCCACGTACACTACTTGATTCTTTTTTTAACCCTTTTTCATCTCTCCTTTCATGCTTGCACGATTATCCACATAATTCCAAATTCCTTCTCCTTTTCTGCTTTTATTAAAAAACAAACTAATCCTAACTATAAAATTTCAAATGTTCGAATAAAATTAACAAAGAACTAGTTTTCCATGCATTGTCTCCCATGTAGTGCTTTTTTTAACGTCAATAGCTCGACGCTCCGTTAAGCTCACGGTGGTTGGAATGAATGGTTCAATGGTAGCGTCTTCATTAATCTCAACATTTGCACTTTAGCTACCATACTGCAGTTATCACTATCCTTACAATTTTCCTTTCCCCGCCTTCTCCTTCGCGAGCGCTTCTTCCTGAAAGCATTCCTAGGATCTTCTATGTCCTCCCATTGACCATAGAGTTCGCACTTCACTTGCACAGCTTTGACTTAGGCTGAAAATGATGCCTTCATATTGCTGAGATGTCACGTCAAATTGTCGATCTTAGCTTGCATCTCTGTCATTTGATCGACCGCAACTCCCATACAGTTTACTTGCTCCTAGTTGTCCTCTGTCATCAAGTAGCAGTCCATAGTGTCATGTTCTAGCTGACCACAGAGTTCGCACTTCACTTGCACGGCTTTGACTTGGGCTGAAAATGATGCCTTCATATTGCTGAGATGTCACATCAAATTGTCGATCTTAGCTTGCATCTCTGTCATTTGATCGACCGCAACTATTCCCTTCTACTCTCTAAAAGTCATAGGTTGCCTACCTCGCTCACTCGTCCATAGGCAGCTGTTGCTCGCCATCTCCTCTATCAGCTCCTCTGCCTCATCGACCGTCTTTCGAATCAGAGATACTCTTGACGTTGCATCGATCGTGCCTCTAGTAGGTGGGTTTACTCCGTTGTAGAACATCTACAGAAGGAACTCCTTGGGTAAGTTATGGTGTGGGCACTTCCTCTACAGGTCTTTATATTATTCCCACGCTTCATAAATTGTCTCCTCATCACCTTGTTAGAAATTGGTGATTTCCTTTATAATCTTTGTGGTCTTCGTCAATGGGAAGTACTTATCTAGAAAGCACGCACAAGCTGCTCCCACATCGCAATGTCAGCGGGGCTTAGTGAATGATACCAAGCCTTCGCTCTATCTCTAAGTATGAAAGGGAACAACCTAATCCTAACAGCGTCCTCCGACATCTGGTGATACTGAAAAGTATCATATATCTTGAGTAAATTCACAATATGCTCGTTTGGATCCTCATTCGCCAACCCATAAAATTGGACATTCTGCTAAAGCATGTTCAGGAGGGCTAGCTTAATTTCGAATGAGGCCACTTGAACAGATGGCCTAGCAACTCCTTGGTTTGATGGGTTAAACCCTGGCCTCGTGAAGCCTATGAGAGTCCATTGTAGTCGTCCAGGTTCACTTCCTGATCCATGTTCCTCTGAAATTCCTCAGTCATTGTCAACTTTTCTCTCTCTTCTTTTTCCTCTCACCGAGCTTTCCTAAGGGTTTGTTCTAATCGTGTGATATCTAGATCTATTGCCAAATTATTAGAACAAAAACTGAATCACAATTAAATCAACAATAACACAATCAATTAAACTTATTAATCTAAAGAATTAAAAGCCCGAAGGTGGATAAAGATAAAACTCAACATTCAACACAACCTATTCTCAATGAATATTTCAATTTCATACATCAATAAAATTGAATAAACAGAAAATACTGTCAGGAACGGAATTTACGAAGGCAGCGACAGCAGGAAACTACCTATTCCGGAAAGTACGTCTCATCTAGCTTCGTCTCCATGTCTCTTCCTTCTTCTCCTTCCTCAATCTCTTGATTTCTCTTTAGGTTTTCTCTCGAAATTGGCTGATGTGACAGCTCTCTTACACGACTCTCTAGGCTTGTCCTTGTCTGTCACAATTGTGGCCTGCTATGCCACGATTGTAAGCTATGTCTTTGGCCCAAAAACTCCTCGAATCTTCTCCGTTCTTCACCGTTTACCCTGAAATATTAACAAACCCATCAAGATATCTCAAAAATATAATGATTAAGCTCAGACTCATACTAATCCATAAAAACACTTAAACACATAAACTAACACAATTAGCACGCTAAACACACACTCAACCCTCAATTTAACACTGAATACTTAACAAATTAAACCCTAAAATACAATGCAATTGACAACTATCAATTTCTATCCACACCTTCTCAAACTCTAGAATCACTTCTTTGCTCCTCAAACATGTCCAAATCCTCTCCTAGTCCTAAACATATTCCCTTTAGTTTTTATGTTAACATTATTAACACTAATATAATCATTCTCCTTATCAACTTACTGTAGTTATTGGATTATGCCTATTGTACCTTCCCTTATTAAGAGTTTAGAGATGCCATCTTCCTTACAATTCAACAATATATTTTTAACCTATGCATCATGTTTCATCTTCTCAAACTATTATTACATAGTCTGCATAAGATACAAGTTGTATCTCTCCTTTTTTGGTGTTGAAAAACCTTTATAAGACATATTTGGAAGTTACAAGAAATGTTAGTAAAGGAGTTTTCTTAACACTCTCTCATTTTTTTATTCTCAAATATGACAAATCACTCGTCTCACTCTTTATTTGACTTTTTTCTTATGCTAATCTCACGCTCTCTTGCCTTTTTCCATTCTTTAATTTCTTCACAAGTTCTTTAAAGAGGTAGTCAAATTCAAACAATGAATTCAACCTAGCAGGGCCTAAGAAACCCAATAAACTAATAGTCAAAGAAAAATAATAAAATACAAGTTAAACATGATGTAAGAAATTTAAATAAAACGAGAAAATAGTAAGAATGTGAAGTTAACTTAGAAAATTTCTTGAAGCTATTGTACCCACATAAATTTCCTTTTATTTTCTTTTCTTTTTTTAATGCAAATAATAAAGTTTGAAACAAGTGATTATGAAAGGCACAAAAATAAGTGATTGGTCAAGGAAAATCCCTAATACAATAAATAGAGATTGGTAAATCCTAAGGGGATGAAGGAATATTTAATTTTTAGTTGAAACTTTAAAGTCAAGAATATGCAAAAGAATAAACAAGAAGTAATTGAAAAAACTAAAATTTAGATATTAAATTCAAATAAATAATATGAAGAACAAAAGGATAACCACACTTGATTTGGATCCAAACTCTGATACTAACTTATGTGAATCTACCTAAGAATAAACCATAGAGAATTCAAGAACAAGTTTGAACCAAACCTAAAAAACTAAATCAAATATAAAAAGAGAATTGACTTGTTGATTATAAAGAATCAATTTCCATAAGCAATTGAAAATTATATAGAAAATAATTCTTTGATAAATTTGAAATTCATTGAAGATCATGATAAAGAAGTACTCACAGCTCTCAATAAATAAATATGTTAGATATTTTCTAAAACCGAAGATAAATATTCCTTTGATATAAAACAAAAGATTAGGGTTTTAAGTGACAGACATGTCTCAAGAAACGAACATGTTAATGTTATGTTTATTACTAAAATTTTAGCGTCTGTGGGAACAGTCTAGGACATAGTTGTATTGAAGACCATGTCTTTAACACTTATCTTTCTAAAAACTTTCACAAGTTGGGACATCACTATATTAGAAGTAATGTAACTTTTCGTAACTTTTGTTTTGCATAAACATATGGAAACGGGCTGTAATTTGATCATGCATGAGACTATATCCAGTAAAAGTAAACCTTTTAATACTAATTCTTCTTGAATGCTAACTCTTAGCTCCAATAAACACATGTAGTCAGTCTCCCCTAATTAATTAAATTTTCTCGAATTTTAACTCTTGATTCCAAAAAAATATATACGATTAATCTCCTACTTAGCTAGTCATACTTGCATCACCAACGTGTACTTGGTATACATGTAACATTTTTCCTACTCTTTAACGTCTCTTGTAAGTGTAATAATTAACGCAGGCCAATCAAAAAATTATCAATGTTTTAAAAATCAGATCGAATATCGAACCAGTCAAAGAAAAGGTTTAAAGTTTAGAGGTTCAACTGATAGTGAACTGTTGTAAAACCAATAGATAATAAATAAGAAGTAAAACTTGTAAGAGTAAGTAAAAATAAAATATTTTATTGAAATAAAAAATACACCAATGTCTATTGTTATATAATGAACTAGTAATAAATAAATATGAGTCTAATATAAAACTTAAAATAGAAATCAAAATCAAAAAAAAAAAAAACCTTGATTTTATCCCTCCTGTGGATTGACTAAAAAGCTTCCTTGATGCTCATACTTCTACATTAGTATGAGGGCAAGCCATCATGGTAATATGGGATTGGGCAGATGTTTAATATAAGCATTACGTCGGCCTTTATGGGGGGAAAAGGTTTATTGTTTTAAATCTCGATTGAACATTATCTGCACTACCATATAAGTAGCAGCTGTTTGTTTCATTCTCCACCATTTACTGACATGCTAACTACAAATATGCTAGCCTGATTATAGAGCTATAAACCCCAAAACTAAGGTCAGGGACTAACTATCTAGTTGCATTTTCCATGAAAGATCAGTTTGTCCAGGTTCAATGCCCAGTAAAGCTGTTGTGCAAATATTGTTCTTTAGTCCCAATATAAATAGCAGAAATTGATCAAACCCCTTCAGAAGTGGAAATGTTGCCCTCTAAAAACATCCAACTAAAACAAGGCACCCACTGTTCGTGAAGTGATAGAAGTTTTCAAGCTAACAAAGATTTTGAACAAAAATAAAATTTTATTCCTGAATCTAGGAAAATGTTAAACATTTAACCCCGATACAAACCCAATTCAAAAAAAATTCCTTCTAAAATACCCCAATTGCATAACATCCTAAAATTCGTAAACATAGTGATAATCATCTCAGTCTTAAGAAAAATTTAAAAGAATATCAAAATGGACTTGAATTTACACAATAACCTGAGCGGAGCACCCAGACTCTTCTGCTTTCAAGAGTGCTAGAGCACCAGAAATATCAAGGTCAATATTAAGGACCCAATTGGATACTGCATTGGTCTGTTTTGAAGGTTGAGTTTTGTGAGAAAAAGGGTTAGTGAAAGAGTCCAACCAGTCCTCTTTAAGCTGTGAAACATCAGCTACTTTAGCATAAGGCCTCACTATTCTTTCCCTTGGAATACCTCTCACTAAATTGGAATCAAGAGAACTAGTTGTTGTGCAAAAGGGTTAGATGTAGAGGAAATAAATGATAAATGTTTGGGTTTAATGGTTGAGAAGAAGTGAGAATTCATGAATTGGCTTCCTGGAGAACGTAGGCTTTGTGGCTCTACTTGAATAGTTTGCATATAATGGGCTTTCTCTATTGCAAGTAGAACCGAGAGGGAGTGACAAAAAGTTCTAGATTTTTAGACAAAATCTGCATTTTTGCCCAAGAAAAAACATTTTTGGAGATAAACCCAGAAGATGTCTATTGTCAATCTAAAGACAAAAGTCCAATCGATTTCTCGAGCAATGGAGATTTGTTAGGCTTTTCTTTTTCTTCTGCAAATCGAGAGAAGAGCAATGAGTGCTACTTTTGTGCGAGAAAGCGAGAGAAGCGGGGAGGGGGAGAAAAGGGACGACTGGCGAGACAACAGACTAGGGTATTTTTGCACGGTCTTTGTCTCACCAAACCAGTGTAACTGGTTCGATAAAAACTAGTCGATTCTCCAACAAACCAGCCGATTTTTATACTGACAGATTTTTTATTAAACCGAACCGGACCACTGATCCGTTCAGATTTTTTTCGGTCGGATCGGCCGGTCCAGTTTTTAAAACCTTGGGAATTATAGCCAATACTAATTCAACGAGTTCTGGTGTGCTTCAAAGTTTTCTTCATTCTTAATGGCACCATTTGGAAAATGGCTTCACGTTCCTTTTGTGACGCGTGATTATATGTAACACTAGTAGTACGTACAAGAAACTTTTGAACAAACTGGAATCTAACATTTGAGTTATGATATGATCTGATTATTCGCCACTTTTATATTGAATCTTGAAGAATACGTACTTACAAACTTTAATTAGTTAGAAATAAATAAATATGACCTTGTCTTTGAATGGAAAAAAAAAAAAAAGGGAACTGAACAATATAAATTAGCATCTCATAATCTATTAGTTGAAAATGAAACACGACCTCCAAAGATCCTTCGAATTGTTGAAGAAAAACAACTTAGAACTTCATCGCATGAGTTGGCATGAAAATATAATGTACAAGGGTTGAATGAGTTGGCATGTGATTATCCAATTAACTATATATATATATATATATATATATATATATTATCAACCAATTAACTTCAATCAGTGTCCACGTACCATAGTATTACTTAATTATTGTAATTAGCAAATACAGATAAGTAGGATCATGCCTTAACGATCCCGTGATCATTCCATGGATTTGATGAAACTGTCTCCATGTCAGTACAACCACTCACGTTTTTATATAGCAACATGTCATTAGGGACCACGTTATTGATCTCTTAATTAAACAAATTAATTAATTGGGCTAATAATATAATTAGGGGTGTTGATCAGGACAAGAAGGCAGTGTCTGGTGTAATTTTGGGTGTAAATTAAGTAAAACTTTTCAGCACTTGCTTGCTTCAAGATCTCCTCCAAAATATATATTTAGTACGCCACACATCGCGCTCACTACGACCAAATCTGAATCACATCCGGATCAATGTGGACGAGACATGATTTCATTTTCAACTCTGGGTCACCTGCCTGCTTTCTGCGTATACTACCTGTGTATAATCTTTGTTACATGGAGAGCTTGACCCTTTTTTTTTCCTTCTTTTTATTCAGTACTAAATACTCTTCTCATATAATCAATTCAAGGGGCAAGGATCCATAATGAAATGTTATACGCGTAGAGATGAAAAACACTTAGGCAAGTCTCTTATTAGAACTTAGAAGATCAAAGTTTTAGATCCCTTGATGGGATTATTTTGATTGATTTCTCCAATCCCAAGTTAATTAGTGAGTATGTATATATAGGATTATTTTGGTTGTTTTCTCCAATCCCGAGTTACTTTATATATCAATCCCAAGTTAGATAATAACTAATTAATTCAAGTCCTCAAGAACAAGAAACATTACAAGTGATTTTTTATATGTATATTGTGATTAGACCATAGGCGATATGAAAAGTTAATTAAAATGCACCAGAACAAATTTCTAGTTTGCCAGTTGAGTGTTTAAATATATCATTCTTGCGACTGTATCTGATAGCCAGGCAAGCCACAACAGGAAGTTGGGATGATGGGGGACAAAGCAGGGGTCGCACTTTTAATAGACCCATTATCTTGAACGCTTAGTTCGGATTAAGCATTAAAATATTATCTTAGGGTAAAGTCAACGGTCAAATATTTGCATTACTGTCTGTGTATATCTCCCCCTCAACATAAATGAATGGTTAGGATGGAGTAGCACAGGGTTGGGCCAGGGTTGTTGGCACAGAGGATCAAGTCCCGTATATCTCACAGTCGTAACATTCTCCAAAAACTCTTCTTCCCTGCACCAAGCACTATGCTATGCTCCCTCGGTACACCCTACCAATTGTTTGCTGACCCACATTTTTTTCATTTGTTTTAGAATTGAAAGAATAAAATTACCGTATATTTGATCTGGTGGAAAAGAAATGGTGAATGTGCAAACATAAGGCTATACTCTTATTTGTTAATGTTCAAATTGGATAACGTATGATTTATTACAAACATAATTAATTCAGAAACCTGCTTTTCTTCTATTTTAATTAGTGTTTATTTCTAGGTGAGATCAATTGGGCGAGATGACTCTTAATACTTTTTATATTCCAAAATTTTAATCAGTTCCTAGAAACCTGATTGCATGACCAGTTGCTCCATTGACTTGTTTTCTCTATCATTTAAGTTATGTGTTTTATCTGCCAATATAATGGATCTTTTTATACATTATTTCCTCTCTCTGTTGGGTTCCTAACCATCAGATCATATGATATGCTTGGTCCGTTGACCTATTGTATTTTTGATCATCGAGTGTTTACATTCGATGTGTTTTTTTAATTGGCATCCTGCAGTTCAGAGAGATTAAGGAGAACATATTTTGAGCCACCATAACTTCTGTTGGCTTCTCAGCCATCCAATAGCATGACTGGTCGGTTGGTTGGCTGGTCAAAGTGGTCCACTGTTCTGACACGTGACATTTATCACGGTGGACGCAAAGGTGTACTGCGCAAGTGTCAAAACGGGAGACGTCCTGAGTAGAGGACATTGTGATGAGGTGTCAATACGTCAGCTAGACAACTCTTTCTTTGCCCAACAATTTTTCTTGATTTGGGGCCCCCAAGTGGTTTGTCTCGGCGTGAACTTTCGCCGATTTGCTGACGTGGCTATCCTTTTATTTTTCGGATGGAAAAGGGTCAGTTTTTAAATTTTCTCTTTATTGTAAAATTTTAAACAAATTAATTAATTTCTATAAATGTGACAAAATAAGCCTCGACCACAATAGAATTCATTTGGTTTAGTGATGAGTAGACTTGCACATTTTTATAAAAGTATGGACTCACAATAAGATTTAGGGCCTATTTGGTTGGGTGTTAATTAATGGAATGGAATGTTTTATAATAGAATAGAATGTAATACAGTAAAACGTTATTTGGGAGAGATGGAATGATTCATAATATAATATAGTGAAATGTTGTTTGAAAGATGGATAGAATGGAATGGAATATAATGTATAATAAATGACTATTATACCCCTTATATTAAAATGATTATTACATGAGGTTTATTATTTTATTATTAATATTTATTATTAATTATATAAAAATATTTTTATTAATTATTTTATAAATTTTATTATATTATATTAAAATTTATTTTATTCTACTATATGTGATTTATATTTAAAAATAATTTATTTA
>JAOQMS010000005.1:25489752-25500506 GCA_027563885.1 Erythroxylum longipes | reverse complement strand
TTAAAATTTTTATTTTATTATTAATTATATACAATTTATTATAATATTATATTAAATAGAATTAATATATTAAACAGAATAGAATAATATTTAACATAATAAAATTTATTAAATAATTAATAATATAATATCATAATAGAATAATATTTAACATAATAAAATTTATTAAATAATTAATAATATAATATATATTATATTATATAGAGTTCTGTCAACCTATTCTGTAAAAATTGTTAGAGACTGGACATTTGTGTGGTTACGATGGTTGAGACATATCAATTTCGAAAATGGTTTGAAAGATATAACAAGAAATGATCAAGCTTCATAATAAGATACGAATTAAGTTTTCGCTTTATTATAATTCGTGTTAATCATTTTATAAAATTAAATTGATCTTAGATTTCGGAAAACTGATTTGTGAAAAATCTTTGTAATTATTCCTCCGAGGTTTCCTACACTATAAGTAGAACTTCATTATATTAGTGTTTAAACAAGAAAGGAAGAAAATTTTAACGGAATTGATATTTAATTAGCAACTCCTAATCTTATATATTTTTAGTACTGAGACTGAAGCTACCGACGCTAGTTCTTATAAAGACTTCACCAAGTTTGCTTGTTAAAGAGGCATTGCATTTCCATTTTGAATTTGTTGATCCCTTTACAATCTGTCACAACACACTCCGAAATGAAAAATTCAGTTATGGGTTTATTCTAATTTCCAACGTCCACTTGTTCACCACTCTTTTCTCTTTTCCTCCCTGTTTCTAAATACGTACAATTACAGTGTTCACAACTATCGACTTTTCTGACGTCTCTGTCCGTATATGTTACATGCGTTTGGATTTATTTATATTTCATATTACTTTTTACAATAAAGATAAATTCCAATCAAGTTGTGTATATTTCAATTAATTTATTCTTCTGAGTTATTAAAACAGTATTTTTTAAAGAAAAATGGTTCGTTTGTAAATTTTGATAATTATAAAAAATTTTATTTTAGGCATATAAATCAACCCAAAAAATTAAATCAATTGAAAATATAAAGGCTGTGTTTTATTCGTGTTTAATCAAAGCACTAAAATATAGCACGATACTACAAGTTAATTAAAAAGTAGTGGTGAATCTAATTTATTTTAATCAATTGTAGGTTTCATTTGCTCTTTTGTATGTTGTTAGAACCTACCGTGATTGAATTATGGATACAACAAAAAAAATAAAATTTTACAACTTTCAATCAAATTATAATAATTAAATAACTTAAAAATATTAATCATAAAAGTAATTAAATTGTAACTCATTCGAATTCTTGTCGAAAACTTTTTTAGAGTATCAATCATGAGTTATCCAAGCGTTCCCTATTTAATGATATCCAAAGAGCAAAGAAAAAGAAACTCAAGTTTTGAAAGAAAAAAAAAGCAAATATGTTACTTCCCTTACTTTTATTAAAATTAAATATTCTAATTATAATTTAATTTAATTTTAATATAATTAAATATCTCATATTTGATCCTTAAAGTTTCTTAAACTTTACAACTAAGTCTAATTTAAATGAAATGAAATTTTCTTTTTTAAATTATTCTTTATGTTTGACTTATTAGATTCCTAATATGTTGGTAATGATTATAAATTATAATTATAATTTATTAATTTATAATCAGAATAAGATAAAAAATTCATTTTAATTTATATTTAATTTTCTAATTAAATAGTTTATAATCATAGGTTAAGATTGACGTCTAATAATATATCATGACTATTCGAATATTAAAAATGTCAGACTGATTTGACTCAACTTATCCATACATGTTTATAATGTATAATTTAATTATGTCATTATCCATTGTTTCAATTAGATATAGAGTATGAATATAGTATCTAGTATTTTAAATCAAAACATGTTCATTCTTGCTAATTAGTAATTGGTTTATAATTGATATTTGAAAATATCTTTTTAAATGTCAATTCACTCTGACTATATAATTCCTTAAACAATTACCAATTAGGAACATTATCTCTAATTAATTTAGAGTGAAAAATCTTTTATTGACTTACTCAACTATCTTTATATATAGTTCATACTATATTTAAGTACTACCGACTAAACTTCCCAAATTAAAATAGGTCATAAGTAGCATTAAAATATAATAATTCCCACATTAGATACTTTGGAAATCTTAAGTTTAAAGATCAATCATACAACCATCATAACAAGAAAATCTGTAGATGCATAAGTAATATTCTATTTGAGATCCTTATTTGAGTCAATTCAGTGAACTTATTTTTTAATAAGCACCCACATTTTTGTTTAAGGATCTCCATACTTTAATTTATGAAATCATTTACTTTTTTCATAAAAAAGAAAAATAACGTGTATTAGTTTTATCATTTTATCAATACTCTGTTTTGACAAAACTACAATTAGAAACAATTCAAAAGTAATATATAAATACAAACTGAATTTCATAACTATATTTTCATCAAAATTTCAATTGCACAGTAATTATTCAGATATTTTATTAATATTAAAATATCAAATATAAATACAAAATAATAAAGATAAAGAATATCTTTATTAATTTAAATAATAATATCATACATAAAATTGGAACTAATTGATTGTTTACAATGACATAAACTAACATATATTTGTGGCGAGTCATCTTGCTTGTGAACATTTTGTCATGATTGGAAATATTTGATAACTTTGTTATAATTATCTCGTAAATGGTTGATATTTTATGTTCTCTATCTAAACTTTTAACTTGAAAGTTTGTTGGTCATTGCAAAATACTTTTATTCTGTCTATTTATGTTTACAATTGACATACAGTTACAAAATTACTTAAATATGATTCTTCTATTTTAAGTTTAAAACTTTAACTTCTGAAAAAAAGATGGCTTTAGATCATAGTTTATTAAAATTTGTACTTTATATTTTATTACATCACTAATACACTAAGTAATTTGATTAAAGGAAGTGATTAATTAGATTATTTTAAAAGTATAATTTGGCATAACGTGAAATAACTTAAACTTATTCAGGATCAAAGCTAGTTGAATCCACTCATCTTTACTATATATTTTACAATAAATTTACTAATTTCGTAATAGAAAATAAAATTTAAATCATCTCCTCTTTTAGTAAATGATTTATTCAATAAACTCAAATTGAGAGTTATTGCATATTCTTAAAAAATTGTATTTTGTAACCAAAAAAATTGTATTTTGTAACCATAAAAAATATATAGTTAGAAAGCAATTGGAAATAATTTTCTATAATTTTATTTAAAATTGGATCAATTATTCATGCCAGATATAAGAATTGAAGAATAATTAACTTTCCTCTGTTATTTCTTGGGAAGTGAATTTAAAAATAGGGATAAATGTTTTATAGTTTTGAGTTAATGTATAGATCCTATCATTATAAAACATTCTTAAATTAAGTTTTCATATTAAAATTCAGTAATAAGCCTCTTAAATATATTAATTTAAAACTTAGCAATCATACTTATTTTCAATATAAATAAGTTTTATTAATTTCAATGTCGTTATTAAATTTTACTTAAAGGCACAGAACTCCTATACGGACACGTGTCAAACTATCAAGCTTGTCGCATTTGCATACTTCAACAATTATTTACCGTACACATACACACATACCATAACGTCCTCTCTCGTGGGCTATATCTCGCGAGAAAAGTGGAAATGAGCGCCGGAAGCAATCTGTAGAATAAGAGTGCCGGTATTTTATGGGACACCCGAGCGGTGAAATTACTGCGTGTCTGCTGGATACGTTCAGAAATGTCAGTGTGTGAAACCGGATATTGCCGGTCAAAAATTGTTTCCCTTGTTACTTGGTCGGAGGGAAGGGGAGGGGATATGTATAACGAAGATTTCCGATTTTCCTTCTACGGTAAGCATCTCAATGCTCAGCTACAGCTGCCCATAAAAGAATGTTAAGAAAAGGATTATTAGCTTAAGTAATGCAAAAGGTCAAAATGAATAGTAAACGAGATTTTGAAGATTTATTAATCAAATGACATTTGTGTATAAAGCTCAAATGAAAAGTGTCAATTGGCTACGTGAAACAGTTAAAATATAAATTGAATTGAGATTTGCTTTTGTGCAATGTAAATGTTCCTCTTCATATGATTCACACATATCTTCAATTATTAGGCAAAAAAAAAAAAAAAACTCTGCGCATCTAAGTTGCAAGATATTGACAGTTTTAAGTGGAGATTAACATATTTGTTTTAATCATTGGAAAAAGAAAGCCAATTTAAGCAAATGCTACTTAGAATTTACCAACCCCCAAAAACATGTTTGTGATTATAAAGCATAAAATCAGTTACTAGCTCAAGATTAGAATGCCAACTTGAGCAAATGCTACTTGCAATCTACTAACCATAGAAACATGCTTTTGTGACCGCAGAAGTAAAAAAATCTCCATTCATTTTTTTATTCGAGGCACAGTACACACATGTTGAGAAAAGGAAAACAAAATGACATAATTACGCCGTTGCCCTCATGTACTCTTCGTAGTTTAAGTTTTGTTCACTCCCCAAACTCGAAAATCTAATAATAATAAATAATAATAAGAAGAAGAAAATAAAAAATAAAAAGCCTTTAAGCCTTCTAGTCCCTCTATATATATACCCCACTTGTATCCTTATTTTCCTCACAGAAAAACTACCATCTTTCTCTAAAGCAGATCAGTCTCTCTCGATCCAATTTTCCAGACTTCCAAAAACATGCCTGAGGCACCAAAAGACACATCGAAACCCACAGATAATGACTATGTGGTTTCTGACAAGAACAAGAAGGTTCTCCAGTTCATTGAAGAAGTAACTTGTAACGCTGATGAGGTCCAAAGAAAGGTTCTTGAGGAAATCCTGTCTCGGAATGCTCATGTTGAGTACTTGCAAAAACACGGCCTTCATGACCACACTGACCGTGAAACTTTCAAGAAACTCTTGCCTGTGATCACTTATGAAGATATCCACTCTGACATCAACCGTATTGCCAATGGCGACACCTCTCCAATCCTTTGCTCTCAGCCCATCTCTGAGTTTCTAACAAGGTGAAGTTTGCGTCCTTTTGGTTTATTAAACCATGTTTGTTTGCTTCCTTTTAGTTTTGTTTTTTCTTTTTTTATGAATGGTTTTCTACTTTGTCTGACCTGTTGGGTCATTTTAAATTTCGTGCACTATGGGCTATTTAACGTTGTCTACTGTTTATTCTTGTTTATGGCTTCCTCCATTTAATTTGTTTTAAAAGGGGATAACTTCCAATGTCTGCCTCATTTTTGAGTTTTTCTTTTTTTTTTTCTTTTTAACTACTGTTCGTGGATGTTTTCACTAAATGGGCTGTTAATATTTCAGCTCCGGGACATCAGGAGGGGAGAGAAAATTGATGCCAACAATTGAAGAGGAACTGGGAAGGAGGTCACTGCTCTATAGCCTACTGATGCCTGTTATGAGCCAGTTTCTGCCTGGATTAGAAAAAGGCAAAGGAATGTACTTTTTGTTCATTAAATCTGAGGCTAAGACTCCTGGTGGCCTTCTGGCTAGACCAGTCCTCACCAGCTACTATAAAAGCTCTCATTTCAAGGAAAGACCTTATGACCCTTACACTAACTACACTAGCCCCAACGAAACCATTCTTTGCCCTGACTCCTACCAGTCCATGTACTCCCAATTGCTCTGTGGCCTTTGCCAACACAAAGAAGTCCTCCGTGTTGGTGCTGTTTTCGCTTCAGGTTTCATTAGGGCAATTCGGTTTCTGGAAAAGCATTGGAAACTTCTCTGCTTTGACATTAGAACTGGTACAATTGACTCCCAAGTCACCGATCCTTCTGTGAGAGAAGCTGTTACTAGATTTCTTAAGCCTGATCCACAACTTGCTGATTTTATTGAGGCTGAATGTAGTAAAGATTGTTGGCGAGGGATCATAGCGAGACTCTGGCCTAACACAAAGTATGTGGATGTTATTGTGACTGGGACGATGTCACAATATATTCCAACCCTTGATTACTATAGCAATGGCCTGCCTTTAGTTTGCACTATGTATGCCTCCTCTGAGTGCTATTTTGGTGTCAATCTCAACCCTCTTTGCAAGCCGAGTGAAGTGTCCTATACCCTCATTCCTACCATGGCCTATTTCGAGTTCTTGCCTGTCCACAGAAACTATGGACTCACTAACTCAATTTCCATCCCAAAATCACTTAATGAGAAGGAGCAACAGGAGCTTGTTGATCTCGCTGATGTCAAACTTGGTCAAGAGTACGAGCTCGTCGTTACCACTTATGCTGGTGTGCATATTTACCGCATATTCAACGCTTCTCAGTTTTTTAACTTTTCACCTAGTTAGCTGTACGTAGTTTTACTTGAAATAACTATCGGTAATTTGGTTTTGCAGGCCTGTACCGCTATAGAGTTGGTGATGTGCTGCAAGTGGCTGGATTCGAGAATAAAGCACCACAGTTCAAGTTCATATGCAGGAAAAATGTGGTTTTGAGTATTGATTCAGACAAAACTGACGAGGTTGAGCTACAAAATGCAGTCAAGAATGCTGTGAACCATTTGGTTCCGTTTGATGCAACACTGGCAGAGTACACCAGCTATGCAGAGACCACAACAATTCCAGGCCATTATGTGCTATTTTGGGAACTTACTATCAATGGCTCAACCTCGATTCCTCCCTCAGTTTTCGAAGATTGTTGCTTGACCATTGAAGAGTCGCTTAACAGTGTGTATCGCCAAGGGCGTGTCTCTGACAAGTCCATTGGGCCACTTGAGGTCAAGATCGTTGAACCAGGGACATTTGACAAGCTCATGGACTATGCCATTAGCTTAGGGGCATCAATAAACCAGTACAAGACTCCAAGATGTGTGAAGTTTGCACCAATTGTGGAGCTCTTGAACTCCAGGGTTGTGTCAAGCTATTTCAGTCCCAAGTGTCCAAAATGGGTTCCTGGTCACAAGCAATGGGGCAAAAAGAATTGAGGTGAAAAAATTCATGATTGAGGAACGACTTGATTTGCCGTATTGTTCTCAATTGATAGATTTTGATTTTGATGGAGGCTCAAAAGAACTGTTTTTGTGATCATCTTATCTTAGGAAAAAGTGATTAACCCATCTTCTAATGTTTTGCTTTATCCCACTTCAACCGTGTACTTCCCCTGAAATTTTTATTCGCTGTTACTTGTACGAACAGAGCTTAATGTACAAAAACAGTTCTTGATCCAAAGAAAGCTTCTTCGGCTTTTCATTTTAATTTTTTACTTAATGTATTTGATTAAATTTCCTCTCGTTGCAAAGATTGAAAATGGATAATTTCATTTCATGGGATTTCTATTCTTAATTGTAGGCAGGAATCCTGCTCACTTGAGTCTCATGGCTAAAACGGCAATAATTAGAGAAAGCAAAACCCACTTTCAACTTCCATCCTTTTTTGTCATCTAACATAAAGCTACCCAACTTTTTCCTCCCTACAGCAACAGGGAGTGGGACCGAATCGAGTTATCTCAGAATAAGTAGGTTCGTAACGCATCAACTCTTCTCTATTAAAAGCTACATTTCGCCTTCCTTGATTATTATTGACCATGTAGCCAATTAAAAGTCGTATAGAAGAGTTACAAAGAATTTCCATTAAATGTAAAGGGATGTTGAGTCTATTTAAATTAAATACGGTGTGGAATTGAAAACGTGCTGTCGAAACACGTATTCAGACGCTTTTCGTCTCACGTCGGTCCAAGTCTTCGGAATTCATCGTTCCCCTTTTAGGGTTGGCGTACGTTCCATTTTATAAAAATTAAGTTGAAGGCTAGTGAAGTAGTCCAACCATAAATACCCTCAATGCTAGTATCTAGCAACTTAGGAAGTCAATTAAACGTGAGATATACCACTAACGCACAAATTATGTTAATGTTCCACACGAATCCGTGTTCTATGCGTGTTTGGTTCTTTATTGACAGCACAAAAGAAGAAATTTATGATTATAGTTTCGGATTGGAAGCAACAATTGCAGGAACCACCCGAGATTTGGCTACAAAGTTATTTGTTTTGTGGAGCATAAGTGGGCTGAACATTTTAAAGCCTCAGTTATTAGGTACGCCAGTGCAAATTATAGACCGCAACTATTACATAAATGTTCAAATGTCACTAAAATTAGCCAGAATTAATATTAAATGTTTATCATAATAAAAGTCTACCGCACTATGAGAGTGGTGTCACTTGGACCCAATTCTTGCTGCAGCCGTCTGGAATTGATTTGATGTACAGGGTGAAGACACAACAACTGTTGATAGGGCAGAAACTATTGTTTCGGAGTGGGCAGGCCAGATAAGGTAGAATCAGCGGCTGTTCCCACTTGTCTGTATGGGAATACAAACAGAATCAGTTTTTGTTTTCCTGAGGAACGTGTATGTCTTTTAGGTGGTCAGTGAAACAATAATGGCAGCTAAGTGAGTCACGGACAAGATCCCTGAAAAGAGAAACAATTGTTGCATTTGTTCAAGGACCAGATCACCTCATTGAATAATTGGGATGACACGAGAATAGGGGAAACATAGGGGTGACAGAGGATCTGCTCCCTTTGCTCAGGATAAGGGAAATCCTCATCTTCTGTTTTTCTACTCAACTTTGGTATGTATGCAGAGTGGTGCGGTGCAGTGCAGGTCCTGTATCATTTCTGACATGGGTGTGCCCTGGTGATTTTGTAAGATTCTTTCTTTTGATCTCTTTCCACTCAAAATATAAACTATTGGTGTCACTTATTTCTCGTATCAAATGTAATTATGAACTAAATTAAGCGTTGACGATCAATGAAACAAACGAATGCACTCTCCCTCCATTAGTATTTTGTGTTATTTATTTAGCTAACCAAAGACAATGAAACCATACTATGTTTTTGAAAAGACAGATTATGATGTTCTTTTTTCCGATCATTTTAAGAGAAAGTTTCGCAAGGTCAGTAAGTGGTTCATAAAGTTGTCAGCTTCGACCCTTAGCCATTCGTTAAAGAGTAGTAGTAGAACAAGTAAAGAGTACAGGCAAATTTTTACCTTGTAATATCCAATGGCCATTTTATGGTTAAGAAAAGGTGGTGAAATTAATCCTCAAGTAACCCATCTTGTCATGCTCCCTATTCCCTTTCTTTATCATCTGTTTATCTTCTTTCCATGGTCGACACTAGTTTGTCCCATCTAAATTTTATCGCTACTTTATCCATCTAAAAAGCATTTTGATTTAATTTCAAGATGTAATTGGCCTAATATAACACCGATGCTTCCAATGTCCAATATTTCACTTCAACTACAAAGTTATCCATTCCATTATATAGGCAGGTTCAAGCTTGGACAGGTAGTTCCCTAGGTATCTTACTTGGTTAGATGATACCCTTTCATATTGGGGTAACTGCTGAACCTTTAACGAAAGTGAAGAATTAATTCTGGAATGGTGACAGGAGAAAGCTACATATATATATATATATAGGAAAGTGAAGAATTAATTCTGGAATGGTGAGAGAGAGAGAGAGAGAGAGAGAGAGTTGAAGCACCAAAAGATTATCTTAATTTATTATTAATTATGCCTTAAATAATTATTATAAACTAAAAAACACATATATCTTAAAATTTGAAGAAGTACTTTTTTGATAGACACAATGCGAAGAAAAATAAGTTAACTTTATATATAATAAAAATTTTTGCTGATGTCCAAGTTTAAAAATTAATTTATATAAGATTTTAAAAACTTTAAAAGAAATATAAATTTGTTACAAAAATATAATAGACATAAAACACGATACATTTCACGATTTAAAATTTGTATAATTTATAATTTTAAAATTGGTGTCGGTTTCTACTTGAATTTATAGCGTTTAGTATTGTATAAATCGGTAGTATTTATCAAAAAGGAAAACGATGAAGTTTAGAAAGAAATAAAGGATTTGTTGGTAAGGGTACCAGTCCACGCATCCATCGGTGGAAAGCAGAAAGCATAAATAAAGACTAAAGAGAATATGTTTTTGTAAGGTGGGACCCACACGCGGTTGAATCTGTGTTGCAGGAAATATTATTCCGATGGGGACAACTTCCATAGATTTGCCACGTGTCTCATCCCACAATTTCCTCGTTTTAGGTTTGTTAGGATCTGCTGTGGAGACACAGAGATAATCCTGTGACACGGTCGCCACAACAGTTGTGTTGCCAGGTTGCATCAAGCATTGACACGTGTAACTATCCACTTCCAAGTAAAATATATACAAAACATGGATTTTAGTATCTTTCAAGGCTTGACCCTTAAATATTTATGACAAAGGAAGTTTACATAATAATTAAATTTAAATATTTAACATACAATTAACGAAACGCTCATACAAATTAGAATACCTCATATCGTGATGATCATAACAGGAATGAAAATTGCGAGGTGCTGATGCAAGTAAGCCACTTTTTAGCACGCGTTCACAAGTACCGGATTATTTTTCTAAAGTTATTTTCTTATAATTTAATTGATTAAGATTCCTTTTTCTTCTTATCACAAATTCCCTAACACTACAAGGAAATCGAGAATTAGCGTCAGAATATTACCGACGACACAAATTTTGTCGCATTTTACCGACGGAAATGAAGTAATTCGTCGGTGAAAACAAAATTTTACCGACGGCTAACCAATCTGTCGGAACTATTGTCGGGGAAAATTCGGCCCAAAATCTGCGACAGACAATAGCGACGGAACATGTCTCGGCGACGGT
>JAOQMS010000005.1:25380521-25471906 GCA_027563885.1 Erythroxylum longipes | reverse complement strand
CAAAACTGTAACTAAAGAAGATTAAGGTACATGTAAATACACTTGCTTTCCAGGGAACTATATTTACATAACTCCAAAAGTGAGGATTACTCAGCTTATGCGACTGATACCTGGAATGAACAGATAATTCATAATATTCTTATTGTTAGAGATTTTTTGGATGTGTTCCCTACTGAATTACTAGGTTTTCCCCCAGATAGGGAGACAGATTTCACTATTAACTTAGTTCTAGGTACTACTCCTATATCTATTCCTCCGTATAAGATGTCACATGTGGAGCTTAAGGAACTTAAGACCCAATTGTAGGAGTTGTTGGATAAGGGTTTTATCAAACCTAGCGTGTCACCTTGGGGAGCTCTGGTTTTGTTTGTGAAGAAGAAGGACGGGACTTTCAGATTGTGTATTGATTATAGGCAATTGAATTGGGTAACAGTGAACAAGTGTCCTTTTCCGAGGATAGATGATTCACTTGAACAGTTACAGGGAGCTCAGGTGTTTACTAAATTGGATTTGAGATCAAGGTACTATCAATTGAAGATAGTAGAAGCTGATGTACCAAAGAGTGCATTCAGGACCAGATATGGGCACTTTGAGTTTTTGGTGATGCCTTTTGGGTTTACAAATGCTCCGATAGCTTTTATGGCATTAATGAATAAAGTGTTTGAACCTTACTTAGATCATTTTGTGATTGTATTCATAGATGATATTTTGGTGTATTCGAAGAGTAGAGAGGAACATTCTGAGCATTTGAGGTTAGTCTTATAGATAATGAGGGAAAAACAATTGTATGCCAAGTTCAGTAAGTGTAAATTCTGGCTTGATCAAGTGATATTCTTTGGTCATATAGTATCTGGACAGGGCATATCGGTAGACCTAAAGAAAGTTGAGGTAGTGATGAAGTGGGAAGCCCCGAAAAATGTGTTTGAGATCCAGAGTTTTCTTGGATTAGTAAGTTATTACAGAAGGTTTATCGAGGGGTTTTCTTTGATCCCATTCCCTTTGACAAAGCTTTTGAGGAAGAATGTACCATTCAGATGGACTGATGAATGCCAAAGGAGCTTTGAGTAATTAAAACACTGATTAACTACAACATCAGTATTAGCTATTCCATCTAGATTTAGAGTATATGTAGTATATAGTGATGCTACACACCAGGGGTTAGGATGTGTTTTGATGTAGTATGACAGAGTGTTTGCATATGCATTAAGATAGTTAAGGTCCCATGAGTTCAACTACCCAGTTCATGATTTAGAACATGTTGCAGTGCTGTTTGCTTTGAAGATTTGGAGACATTATCAGTATGGTGAAATGTTTCAGATATTTACAGATCATAGAAGTTTGAAATGTTTATTGAGTCATAAATAATTAAGGATTGAATTACTTAAGGATTATGATTGTACGATTGAAAACCATCCTGGTAAATCTAATGTCGTGGCTGATTCATTAAGCAAGAAATCTAATAGTAGTGTGGCACAAATTTAGACATCTAGGTTACCAAACCTAGTACAACTGAGAGCATTGAATATTAAGCTGAATTTGAGGCAGAATGAAGCATTGTTGGCTACATTGAAGCTTAGAGTAGTATTGCATGAAAGGATCAGAAAAGCTTGAAGTAAAGATATAAAAGTAATGAAGATTATTGAGAAGTTGAAACAGAAACTGAATTCTGAGTTTGAATTGAGGGATGATGCGTTGTAGTTGAAGCAGAGATTATATGTAGTTGATGTGGATGATCTGAGAAAAGAGATTTTGGAGGAAGCACATATAATAGCCTATGCTATGCATACTGGTACTACCAAGATGTACAGTACTTTGAAACAGTATTTCTAGTGGCCAGGGATGAAAAAACAAGTGGCGGAGTATGTTGCTAAATGTTTGACTTGTCAACAGATTAAGGGAGAGGATCAGGCTCTAGTTAGGAAGTTACAGTAATTGCCTATTCTAGAGTGGCAATGGGAGAGGATCACTATAGATTTCATTATGAGTTTGCCGAGGACTCCGAGGCAACATAATGCCATATAGGTCGTTGTTGACAGACTGATGGAATTGGCCCATTTCTTATCTGTGAGAGGGAATAATACACTGGATTAGTTAGCCCAGAAGTATGTTAATGAGGTAATGAGATTACATGGAGTTCCAGTGTCCACTATATTTGACCGAGACCCTTGATTTACTTCTAGATTTTGGGGTAGTTTACAAATAGCTTTGGGTATAAGGTTAAACTTTAGTATAACCTTTCATCCTTAGACAGATGGACAGAGTGAGAGGACTATTAAGACTATTGAGGATATGCTCAGAGCTTGTGTTTTAGAGTTCTAAGGAGCATAGGATCAATATGTAGCTTTTATTGAATTTGCATACAACAATCATTATCACAGTAGTATCGGTATAACACCATATTAGGCATTATATGGTAGAAAGTGTCGATTGCCTTTGTATTGGGATGAAGAGGGTCTAAGGATTATTGAAGGCCCAGAGTTGATTTAAGATACTATTGATAAGGTTAAATTGATCCATAGTAGAATTAAAGTGGCTCAAGAGAGGAAGAAAAGTTATGCAGATCAGCATCAGAGAGATATGGAGTACCAAGTGGGAGATAAGGTGTTTTTGAGAGTACTACCTTGGTGAGGAATGCTAAGGTTGGGTAAAAGGGGTAAGTTAAGTCCTAGATACATTGGTCCATATGATATTACTGAATGAATAGGACCATTGGCTTACAAGTTAGCATTACTAGCAGAGATCGCTCAGATTTTGTTAGTATGCTTAGAAGATATTTGTCAGATCTGACACATGTGTTACCAGCTCAGGAGGTTGAAGTTGTAACTAACTTGAGTTATATTGAGGAACCGATTAAGATAGTTGGTTATCATACAAAGCAATTAAGAAACTGAGTGATTCCATTGGTTAAAGTTCTTTGAAGGAATCATTAGAGAGAAGAAGCCATATGGGAAATTGAGGAAAACATAAGGAAACAAAACCCCCATCTGTTTGATCAATTAGGTAAGAATTTCGAGGAAAAAATTTCTTAAAGGGGAGAATTGTAATAGCTCGTTTTCCATACTAAGGGTTAGATCCCTAGATTATTGTATATGAGTAGAATCATTTTAGCATTCATTAAATGCATTTCATTCATATGTATATCATTAGCATACACATATGAATTATAATTTCTTACACATTGCAAAGATAGTATATGCATTCAATTGACATATTCCGAGGTATGAAAGGTTTAAAATGATCATGATGTGAATTGTGTATTGTTTATATCTTGAATTTTGGTTTGATGGATTATAAGTAGTAAATTTAGAATTAATTGTTACCATTAGAATAGTGATGAGTTAAAATGTATAATTAGACCAGGAAAAATGCCAAGTGGAAAGACTAATTGACACATGGAAAAATTAGGATGACTAAGCCTATGAAATAAGTGACAAGTGGCATAGATAAATGAGTGAAATTTGGCATGGGTAACTAATTAACAAATGGCAGTTAACCTTTACAAAATATATGCTTTTAACCTTCACAAAATAGCTAAAGAACTAGATTATTGTTGTCTTTTATCATAGCTGAAAACCATCCAATTTCCACCATGAATTTGGGATGATTTTACATGCGTTGAGGGCTAGATAGACTTGATGAATTGAACTAGAATTTGAAGCTAAATAAGTAAGTAAAGTGTTGTTCTTTATGACATATTATAATAGAAAGATTATGATGATTGAATTGGGATAGATTGTATATGATGTCGATGTTGAAGTAATACTGGAAAATGGAGAATGAATGGGTACTTTTTTGGTCTGTTTTTACACAAACGAAGATATTAGTTTATGTACTATTGTATGGATGATTTAAGTTGGATTTCAAGTATAATTGATGAAGAATTCATGCTCAAGATAGGTGTTATTAAGGTGTTCTCAAATCTAGAAAATTGGAACTATATGTGTGTTTGTAAAAAAAATGAATGTTAATGACATAAGTGAGTAGAATTTTGTAGGCCTTAGTGTAACCAATATGGAAGTTAAATTAACCTGAAATGAAGTAACATTGATGGACATGAAATCTGGAAAATTTTAGGTGTTAGTGATGTCTTTAGCTTGTAAAATTCGTGAGGTATTGAAGGTAGTAAAATAACACACATTAGTGATGTTAATGACAAATTCTGGAATTTTAACATCAGCCTTGTCTACATGTTGAACTAGCTGAGAAATTTCACTCTAAATTAGTATATTTGGACTTGATTAAGGTGAGTAATGAGCTTAGATTGTTGCTTGATTAATTGGTTAAGAGGTTGATAAGTCTATGTAGTTAATTGATGTCATAATCTAAAGAATGGACTGTTTTGATGCGGTTGAGTTCAAATATGGAAATTCTGATTTGTTAAAGGAATAAATTAGTTTTTTTAAATGTAAACATGATATTAAGGACATGATTAATGTGTATAAGGTATGGATGAATGAGAACTGAAGAACATAGGGTAATTATGAATGAGAATTGGGTAAATGTATGAGTATATGTTGCTGGAAAAAGTTTGGTGAATTTATAGATTTAGCTTGCTGAAATTTCAGATTTAAAGAAACAATTATGTTTGTATTATAAGAGGCTTTTGATCATGGAAATGTTCAAGGATACATGTAAAGTATGGTTGATGAATTTGGAGTAAATAAAGCTAACTTAAAGGTACAAACCTGATTACAAAATGATAGTATACAAAGTATGATGTTTGAATGGTCAAAATTTATAAATAGTTACATACCCAAAAAGATCAAATGAGCATGCATTAAAATGACACACACATATATATGCATGATTGAATATTCATACAATGGATCAACTTAGTAATGTGTAAACTATATGTGTGTATTGCATGACAAAAGAAGCATAAATTGATCGTTAGCATCCAAACATTGTCGGGTCATCAAGGTAATAGCTTATTTGGAGAGTACTGTGAGTTAACCTAGATGTTTCCTACTATGACTGAATTGATTTCAATTAACTTTTAGATATTGAGTTGTTATTGATATGATTGTGATAATTTGGGACATTGATGGTCCAAGTAGTGCGATACTTAGGATTGTATTAGAAGTGCTTTCTAATTGTATGTGAATATGGAAAATGTGTACTCAACTGAATGTTGAATGCCGGACTCAAATCCGATGAATGTGATAAATGACAGTGCACATTGAATGAAAGTTGTCGATAACATATTATGTGAATTGATGCATTCCATCATGATCAGATAAAGGAGTTATGACCAGAGTGACTAGTGTGAAAAAGAGCTTAAAGCTCAGACATGTCCATAAAGAGACACAAGCTCAGTTATTAATGAGCCCGGTATTTATAACCGGTATAGGACAGAATATGAAATGAGCCCATTATGCACAACAGATATGGGACAGTAAATAGGCGCTCGGTTAGAACAAAGTAAAAATGAAAGTAGAGTCACATATGCATTTGCATATATAAATTTACATGTATTATGTGAATGATTGCAAACAATTGCTAAATTGTGTTGATATATTGATATGCAACGATTGTGTACATGATGATATGAATTATTGAGTTAAATGATTGGATTATTCTGAAATGATTATATGAAATGTTTGTAGTTTATGATGTATTGTTGAAATATGATGTATTTTGTGATCTGGTATTCAATATTGAGTGATGTGATACATATATTGAATTGGGAAATACATTTATGAATTTTGTTTATACTTTAGATAATTGTGTTCTGACTTAAGTGAGCACATCGTTGATGGTTCACTCACTGACTTCGTAAACTCATCAAAATTACGATGTTGACTTTTAGGTACAAGAGAGACCTAGATTTTAAGGTGATATAATATAAGTCTAGTACTTTCAATTTCAAAAACAAGAATGGTTCAAAGGTCTAATCAGTTGATACCTGCGGTGTTTAGATAGAATACTTTTGTTTAGCTTCTCCTTTCATTTTGAACCTTTTGAATAGAACTTTAAAGTTCCAAATGTTATTTTATGTATAAATATGGATTATGAAATGTCATGACAATGTAAGTAAGTTTCAATTTGTTAATGAAATGATGAGTTTTGATCTTTGGAAATACTTATGTTCTTTATGATGCCATAATAAGTTGATGTAATTGTTCTAACATACCATTTCTATAGGGTATGTTCTTGAATGTCCTCTAAATGTTCGGAAATATGCTTTATGGTAGTAGTGTGTTACAGTTGGCCTACTTAAAACTCCAAATTCTAGATAAAAGAAGTATGGCTTTTAGCTTCCATCCTCTGCTGGTTCTCATCTTGGCTCATGAACTTGGAATTCAACACATCCATTAGCTTATCCATCTTTGATTCTAATAAACTAAGTCTATCTTGTTAGGATCTTAGTGGGCCTTAAGCTCTTATTTGATTCTTTACATTGTTAGACAAAGAAAAATTTCAGGTGGTTTTTACACCTAACATTATAAGTATTAAAATAGGGATTATTACCTCCCCGACCATACTGTGCTCCTATAAAGTTAAGCTACTCCATATTGTTGTTTGCCACTAGGAAGCAATTAACTAATATGTCACTTTTTGTTTACATATCTCACTTCCATATTGAATTTCCTTAAGTGGTGATGAAAGATATGGCTTTTAAGTTGTTGAATTGTTTAGTTAGATTCTTTACTTCAACCTATAATGTTGTCACTGAATCCATAACAAGCACTCTAGTGGGATGAAAGATATAGCTTTCAAGCTGTTCAATTGTTGGCTAGGTTTACTACTTCAGCCTACAATGTTGTTATTAAATTCATAATAAGCATTCCACTAAGATGAAAGATGTGGCTTTCAAGCTGTTCAATTATTTAGATAGTTTTGCTACTTCAGCCTACAATGATGCTACTGAATCCATAATAAGCAATCCCTTTTGACCTCTAAAGGTTAGCTACAGTTTACATCTTTTCGATGTCCATACACAACTATTATTGGCCATCTCTTCTAATATATCATATGCTCCTTCAATCATTTTCCTCATTAAAGAGACACTAGCTATTACATCTATGGTGCCTCATATAAATGGATTAACTCCATTTTAGAATGTTTGCAAAAGGAACTCCATTGGTAAGTTATGATTTGCGCAACTCCTTTACAATTCTTATAATCACTCCTATGTTTCATATAAAGGTTCCTCCTCACTGTGCTAAAAATTTGTGATTTTCTTTATGAGTCTAGTGGGCTTCGTTAAGGGGAAGTACTTAGCTAAAAAGGCTTGCACTAGCTACTCTCATGTTATAACGTTCTCTGAGTTAAATGAGTTCAACCATACCTTGGCTTGATCTTTGAGTTTGAAAGGAAAAAGCCTCCTTGGCTGCATCTTTTGATAACCCATAATATATGAATGTGTCACAAATCTTTAGGAAGTTGGCCAAAAGAGCATTAGGATCCTCATTGGTTAGTCCATAAAATTAGACATTAGTTTACAACATATTTAGTAATACTAGCTTAATTTTGAACGTATTGTTCTGCACTGTTGGTCTTGTTATCCTTTATTGATTAGCATTAAATCCTAGCCTTAAGAAGTCCATAACGGTTCTTTGTTTTGTCCATGACTTTGTTTGTCTTGCTTTTCAAATATCCCTCTTTACTTTGTGATGTTAGAAACTTGTGTATCCATTACCTTTCTCAAACTCATTATTCTTGTGTCCATAAACTAGCAATGACACAAGAAAAAGTATCAAAATCCTTGAATCAAAGGAATTCAAATTGGATAAGATGCTAAAATTGTAATTCCTCAGAAAAGATGTTAAAAACTTGTTTGCTTATTTTATAGTATACCATAAGTATATAAGTGGTATATTGTAATACAACTAATATTTATCCCACAAGATAAAATATAGTCACCTAGAACTTTGAATACACTTTGCCTAAGGTAAAAAAAAGCTTGAGTTAACTAAAATTAAACTAAATAAAAAAATTGATGATTGGATAAGTAAAAGATAACAATAAAATTGAAGTTACTGAATGGTGAAAACTTAGGGATTATTCTATCCTTGTTTTGTCTTTCCTTTAGCTCATAAATTCAACTATTCTCGATCCTATATATCCAAAGGTTTTAATTACCCTCTCTTGAGATACTCAAGTAATCCCAATTGAAATAGCTAAAAGTTAAGTTCTAATCTTTTGATTTCTCAAAACTACTCCTAATAACTTTATTAGATTTGAAGCAATCCTAAGGATAACTAAATTATAGTTAAGATTTCTCTTCAATTCTTATTAACATGATATTTATAAATATATTAAGTTACCAAAACTTTTAGTGCAACTTAACATAAATTTGTTAATTCAATCTCCTGATTCAAATTAAGTATGAGCTCAACAAATATCACAAAGTAGTAATATATTGAATCCAAAAAGGTAAAAGTTATACTAAAAAATTCAAGAATGACACCCTAATATAAATTTAACTATCCAAAATCATGTTTAAAACAAAAATATTCAGATTATGTATAAAAGTGAATGAAATAGAAAAATAGAAAAGAATGAAATCAGCTTAAAGCATTAATATAAAAAATAGGAATGCTGGAGTTGTTCTTGATGTTTCCACTTTTGACCTCTTATTTATTATATGCAACCCTTCTTTTGGTGGTTTCTTTCCACTTTTGTTTTCTTTAATGAATCTTAAGTCAGCCTCCCTATTGTAGCCTTTATAATATTGTTTTATAGCAAAAACTAGGTTTTTTAGAGCATATAGGTGACCATATATCTCCAAAACTTCTCAATTGTGACTTGAAGTAGTCATAGAAACTTGCATGGACATATACATGGTCGTGCATGTACAAGAGAGTGTATCTTTAAATAGGCATAAACAATATCTTTTAAGCTCCATACGTCTACATTGACTTACATGGCCATTATACACAGTCGTGTAAGTCCAAGGTTGGTTCAATTCTTTGATTTTATGCCATAATTTTACTCTAATTCTTCTACTTTTGGTCTACAAAGGTAATTATCAACTAAAAATAGACTTGAAGCAGAATAAGTACCAAAATTACTATAAAATTCTCAAATAATAAGTAAAGTACATTAAATATAGGTATATAAATATAGTCAATTAATCACTTATCATGTATAGTGAATGTACCAAGAGTTTGTGCATGAACCACATCATTAGGAATCTAAACTCAAATTCCTTTTCTTTGGTGGGATAATAAATGTGTGCAGTTGCCATCACCTACTAGTAACCCAATGAGTCCATATTTGGAAAGTCTTAAACAAGGTAGATCCTACTTGGTGTCAATGATATGTGCTTAAATGTTTATTCATTTAATCTACTACAGTTAGTGATTAGTACCTTAAAAATGCTTAGTATACTCACTTTAGCTCATATTTGATTTTAAGTACATTTTGGAAGTGAAGGAGCTAAAGTGACCTAAAAGCATATTTATTGAGCCATCTTTTAAATGTTCATACTCTATTGATTCATGGAGAAAAAAGAAGAAGATGATTAAAGAAGAAGATGATTAAAGAAGAAGAGACAAGATAGAGTGTGAAAGTAAAGAGCAAAGAAAGGAAGTAGCTCATGACCAATTGGTGAAGACCATGCAACCAATTGCATATCACGTTTGTACATGGACATAGATGGTAGTGCATGGTCCCTCGTGGGTGTGAGTGGTGTCTCACACACTTAAAACACCCCTGCAAAGGTGTGAGACCACTTTCATGCCCATGCAAAAGTGTCTTAAGGGAGTGAGATGCATAGCCGTCCATGGCCATGCACGGTCGTGAGAGGCCATGCACAGTTATGAGAGTCCATGCCACCTGTCCCTAGGTTTTACTATAAAAAGGAATAAGTTGTGACGACAAACAAAGGGGGAGTGAAGATAGACGTGATTCTTCACCTTTTCTTTTTGATTTTCAATAAGGATGGAGATGATAGAGGCTAATCCTTGGAGCTTGGTGGAGAAGATGGAAGGCTAACTTCCTGATACCAGTTCAAAGGTAAAATTGACACCTAGGATGCACAGTTAAGCTTATCTAATCTTTGTTTAATGTTGGATCTCTCTCTTGGAATTGTTTAGGTTATCCTTTGCTTACTCGATTTGGGTATTCATTTATGGATAATCATACTCTCATTATCGTTAGATTGTTTATATTGTGAACCCATTGCTAGAATCGTTAATATAATTTGTAATTTTTGTATTTTGATTCATTGCTAGAATACTCAGTATAATCCGTAATTGTTAAATTGAGATTCTTTTGTGGCAACTAATGGTTTTGAGTCATTAGGGATAACTTAAACTAGGTTAAATGATCCGATCTTATGTGGTTGTTGTTTAGATTAGTCTGTTTTCCATATCACAATGGGCTTGTTCAATTAAATCTAGAGAGTGTATTCTAGGTTATTATGTAGTTAAGTTTAATTAACAAAAGTATCTTAATTAAACTTAACCTAAGGGAAAACTGAGATTAACAGAGCTTGTTGTTAGTCTACAACCAATAGTTCTGGGGAGTGTGAAAGCATTATAACAACAAAAGATGTTTAATTGTGCGTAGGCCAAGATTGATCTGAGAACCTGGTTTCATACATATTCATCACTTTTATCGTTTTCGATTTTTTTATAATTTGTTCTTGTTAGTTTAACTTTACTTCATTTTCTCAATTGTATTAAACCCAAAACCCCATTTTTATTTTCCTTGTATCAATTAATTTCATTACAGAAATTAATCAAACATTCCCTATGGATATGATCCTGACTCATCATAATTACAAATTTTAGTATGCAGAGTTAGGTAAATTTTGCAGTGCACTTGACATGCATTGTCAAATTTTGGCGCCGTTGTTGGGGAGTGTGGTGATTTAATTTTCTTTTTTGATTTTATTTGGTGTTTTGTGTACATATTTGTATATAATTGTTTCTTTTTGTTATTTGTTAATTTTTAAACATTTGTTAGTGTTGGTATATGGTAGTGATGAGATCTCCTCGTGGAGAACTTGAGCAACTTGATCCGGAGATCGAAAGGACTTTACGAAGGTTATAAAGGGAACCAAGAACAAATCTAGGAGTAGAACAAGTATTTGAATTTGAAGAAAAAATGGCAGATCTAAGGACCTACAAGAGTTAATTGCACCAGACTTAACCCAAAGGCCTTTATGCATTACATTTCCTGATTTTTTAAAGGATGTTACCTTTGAATTTAAGTTTGGATTAATACATTTGCTGCCTAATTTTCAGGGCCTTGCAAGTGAGGGTGAGCATAAGCATCTCAAGGAGTTTGATGTGGTTTGTCTAAGTATGAAGCCTCTAGGAGTGATAGACTAGCAGATCATGATGAAGTCTTTTCCATTCTCTCTTAAAGATGCATCAAAGGACTGGTTGTTTAATTTACCTGCTGGGAGTATAAACATGTGGCTAGAGATGAAGTGACTATTCTTAGAAGAGTATTTTCCAGCATCGAAGATAACAAGTATTCAAAAGGAAATATTTGGCATAAATCAACATAATGAAGAGTCCCTTTATGAGCATTGGGAGCGCTTTAAGAAATTATGTGCTTGTTGTCCGCACCATAACATTCCTGAACAACTCCATATCTGGTATTTCTATAAGGGATTGTTGCCTATAGAGAGAAGTCTGGATGATGCGGCGAGAGGTGGAGCATTGTGTGAAAAGACTCTTATAGAGGCTCATATTTTGATTAACCAAATGGCTATTAACACTCAACAATTTGGCACTCAAAATGATGTTCATTGTGTAAACGAGTTAAACACTTCATCCATTGAACATTGTTTAGATGAGATAAGATCTTTTGTTAAAAAACTTGTAGCTGGATAGGCACAGGCAAAGGCATATGGAATATATACAAACACGAGCCATCTGAGTGATGAGTGTCCAACATTGCAAGAGGGATGTATGGAATATGTAAATGTTGTAGGAGGGAATTTTCCTAACTAGTATAACCCGTACTCTTAGACGTATAACACAGGTTGTATGGATCATCCCATCCTGAATTGCAGAGGGAATAGGTAATAAAACTACTTCCCAAATCGACCACAAGGACTGTAGCAATTCCAACAAAGACCGTAAGCTTCTTCCTTGGATTTAGGTGCATCTTTGGAAGATTTGATTAATTCCATTGCTAATAAAACTCTACAATTTTAGTAGGAAGCAAAATCGAGCTTCCAAAACTTGGAATGCCAAATGGATCAGATGGCATTAATGATCGACCATTTAGAGTCACAAAGTGGAGGACAATTGCCATTATAACTGGAGACGAATGTGAAGAATGTTAATGCAATCACCTTGAGGAGTGGTAGGAAGCTTGAGGACTCTAAAAAATTACTCAAGGGATAGGTAATGAAGACATTGAAAGGGAGCTCGAAGAAGAAACGGATATGCCATCAAACTCAAAGGAAAATGTTGAATTCCCAACTGTTGAAAAGACTAATCCTCCACCTTTTCCTTCCAAGTTAGCAAAGTTAAATAAGGAGGATAAGGATAAAGAGATCTGGGAGACCTTTCAGAAGGTTGAGGTGAACATTCCACTTTTAGAAGTGATTAATCAAGTGCCGAAGTATGTGAAATTCCATAAGGAATTGTGTACGGACAATTGAAAGTTAATGGCGTGTCTAGTTTCTATTGCTTTTAACTACTTTCATATCTTGATTTTAGTTACAAATCTTTGTCTTTTGATCCAAATGCGAGATAAATTGAGTGGAAATGATGTGAATATTGTATGAATGTTAATTAGATTATTTTGTGAATTTTGAAAGAAGCTTGAAGGGAAAGTTGACCTAAATTTGCATGAAATGAAAATAACAAAAAAAAATATATAAGGTGTCCCCACTGTGGCAAATCTTGTCACGTTGGTGACTAACTTGTCACCTCCGTAAGAAGTTAAGTCATGGTGGTGACTTAACTTATCACCACCGTGGCAAGTTAGTCATAGTGGTGACTAAACATGTCACTACCATAACCATAGCTGCATAAGCATAACAAAGGTGGTCATACCCGTGGCCACCTAATGCACTCCTATGACCCAATTTTCTTTAATTTATCAATTTGTTACGTGCCATATATAGGAGGGAGAGCTCGAAAACCTAGACCGAAAGTAGACTAAAAATAGAAAGAGTAAGGGAGGTGGCGGCACACTACGCTACACTCTTCATTCTTTATTCTATATAGTCTGTCACATTTGGGAAGAGAGGGATAGAGAGAACAAAGGGAAGATGAGAAAAGAAACTAAGAGAGCCGGTGAAGAAGAACAGTAACAGAGGTTAAGGCAGTGGGAGCATTCAATTGCATTGGTGAACATCAACCAAAAGCAGAAGGCGAAAACCAATGTAGAAGGATTGAGAGTTGGAGGAGACCACCGTTACTTATTCATAAGACAACCTTGTTTGCTTACACTGTTCCTTATTTGTTTCATTGTTCTCTGTTGTTTACTAGATTTCATATTCTAGTAGCATAACCGAACCCATACTCTGTAGCTTTTGACAGTTTATCTTAGTTATTTACTTGGTATACTGCTTCCATACTTCCCTTATATTGATAAAGATGGGATTGAAGTGTTTAATAATGATGAATCATGTGACATTCGTGATGGGCTGATCTCTTTTCTTAAGAATTAATGTAACTAATTTAGTTGACTATGGATACTTGAGTTACAGATTTGTTGTCTTATTTATTTCTGTGGTTTTTAAGCTAAATGGATGTAATAAAATGACCAAATTTTGCATCATTTTTAGTATTAAATGAAGAACCGAAAGGAGAAGTTTAATATGGAATGAGAAACTATAGACGCTTAGGTTAAGAATTATAAGTATATTAACCTATGTAGTAATTAGTAGTCAGGTTTCCATAATTAACTCGGGTGATAACTTGTCAAATACAAAAGTTAGATTAGTAAATATTTCGAGTTGATCTTAAGGCCAAACTGTTCATTTCGGTAAGAAAATTGTCCAATCATTTCCCCGTAATCATGCATGGGAGATTAAATTAGTGAAATTAATTCTCAAGAGTTTTCTACTTTGATTTCTACTCGTCTTTGTTTTCGGTTTAATCATTTTACTTTTCATTCTAATTTCATCATTTTCTTTGAAGGTTCCATTTAACAATTCGGGATAGAGTGTTTCAGATTGCATTGTTTTTTTTTAATTATTTGGTTAACCAATTTCACCTCCGTGGGAAATGACCCTGGATAATCCCTACAGCTACCTTGTATACTTGCAAGTAGGATGGCCTAGGTAATTTTTAGAACTTTTTTGGTAAAACAAGTTTTTGGCGCCGTTATTGAGGAGGTGTTTAGTGTTTTGAACTTGAATTAATTTTGATTTTTTTTGTTTTCTAAAGTGATTTTGATCATTTTGTCGATTGTTTTGTCTGTTCATGCATACATTTTTGTCGTGTTATTTCATTGAGTTGTTTTAGTACTTTTCTTATTAATTCACTATTGTTTTTATTTGGTCAAGGAAGAAAGGAGGTCTCGGGAAGGTGAACTTGCTCCCTTTATTGATAACTTATGTTGGATAAGAGGACCTACAAGGGACATTGAAGACAATCTCAAGTGACCCAAACCAGAAAATCAAGAGATGGGTGAAAGGCAGCCAGTTACCACTTCATGCATACGATTGCGAGAGGCAACTAGGAACTATAAATTGAAGAGTATCCACTACAATATGTTGCCATCATTCTAAGGGGTTCCTAATAAAGACCTTTAAACATCATTCGGGAATTCTATACCACTCTCTAGACATTCCCGTTGGATGGCCTAGATGAAGATTAACTAAGATGAGGTGCTTCCTATACACATCAAAGGATCAGGACAAGGCATAGTTGATGACCCTTTCATCCGATTCATTGACTATATGGGAAGAGGTGTACAACAAGTTCATGGGAAAGTTCTATTCCCACCAGAAGACTTTTTAGTTGCGGACAAAGATAGCTACCTTCACTCAGATGGAGGGAGAGTCATTCCATTAGGTGTGAGAATGCTTCAAACTCTTGCTCATTCAGTGTCCATACCATCATTTTCCACTCCATATGTAGAACCATTTCTTTGATGATGGATTTACACAACAATGTTAGTATACGGAGGATAATGTATTAGAAGGAGCTATAGGAGAGAAGACGATAGAAGAAACGTATGAGATCTTTAAAATGTTGGGGGCTAATTCTAAAAAAAAAGTATGAGGGGAAAAAGAATTGAAGCTTATGAAGTGAGCTCAAATCAAGAACTAGCTATGCAGTTAGCTGAGTTAAGAAGGCATGTAAAGATGCTAACTACAAGAATACCCAAAACATTCCAAATCGAAAGGTATGTAGTATATGTGAAACTTGTGGTTATAAAGCCAAGTTTTTTTATATTCTTGTGAGCCTTTTGTAGATAGGGAAGAATAATTGAACTCATTAAATGATTTTTAACCAAGGGTGAAAAATAATATATACTCAAACACCTATAACCTTAGTTAGAGATAGCACCTCAATTTTTCATAGAAAACCAATAATCCACCAATACAGCACCAACCATAATAGCAAACTTTTTAGACCCTGAATTAATACCAGGGGCAATCCTCACTTCAAAACCCATAAAGCAAGCCTTCTTTGCTTGAATGCATTTATTCAGGTCACAACTCAAAATCAAGAAAAGAACAGCAAGTGGTTTGATTCTTTGGAGGCATCTGTAAAGAGGATTGAGATCCAAGTAGGGTAACTTACAGCTCAAATGCACAATAATTAGACAGAGAAGTTTCCCAGTCAACCCAAGTAACTCTAAACAATCACTATTCTATGAAGTGGTAAGGTAATCGATAAGCATATTGAGATCCCTTCTAATATGTCTAGTGTAGGTAATTAAGAGGAGGAGAGCCTCCCCAATGAAGAAGGTGAGCAGAATGGAGGAAGCAATAGGCACGACAACCCTTTAAGTTAGGTTAGAAAGGTGAAAAAATGGGGCATGCAACCAACTGTAATGAAGAACCAAGATTGCATAAGGTGATTAAGCTTTATAGACCACCAATCCCATATTCGATCCGCCTTAAGGAATCAAAACAAAATAAACAATTTTCTAATCTTTATAACATGTTTTCCAAAGTTAATGTTAACCTACCTTTGTTAGGTGTGATCAGAACCATTCTAGCTTATGTGAAGTTTTTAAAGTAACTAAGCATTAAGAAATGGAAGTCCAAGCCAAACAAAAAGTTGATAGTTTCAGAGGTTGCAAGTATAGTGCTACAACAGTAATTACCCCCCAAATTGAAGGATCGAGGGAGTTTTCTTGTGCAAGTATCAATAGGTAATGGTGATAAGGTTAAGGATATGCTTGACCTTAGGGTGAGTATAAACCTCACTCTATTTATGAGAAACTAGATCTAAGACAATTAAGACCAACCAATATGTGCCTACAATTAGCTGATAGGTCAATCCATTATCTGAGAGGAATAATGGAAAATGTGTTGGTGAAGGTTGGTGGATTGATTATTCCTGTAGACTTTGTGATCTTAGACAAGGGGGAGGTTAAACAGCAAAGGAAGAGCATACCATACTC
The DNA here is from genome assembly GCA_027563885.1 of Erythroxylum longipes. Lineage (NCBI taxonomy): Eukaryota > Viridiplantae > Streptophyta > Magnoliopsida > Malpighiales > Erythroxylaceae > Erythroxylum > Erythroxylum longipes. The sequence continues at coordinate 25,455,400 of JAOQMS010000005.1, read as the reverse complement.
ATAGGGAGGCCTTTTATGGTCCACTACTAATACCTTGATTGATGTGAAAAAAACTAAACATGACTATTTTGGGAGAAACGGTAGAATTTCAATCTTTAATGTTGAATCTATTCCTACTACTACTGTTTCTGAACACTGTTCTTTTGTCGATCAAGTTATTGTTGTATATTTTTATTTTGCCTTGTATAAAAAAGAAAAGAAGTTGGACTTCATTAAAGAGAGTAATGAATGATACAAATTGCTGGTAGATGTAACTAAGAGAGAGGTTGGTAAATTCTTGAGCACAGGTCCTAATGAAAAGAACAAAGCAGTGGACTTAAACACTTTAAGCGATCCACCTTGAGCATAACGGTTGAGGTTTCCAGTTAAAAGACATTAAAGAAGCGATAAATGGGAGGCAACCTAGATAATTTCTGTTTTGCTTTTCAATTAGTTGTTTGTTATTTCTTTTTAGTGAAACTCGCCTTAATCTATTTGCTTTGTGTGCACAGGCCTACTTTTTAATCTCTTTTGTTTGTCTACCTTACATCTGTTCACCACTCCTTAATGAAGGACGCCATGCTTACTGCAATGCTTCATACCGCATCAACGCAGTCACCGCCCACACTTTTGTATTGTATTTCTATCTCTTTCTTTTCATTATTTTTACTGCATGTTAGTTGAATTTCTTTTAATTTTTAATGTTTGTCCTTGCTCATCTTAATTTTTGTCTTTTGTCTTAGACCCCTCTTTTATTTTGGTATCACATTAGTAACAATGTGATGTTTAAGTGTGTGTGTTGGAGGGAATATTTTAAAAAAAATTATTTGTGTGTTGTGTGTTGTGTGTTGTGTGTTGTGTGTTTGTTTTCCCATTTAGTGGTTAGTGATGCATGGTTATTAAATGAACTTGATCGGGATTAGAAATGCATAATATGAGTGAATGAATATACTTACATGCTTAGACTAATTGACTTAGATTTAGGTTAAAAGGACATTTTCTTTTTCTGATAGATGAATGACACTTTTCATTTGATAAAAATTTGTCCTCTTTTAATTATCAAACACCAAATTCAAGCATTCTTTGCTGCGATTGTTCTTTCATGATTGAGGAACTTTAGAACTTGCTTGCAAATAATAGTTGAGATCACATAATCTTATGCAAATGTTTAGATGATGAAGGCAATTAGGATTTACCCCTTTTGCTTAAAAAGCCACCATGATGTTACCTTTAGTGAACCCCCTTTGAGCTTAACATCAAACCTTTTCTTTCTTTAAACCCAAAATATGAGCCTTGACCTTATTATTTATCCTCTTTGTTGTACTTAGCATAAGGCAAGTTGAGCATTTGAATGTGTATGATTAGGTTTAGGGAATAATTGTTTGAACAAGTGTGGGGGAATCATAGGATATAGTTGGCTTTTGAGTATGGTTGTAGTAATTATCTTTCCTCTATATTTTTCTTCTCTTGATTTCCTTGTTTTAAATAAATAATTATTTTAAAAAAGAAAAAATTAAGAAGAAAAAAAAGAAATAGAAAAGAAAAGGAAGAAAGAAAAGATGACTAGAAAATGAAAAGAAGAGGAGAGAAGTAAAAATGGGAAATGTTAATTTTCTTAATTAGAGGAAAGAATTGAGTGTTTTATAATTCATTATTTTGGATTATTTTAAATGCTTAATTTGTATTGTGGTTTTAAACTATGAATTTCCTTTTTCCTACCCTTAGCCTGACCCCAATACAACCAAAATAAAGACCTTCATATTGATGTTTGTGTTTAATATGAGTGGTGGAGATTGGATTGGTAAGCAAGTTTATGGTAGATGCGTTACATGAAATGAACGATGAGTGAACACATATCCCACCTTTGAATGCTTGACAAAATGGAGACTGGAGTGAGTGTTTATCACACTTATTGATGGTTCTTTGAATTGAAGTTCTTGTTGATTTTTTCTAAATACGAGAAGAATAACTTGTTCATTCAGTATTATGAGTTTAAAGTTCTTAGGTTGTGTTTATTGAAATAATCACTGATATCTTTGACTATTATTAGAAAATTTGTTGTTTCCATTGTTTGTTCTTCTATAGTTTAGTGGTTTTTTTTAATATGTTTGAGAACAAGCATAGTTTAAGTGTGGGGGAATTATTGTGTCTAGTTTGTATTGCTTTTAATTGCCTTCAAATCTTGATTTTGATTACAAATCCTTATGTTTTTTTTAATCCAAATGTGAGATAAATTGAGTGGAAATGGTGTGACTATTGCATGAATGTTAGTTGACGTAAATTTACATAAAAGGAAAAGAAGAAAACAGAGAAAGGTGGTGACTAAAGGTTTCACCACTGTGAAAAAGCTTGTCATGATGATGACTAACTTGTCACCACAGTGACATGTTCAGTCACCCTTGTCGTGACAAGTTAATTATGGTGGTGACTAAACATGTCACCATTATGACCATGGCTGCACGGGGGTGAAAAAGGTGGTCACACCCACAACCCCCTTATGCACCCCCGTGACCCATTTTTCTTTAACTTATCAATTTGTTACGTGTCATCTATAGGAAGGACAACTCGAAAAACTAGACCTAAAATGAACTACAAATAGAAAGAGTGAGGGAGGTGGCGGCACACTGCACTATACTCTATATTCTTCATCCTACACAAACAGTCGCATTTGGGAAGAGAGGGATAGTAAGAAGGAAAGGAAGATAAGAACAGAAACAGAGAGCGTCGGTGAAGAAGAAGAGCAACATTGGTTAAGGAAGTATGAGCATTCAGTTGTATTTGTGAACATCAACCAGAAGCATAAGTGAAAATCTAATGTAGAAAGATTGAGAGTTGGAGGAGACCATCGCGACTCATTGATACGACAACCTTGTTTGCTTACTCTATTCCTTATTTGTTGCATTGTTTTCTATTGTTTATTGGATTTCTTATTCTGTTAGCTTAACCAAACCCATACTTTATAGCTTTTGATATTTTATCTTAGTTATTTACTTGGTTTACTACTTACATACTTCACTTATACTTATAAATATGGGATTGAAGTGTTTAATGATGATGAATCTTGTGACATCCGTGATGGGATAATCTCTTTTCTTGGGAATTAATATAGCTAGTTTAGTTGACTATGCATACTTGAGTTACGGATTTGTTATCTTATTTGTTTATGTGGTTTCTGAACTGAATGGATGTAATAAAATGGCCAAACTTTGCACCATTTTTAGTATTAAATGAAGGAGTGAGAGGAGAATTTGAATATGGAATGAGAAGCTATAAACGCTTAAAGTTAAGAATTAGAAATATATTAACCAAAGTGGTAATTAGTAGTCAGGTTTTCATAATTAACTCAGGTGATAACTTGTCAGATACGAAATTTAGATTAGTTAATTATTCGAGTTGATCTTAAGGCCAAAATGTTAATTTCTGTAAGACAATTGTCCAATCATTTCCCTTAATCATGCACAGGAGGTTAAATTAGTGAAATTGATTCTCAAGAATTTTCCACTTCAATTTCTACTTGTCCTTGTTTCTAGTTGAATCATTTTACTTTTCATTCTAATTTTAGTATTTTCTGTAAAGCTTTCACATAACAATTTGAGATAGTATTTATGATTGCATTTTTTTTACTTTTATTTAAAATTAATTTTATTTAGGCAATTTCACCTCCGTGGGAGATGACCCTGGGAATCACTACATCTGCCACATATAATTGCAAGCAGGATGGCCTAGGTAATTTTTAGAACTTTTTAGGAAAAACAGTTAAGACGTAATAAAATGTTTAGAATGAGTGAAATTGTTTCTGCAATTTTCAAAAAGAAAATACGTCCTTAGTGTAAGGACCAAGGAATGTTTACTATTCCATGTAAAATTGGTAATAATGATATTAAACAATCCATGTGAGATTTAGGAGCATTAATGTTATGCCTCATTCCATGTATGCTTTTTTAAATTTGGGGTTGTTAAAAGAAACTAGTGTTACCATACAATTGGTTGATTGTTCTAATGCTTACCTAGATGGGATTAAGGATGTGCTTGTGCAGGTAAATGAGCTAATAATTCCTACTGACTATCATGTGGTTGATATGAATGATGAAGCTTTCCATAACCCAATACCTATCTTACTAGGGAGGCCATTTCTCAACACAACCTAAACTAAGATAGATGTTTGTGAGGGTACTCTCACGATGGAATTCGATAGGGAAGTTAACCATTTCCATATTTTTGATTTCAATAAGCACTCCCATAATTACCACTCTATTTTTGCAATTAATGTGATTGACCTTTCAGTGCAGGAAGATTGTAAGCAAAACCATACAAATAATAAGAAGCAATTTCCATAAAAGAGAAGAACAAAGTTTTTAATGTCTCACTTAAAAACTTTTTCATTAGTCAAAACCTGCTTCTTTATTGCGCTAAATATAAATTGTTTCTTCCTAAATTGCATCCTTATTGGGTCGATCCTTTTGTGATAACTAATGTTCTTCCTTATGGTATAGTAGAGATCAAAAGTTTAAAAACAGGGAAGACATTGCAAGTAAATGGTCATTCACTCAAGCTTTGTTCGGATGAAGGTCAAGTGGAAAAGGCTAAAGTTGTGATTCCTGAAGATCAGAAATTTGTCACTTGATGAGAGCAACATGGAGTTGAGCCAACAATAATAAATAAAAGCACTACTTGTGAGGGAAGTCAATTTCTGTTTATTTACATTTTCGCATTTGTTATTTTCATTAAATGCTCCATTTCTTGCATTTGATGTTACATTGGGGATAATGTAAGTTTTAAGTGTAGGGTGGGGATCTTAGTTTTTATGCATGTTTTTGAACTTAATTGTTGCTTATGTGACTTCTTAGACGGTTCTCAAAATCAAAGAAACAAAATAAAAAATGTTCTTATTTTTATTGATTTTAAAATTATATAGTCATAATTAGAGTGTGAATTGACTAGAAAAATCCATAGCAACTTTAACATGTACTTTTGCTCTTGTGATTGGTTAATGTGCATTATCCTTAGAAGAGTGGTCACTAGTGGTAGACAAAAAGACCAGTGAGATTTTGAGTCGTATTTAGATTAACACATCCATATCAGTCTCACTGTCTTTTTTTATGTGAGACCTTCATGACATGTAAATCCTGACCTTTTTGTCTACTATTCCATGTAAAATTGGTAATAATGATATTAAACAATCCATGTGAGATTTAGGAGCATTAATGTTATGCCTCATTCCATGTATGCTTTTTTAAATTTGGGGTTGTTAAAAGAAACTAGTGTTACCATACAATTGGTTGATTGTTCTAATGCTTACCTAGATGGGATTAAGGATGTGCTTGTGCAGGTAAATGAGCTAATAATTCCTACTGACTATCATGTGGTTGATATGAATGATGAAGCTTTCCATAACCCAATACCTATCTTACTAGGGAGGCCATTTCTCAACACAACCTAAACTAAGATAGATGTTTGTGAGGGTACTCTCACGATGGAATTCGATAGGGAAGTTAACCATTTCCATATTTTTGATTTCAATAAGCACTCCCATAATTACCACTCTATTTTTGCAATTAATGTGATTGACCTTTCAGTGCAGGAAGATTGTAAGCAAAACCATACAAATAATAAGAAGCAATTTCCATAAAAGAGAAGAACAAAGTTTTTAATGTCTCACTTAAAAACTTTTTCATTAGTCAAAACCTGCTTCTTTATTGCGCTAAATATAAATTGTTTCTTCCTAAATTGCATCCTTATTGGGTCGATCCTTTTGTGATAACTAATGTTCTTCCTTATGGTATAGTAGAGATCAAAAGTTTAAAAACAGGGAAGACATTGCAAGTAAATGGTCATTCACTCAAGCTTTGTTCGGATGAAGGTCAAGTGGAAAAGGCTAAAGTTGTGATTCCTGAAGATCAGAAATTTGTCACTTGATGAGAGCAACATGGAGTTGAGCCAACAATAATAAATAAAAGCACTACTTGTGAGGGAAGTCAATTTCTGTTTATTTACATTTTCGCATTTGTTATTTTCATTAAATGCTCCATTTCTTGCATTTGATGTTACATTGGGGATAATGTAAGTTTTAAGTGTAGGGTGGGGATCTTAGTTTTTATGCATGTTTTTGAACTTAATTGTTGCTTATGTGACTTCTTAGACGGTTCTCAAAATCAAAGAAACAAAATAAAAAATGTTCTTATTTTTATTGATTTTAAAATTATATAGTCATAATTAGAGTGTGAATTGACTAGAAAAATCCATAGCAACTTTAACATGTACTTTTGCTCTTGTGATTGGTTAATGTGCATTATCCTTAGAAGAGTGGTCACTAGTGGTAGACAAAAAGACCAGTGAGATTTTGAGTCGTATTTAGATTAACACATCCATATCAGTCTCACTGTCTTTTTTTATGTGAGACCTTCATGACATGTAAATCCTGACCTTGCTTTGATTTCCTATTCAAGATCACATTTTTATCACATTTTTATCATGAAAATAATTTGGCATTCTTTATTGTTTATGAGCTACATTATCCAAATAGCCTACCTATTTATATGAATTTTCCTTTATTAACCCCCTTTTGAGCTTTATTAGCATTCCCTTTTTTATAAACCACATTGCATTCTTTTAAACCTAACCAAATGTCCTACCTAAATGTTAAAGCTAGTGGAGCACTGTTAGCTGTTGATGATTGTGATTGCATAAAAGACTAAGTGTGGGGGTGTGTGTACATATATGTTGGTTATATTAGTTAAAATGACATGTTATGAATTCCCATAGTAATTTAGCTTCTTTCACCGGTATATTTGGGGAAAAAAAGAAGAAAAAGATAAAAGAAAAAATTATGAGTTTGAGTAAAAGTATCAAGGAGGAAATACAATTTTTTTGAAAAGTTGTTAATTACTGGTTTCTACTCCTTAAGTTATATTAAATGGGTGGTTTGAATATATTGTATATAAGCCAAATGTTGTTTTAGATGGAGCACTCTTTGTGTTATGTTCATATGGTATGATGTGAGAGCTGAATTGAGTTGTGAAATATAATTGTTGCATTCATTATAGGTATCCAGTTTTGAATGAATGTTAACTTGTTCACTTGATATCTCATTGAATGTTACTTTTACTTAATTAGCTTAATGGTTTTTATGCTACATTACCCAACATCTCAGCTTACCCTCGGCCACATTATAACCTTAGAAAAGTCTTTTGATTCATGATTATGCATGCGACTTTTAGTGATAGAGAAATGAAATGATATGCAAAGTTATGTATTTTTATGATCATGGGTAGTGTTTAAGTGTACCTATAGATATATCTTGTTTAAGCACATTTTGTCCAAGTCTACCTCTAGATTGCTCAGTTTCTAAAGGTGTTGAATGTTGATTGATCACGAGTGAAAGCATTGAATATTGAGTCCTTGCTATAGTTTTTGAAAGACATTCATGTTTACTATTATTTATTCTTAGGAAACATGGAAAATGAATAAGAGTTTTGTTTTGTAATTTTAATTTTGATAGTTTTTTAGAGGAAGGTCAAAAGCTAAGTGTGGGAGAACTTGATTTGTGCTTAAATGTTGATTCATTTAATCTACTACACTTAGTGATTAGTTCCTTAAAAATGCATAGGATACTCATTTTAGCACATATTTGATTTTAGGAACATTTCGGAAGTGAAGGAGATAAAGTGACTTGAAAGCATATTCATTGAGCCATCTTTTAAATTTGACTTGAAAGCATATTCATTGAGCCATATTTTAAATTTTCATACTCTATTGATTCATGGAGCAAGAAGAATAAGAGGATTAAAAGAAGAAGAGACAAGATAAGTGTGAAAGTGACAAACAAAGCAAGGAAGTAACTTACGGCCAGCTGGTGAAGTTGTATAGTCGTGAGCAACCTCATGGTCGTGCAACCAACTTCATAGGCACGAGACCATGCATAACCATGCATGGCCCCTTATGGGTGTGAGTGGTGTTTCACACCCATGAGACACCCCTATATGGGTGGGAGAGTGTGAGACACCACTCACACCTGTAAGGAGCCATGCATTTCCGTGAGAGGCCATGCCACCTGTCTCTAGGTTTTAATATAAAAAGGAAATAAGTTGTGATGGTGGACAGAGGGGGAGAAGAGAAAGATGCAATTCTTCACCATTTCTCTTCGATTTTCAGGAAGGATGGAGGAGACAGAGGCTACTTCTTGGAGATTATTGGAGAAGATGGAAGGTTAACTTCCCGATACCGTTTTGAAGCTGAAATCAATACCTAAGATGCACGGTTAAGCTTATCTTATCTTTGCTTAATGTTGGATCTCTCTCTTGTAATTGTTTAGGTTATCCTTTGCTTAATCGATTTGGGTATCCATGTATGAATAATCGTACTCTCATTATAGTTAGATTGTTTATATTGTGAAACTATTGTTAGAATCATTAATACAATCCATAATCGATGTATTTGGATTTATTGTTTGAATACTTACTATAAATAGTAATTGTTATATTGAGATTCATTTGTTGCAACTAATGGTTTTAAATTATTAGGGATAACTTAACCTTGATTAAATGACTTGAGCTCTTATTTGAGAATGTTTCAATCAATGAATCAACTTCCTCGAACTACTTGGTATAAATGGCCTAATATCTCTTCATTAGTTAACCCATCTTAAAATAAAGCATTAAATGGCCTATTTGTTACTGAATATCTACATGAGCTTATGGCCTTAATAAAGGTGGTAGCATCATTAGGGGTTTCTTCTGTGACATTTACTATCTCCTAGGAGCATGTGTCCTTGGGGAAATGGTACACGACGGAGACATGTTGACCAATTTTTACTTCTATAAACCCTCAATGTTTTGCAAGTGCACGGGTCGTAAGCGTAGTAGTTGAGGTATCAATCCCATGAGGAATTAGTGAACTAACTGAATAATAACTTTGTCTAAGTTCTAAATATTATAATTAAAATGAAAATAAAAGTGAGAAAAAAATTAAGCAATTGAATATGGATTAACTGAAAATGAAATTCCAAAATTAACACAAAGAAATCAAAATTAAGTACACCCACTTAAAAATCAAAAAATCATACAAGAAAAGATTAATCGATCATTAGAAGATGGGATTTATCTTATCTTTAGCTACTACTTTAATTACTTTTACGTTAATGGGTATCAGTCTAAGAACTTCAAAGGGTTAATTATCATCTCTCGAGACCTAATTGATAGTGACAAATTGCATAATGTTTTAGTGGGTAGTTTAGTATGTGTTTAATAGTTATATTGAATAATTAGTGCATGTTTAAGTTAGGATTGTGTTATTTAATTAGACATTTGTGTTTTAAGTGTTTTATGGGTTAGAGTATGCCATTGAGCTTAAATTTTGTGTATTTTAGGTGCCTTAATGTGTTTATAATTGTAGATTGCATCGAGTTTTAGTGGGTAGTTTGGTGTGTGTTTAGTTTTTAATTTAATTATTTAGTGTATGTTTAGGTTAGGATTGTGTTAGTTTGTTAAATAATTGTGTTTTAAGTGTTTTATGGGTTAGAGCATGCTTTTAAGCTTCAATGTTGTGTATTTAAGGTTCCTTGATGAGTTTTCTAGTGTTTCAAGGCTAATATCGAAGAACGAAGGAGTTTCGGAGGAGACCCGAACCAAAGCAGAGGCCTACGATTGTGGCTAGTACGCCACGATCGTGATTGAAGCAGGTGCAAGGAGCCATGGTCATGGCCCTGTCTACTATGATCATGATAGAAGGCAAAACTTTAGGCCACGATTGTGGCTTGCCTCACAGATATGATGATAATAGTCCCGACTTGAGTTTTCGAGAGATTTTTTAAACTTTTCCAACTTGAAAAAGATCCTAGATTTGCCTTAATTGGAAATACTATATAAGATTTAATGATGTAACCTTAGGGAGCTTCTACATTCTGCCACTTTTGGAAAGCTCAAGAGAGAGAGAAAAAAAGAAAGAGAGAGAAGAAGAAAAGGAAGAAGAGGAAGAAGAAACAAGGCTCGACTTTGTTGCTTCCCAGATTAGGCAGTCTCTTGATGCTGCTTGGTAGTTGTGCATTAGTCTATGTTTTTCTAGGTAATTGGCATGTGTTTCTTGCATAATTGTTGAATATTATTGTAGTTTAGGAATCATTTTGTATGTTTTCATTTAGTTTAATTCCCATTGTTGTTCTTGTATGTTTGATGTTAATTTAGGGTAAGAATTGATTACTTTTATGTGGGAATAAAGATGGTGCAAATTTGAGATTAAACTAGAGATCAAAGATGAGAGGAAAATAGGAGACTCTTTGTCGCCAATTCCTATGATCATGGGAATCATACCATTTCCCATGATCGGGAACTATGATCCGAGACAATATGCAGGGGTTCATTAAACATAGGTTTTTTTGGACTATAAAAATGATATTAAGCATCCATGATCAATGGAGACAAAACCCTTCTGTAGAAAGAGCCTCCTTAAGTGAATAACACAAGTTGTTAGCCTTGAGGAAGGATTGAAGTCAAAGATTATCATCAAGACCGGGGAAAATAATACATCAACATCCAAAATTCCAGATTTTGGCAAAGAAGAGAAGAAGTTTCTCTTATTCAATTTTCTATGTTTTTCTTTCTTCTAATATTTATAAGATGGATTATTTATGTGTTGATGATATTATGGAGACCATGAGTGGTTGATTTAGTTTTAGGGATTGCTTTTGAAATATTTTGTTAAAACTCCTATTTTATTTAATTGAATGATTGCTGATTTTATTTGTTAACTTGCAACAAATAGAGAGAGTAAGATTATTTTTGTAGGATTGTCCAACGAGAGTTAGCAACCTATAGACTTGCAATCATCACATCAATTGATTATTTAAAAGAGAGATCTCGACGAATTCAATTGATCACCTATAGGATAGTTTCATAACTAGTTGAATTGGTGGAGTGATTGGGTAGGTTGAGAGATCGTTCAACTGATTCCATTTGATTTGATTAGGGAAAATTAATTACACCTTGAGAGAGGGTAGTTAATACATTTGGAAATATTAAGTGAGACACAATTCAATTAATAAAATAGGAGGGAGACAAAATAGGGAAAAAGTAATCTCTAGTCTTTAGATTCTTGAATTCTGATTTTTCTGCAGTTTGGTATTGTTTAGCGTTTGTTATTAGTCTTTTAATTTTAATTTAATTTTCTAGATTATTTTTATTAAATAATTTCATTTCTTAAAGAAAGTTTGATCTGAATTAAGTGATGTCTGGGCATCAATCCCTATGGGATCAATATCCGCTTTTTAACTACAAGTCACGACCTGTACACTTGCAGTTTTTAAGTGTAAAATGAGTAGTTTGTGTTGCATAATTACACTCAACACTACTGCCTTCCTGGATTGTCCGATCCAAGTTCTATTTCCTTTCCATTTCATTTTGGTTCATTTAATGTATAAGATTGAAATGGATTGTATGATGATGGGTTTTGGATTGTTGACAATGTTCTAACTCTTCCTTTAAGATTTTACTCTGATTTAATGTCAATAAAGTCCATTTTGTGTTTCATTAATTGCATGTTGTGATTAACTTCGATTTTTGCATATTTTGGTTGCAAATCAAGAGGGTGAGTTGGATAAAAATGATTAGATTGGGTTAACGAGAGTTAGGCAATCCAACAGACCATGTATTTAATCATATTAGCTTTTTTGCACTGAGAGATCCCTTATGAGACTCAATAGTTTAGTAGAGAGCTTCCCATCTAATTTTAATTATGGGTCGTTTGTTAATTGAGAGATTTTAAATTCCATAATTTAATTAAGATTAATGATTTAGGGTGCAGGATTATAACTTTAGAGAGACTAATTGCCCCTATTATAATCTAGAACCAACACCTCGATAACACATAATTGGCTAGATTAGCATTAATCATAGGTAGAATCCCTTGCCTCACAACTTGGTAATTGCTCTTAATTAATTTCTATAGTGACCTTTTGTGTTGTTGAATTTCAATTCTTGTTTTATGTTAATTTCTTGAGTTGAATGTCTGCAATCGAATTCTCATGTTTATATTCTTATTTCATTTTATTAATTTTTAAGCCTTAGATAACCTAAGATTATATCAGTTTACTCTCCTCGTGGGATCAACCTTTTAAATACTATAACTCACGACCTATGCACTCACGGTAGTTGAGGGATATAAATTGTAAGACTCGACACCTCGATCAAGTTTTTGGTGCCATTGTCGGGGAGATGTAGGGTTAGTCTAATTCTTTTAGTTTAAGGATTAGGGGGAAAAAAAGCGAAAGAAGAAAGTTTGGTGTTGAGTAGAAGACACATCAATTTGGACATCACTAGGCAACTACAAGGAGTCCAAAAGGTTAAGTGATGGAGGAAATACATTATAGGAATCAAAAGACCCTTGTGGACTTCAATGAGGAACAATTTGGTTTAAAAAGTCATCATTCTTATTGGGACACGTGCAATCTGAGGTGGCAGAACCACCCAGATTTCTGTTAGTCCAACAATATAAGGACTCACTTGGGACATCAAGATCTATTTGGATTTAAGCAAGATAAGTCTAATTTTTGGGATTCTAAATTAGGCAAGATCATAGATAAGCTCATGAACATGGATGAGGCCCAGAAGAGACTGGAAGAGAAGTGTGAGCAAGTAATGGAAGATCATGCCTCTTCTATTCACAACCTAGAGGTCCAAATGGGCCAACTTTCCAGGGAGTTTGTAAAAGAAGTGTGGAAAATTTTCTGCACAATATGAAAGTAAATTCAATAGAGCAATGTAAGACTATCACACATAAGAGTGAGAAAGAGCTAGGAGAATCAATAGATAAACCAACTGAACCTTCTAGAATACCAACAAAAGCATAAAATGAATAAAGAAAAGAATGAGGATCCTCGATACATTCCCTATAATAACCCAATTTCCATATTGAGGGCTAGAGCATTAGTTGTCATTGGAATTCATGAATTTGTATTTCATTCACATGCATATCATTAGCATATACATACATGAAATATGAACTAGAATACATTACAAAGATAGCATATGAACTCAATTGATTAATTCCATGGTATGAAAAGTTTAAAATGTTCATTATATGAATTATAACATGTTTATGCCTTGAATTTTAGTATGATTGATAACAAATAGTAAATTTGTAATTAATTGATATAATTGGAAAATTGAGTGATTATAATGTATATTTGGTTTAGGAAAAATTTCAAGTGATAAGATAAATTGATACATGAAAATTACAATGATTAAGTTTATAATTGAGTGACATTTGGCATTGATCATTGTGGGACAAATAGACTAGTAAGTTGATGACAAAGGCCATTGATTAATGGAAAAATGGTTGCTATACTTAAATGACATGTGACCTAGCTTTAATGGTAATATATGGCAGTACCTATACTTGATAAATGTTAAATATACCTTTAGACATGTGGCTATTCCATTAGATGACACCTAATACCTTAGGTGTAACATTCAGCAGGAGCAAACTTGGTTCAGCTCATTTCTTGTTCTTTCTTCTCTCACTCACATCACCGAAACTCTTTTTTTTCACCTCCCTGAACTTGCTTATGGTTATGCCTAATTTATGCACAAATAATCTATGTTTTAGCCTCACAAAGTTAAGTAAAGATCAGCTTGAAGTTGCCTCACTACACCTAGCCGAAATCCATCTAAGTTTTACCTTGAATTTGAAATGTTTCTGCTTGCTTGGAGTACTAGATTGGTTTGATCTTTTGAGAAGGAATTGGAGTTAAAAATTTAAGTAAATGATTAGTGTTTATAGCATGTTATGATAGATAATTGATGATGATGAATTAGGATGAATTACATATGATGTTCATGATTGATTGTGCTGGAAATTTCTACATGAACTTAGGTATTTTTCTGTTCTGTTTTTGCATGTACGAAAACAGTAACTTAAGGATTGTTGTATGGATGATTTAAGTTGGGATTTGAGGTATAAGTAATGAGGAAATCATGGTAAATATAGGTGTTATTGAAGTGTTCTTGAATCTGGAAAATTAGAGTTGTAGGTCGAAATTCTCGTTTCAATTTCATCTTCCTCTTTCGATCCATTTTACACATATTTAGAGCACGAATTTGAAGAAACTCAAAGAATGAAAGTTGTATATATAGGTCTTAGCTTAGCCTATGATAAAGTTTCTTGATAAAATAGTATCTAGAGCTTGAGTTATGCTTGTTTTCCTAATACTACCTGTGACCAACCCCTGTGCAGAAACCTTGTATTATTTCCTAATTTTTGAGGACTTTAGAGCTCGAATTAATCAAAGTATAAAACATGAAAAATGATTATTGATTTCTTATTAATGATTCTGTAGAGCAGTTTGGCTAGAAGATATCTTGATAAGATTATATAGTTACTTGAAGTCATAACCTAAAGAACAGACTGTTTTGATGAGGTTGAGTTCAAATCTGGAAAATTTGATTTATTTAAGGAATAAATGAGTTCTTTTAATGCAAACATGATCTTAAGAACATGAGAAATGTGTACAAGGTATGGATTAATGATCATTGAAGAGCATGGGGTAATTATGGATGAGAATTGAGTAAGTGTATGAATCTATATTGCTGGAAAAAGTTTGGTGAATGCATAGATTTAGCTTGTTGATATTCCAAATTTAAAATAACAATTATGTGTGTGTTATAAGAGGCTTTTGATCATGAGAAATGTGCAAGGATAAGTGTAAAATATGAGTTGATAATGATATAAAGATGTTCTCATGAATGTAATGTGATTCAAAGTATGTAAGTGATGAATTGGGAATGATTGAAAGAGAACTAGGAAATTATGTGAATGTATAATACTAGGAAAAAGAGTGACAAATGTGAGTGATGAATTGAAAGTGATCAAGTGTATTAATTCATAAACCTAATTTCAAATAAATGATGCACAAACCATGATGGATGTATAAGTATGATTTGTGAATAAGATTTCATACCCAGAATAATCAATTGAGCATGCATTAAACATGATACATAAACATGTGTAACTTTAAGCATTCATTTGATTGATCAACTAGTAATGTGTATATGTGTGTATTGTTTGATTTAGAGGCACACTTCGGCTGACACCATCCAGACGTTGTTGGCACATCGAGGCAATAGCTAACTGGAGTGTACTGTGAGTTAACCTAGTTGTGTAAACTCAAATATATATTCTTTTGTTAGAATTGTATGTATAGTGGGTAACCTAGATGTGAGATTTCGATATGTAATATGTTATGTTCAAATTATGTTGATTAAATTTAATTCCTCTATAATGAATTGATATTGATATAATTATGATATTATTGATTATGGACAATTGATTGTCTGAGAAGTTCGATATTTGGGACAGTATTGGGAGTGTTTGTGATTTGAATGTGAATAAGGAAATTGAATGCTCAACTAACGTAAAAAGGTCTTTAAGCTCAGTTATACGCATCAGAGCCTCAGGCTCAACGATTAATGAGTCTGGTATCCACAAAAGATATAGGACAGTACTGAAAAGATCCCATTATCCATAACAGATATGGGATAGTGAAATATGCACTCGAACACAACAAAGTTAAAATGGAATGAGTCTCATTTGCAATTACATTTGTATCTTTAAATGTGTTCATGATATCGATTGCAAATGAATGTTAAATTATGCTGTGTTGATATTGAGAAATGATTATAAATTTGATGGTGACATGAAGAATTGTTATAAATAAGTGTTATGTTCTAAAATGATTACATGATATTCTTACATTCAGAATGTACTTCTGGAATGACTTAAAAAGTGATTGTATTTTTAAATGCTTCTTGTATTATAATGCAAATTGTAGAATATAAGTTATAGCTCTGAATGAAGTGTTACTTTGATTGAGCTAAATGTTAATCATTGATATATATGTTTTCTGTTTTGAGTGAACACATCGATGATGGTTCACTTATTGAGTTCACAAAACTCATCAAAATTGCAGCGTTGATTTTTAGGTGCTGAGAGGAGACCTTGCTAGTAGAGCAAGCTAACTGAAGTTTAGTACTGTCTATTTTAGATCAAGATATGGCTCAAAGGTCTGGTCAGTTGTGATCTAAGGATTTTATATAGAGTACTTTGTATAGTTTTCATTTCATGTAGAATCTTTTGTTTAAAATAGTGTGATCATAGATGGTTTCTGTATTGTAAATATATGGATGGGTTGTAATGAAATAATAGTGTAAAACATATTTTGTTAGTGAAATGAGATAAGTTATTTTAATGATTGCTTCTGATGTGTATGATGCCATATTAAGTGAATGTGACTCCTCTAACATGTCATTCCCGTAGGGTATGTGCTAGGATATTCTCAAGAATTGCAGGCATTTTTCTTATGGTAGTGGTGTGTTACATTCCCCCTCCACCCTCATTCAAGAGAATTGATATGGTCAAATCTTTTAAGAAGCAAGAAGAAAAAAAATAGAGGATACAGGACATAGAGGTTGAATAAGACATGAAAGTTCCTGTTCATTAAGTGCAAGAAGAAGAGGAGAAGGGGGTGACTAAGGAAGGATACGAACAACTTACCCTTTTACAATACAAACTGCTAGATTCAATGGAAGTTTTAAGGAGTTTTGTTATTCCTATTTTATTGACAATCTGTCACCGAAAAGGACATTCCTAAACTTATTAGGTTTCCTTAATTTGATAGATTATGTCCTTTTCATTATCTTACAATTTGTAGCTTACTTACAGGCTACAAAATTGATGTTGAACGAGAAGGGTGGAAGCAAGCCACTCATAATTGATCTGGGCTGAGCTTCTAAGGATGCAAGGTTAAGCTAATGACCCTAAATTAGCACATTTAGTAGTTAAATTTAAATTGTTGTGTAGATATATTTGTTTTAAATTCCAAAAATAAGTTCTTAATGATTTGGAATAGTTTTGATTGCTAACTCTATCACTCTTTTTAAAGCAATTATAAGATAGGGCAACAATCTTAGGCGTCAAGCACATTTGGTCTTAGAAATTGACATCAACATCATCACCATCTCAATCACTATGATGGGTTCTTATGCTCTAACCCTTGTCTTATTATTTTATTTTACTTTTATGTTTTTCTTATAATATTGTTTTATTCCCACCATATGTATTGATTTTTCTTATGTGTTCTCCTCACATTGAGGACAATATGTTGTTCAAGTGTGGGGATGCATGTGCATTCTTTGTGTTGACTGTGAATGGGTTGTGTGCTTGTATGCTTTTATTTTAAATTTGATTTTTGCATGTTAGTTTGCTTTAAGGTGCATTATATGATTTGTGTCAATGTGTCAATGGCTAGGACTTAACGATGATTTATTAGCTTATGAAATTAGTGACCTAGGTTACTTTGGCTAACTATGTAGGTTAATTAGGATCCTATGTTAATTTATGCACCTTAAGAATTTGTTACATTCATTTATAATTTTAGGCTAATCGAATAAGTAGCATCACTAGTACCTTTTCATGAGAATTACTAGCTAAAGAAATGAGGTAGGTAATAATTAAAAAATTTTAAAAAGTGTAAATCATAAGCAATTAAGTATTCCGTTGGCCTTAGAGTTATGAATAGAGCTAGTAGCTAGTTTTGAATGTGATGTAGCTAAGTAACTAGATCTACATGAATCACAAATGTGTGCCTTCGTGTCAAAAGGCTATAATGGCATTCCAACTAAGCCACTTAATAAAAACATGACTTAGTTAAGTAACCAGATCAACATTCATCATAAATGTTTTCCTTCATGCAAAAATGCTAGGTTCATATCAATCAAAATCAACAAAAATAGTGTTTTGTTAAGTAAGCCTACTGATCTTTGTAAAAAGCTTGAATATTCATGAAAACTTACTTAGGGATAGTCACATTTTTTATTGACCGAATGATGATCAATGTTTGTGTGCAAGTGATAGGGATGAATAAACTTAACATTAAAGTTTAGATTAGTTGTATATTTAGTCCAATATACTTAGATGTGGATTTCACATGTTAATAAGTAAGAACAACTTGAGGGATAGTTTTTACAGTTAAATTTGCGTTGTGAAGTTTAATATCATTGCCTCGTTATTACATTTGTATGTATCTTGTGTTTTACTTGTTTTATTTTTCTTATTTTGTTTTGCTTGTTTTGTTTTGTCTTGAGGATAAGCAAAAGTTAAAATGTGGAGATGTTGATAGTTGTAAATTGCATAGAGTTTTAACGGGTAGTTTGGTGTGCGTTTAGTTGTTAATTTGATTATTTAGTGTGTGTTTAGGCTAGAATTGTGTTAGTTTGTTAAATATATGTGTTTTAAGTATTTTATGGTTAGATTATGCTTTTGAGCTTCAATGTTTTGTATTCGAGGTACCTTGATGAGGTTGCCAGAGTTTTAGGGCTAATATCAAAGAACAGAGAAATTTAGAAGGAGACTCGAACAAAAGCAGAGGCCTACGATCAGGGCTTAAAAGCCACGATCGTGACAGAAGCAAGTGCAAGAAGCCACAATCGTGGCCCTGTCTACCACCATTATGATAGAAGGCAAAACTTTAGGCCACGATTGTAGCATTATAGGCCACGATCATGGCCTGCATGGCAGATATGCGAATAGCAATCCCAACATAAGTTTTCGATGGATTTTTTGGACCTTTCGGACCTGAAAAAGACCCCAGGGTTGCCATAATTAGAAATACTATATAAGACATAATCATGTAACCCTAGGGAGCTTCTACATTTTTCCACTTTTGCAAAGTTCAAGAGAGGGAGAAAAAGAGAGAGAGAGAAGAAGAAGAAGAGGAAGAAGAAGCGAGTCCCAACGCTGCTGCTTCCCAGCTTAGGTGGTTTGTTGATATTGCTGCCTTCTTGGATTGTCTTATCCAAGTTATATTTCCTTTCTGTTTCATTTTTTTTCATTTAATGTATAAGATTGAAATGGATTATATGATAATGAGTTTTGGATTGTTGACAATGTTCTAACTCTTCCTTCAGGATTTTACTTTGATTTAATGTTAGTATAGTCGATTTTGTGTTTTATTGATTGGGTGTTATGATTAACTTTGATTTTTGTATATTTAGGTAACAAAATGAAAGGGTGAGCTGGATAAAAATGATTGGATTGGGTTAATAAGAGTTAGGCGTTCCAATATACCACTTAGTTAATTATATTAGTTTTGTGTGGAGAGAGATCCCGTGTGAGACCCGGTAGTTTAATAGAGAGCTTCTAATCTAATTTTAATTATGGGTCGTTTGTTAATTGAGAGATTGCAAATTTCATAATTTAATTAGGGTAAATGATTTAGGGCACAGGACTATAACTTGAGAGAGAGTAATTCCCCCTACGATAGTCTAGAACCAACACCCCAATAACACATAATTGGCTAGGTTAACATTAATGATGGGTAGAATCCCCTTTTTCATAACTTGGTAATTACTCTTGATTATTTTCCATAGTTACCTTTTGTGTTGCTGAATTTCAATTCTTGTTTTGTGTTAATTTATTGAGTTGAATTCCTGCAATCAAATTCCTGTGTTTATATTCTTGTTTCATTTTTAATTTCATTTTATTAATTTCTGAGCCTTAGATAACCTAGGATTAGATTAGTTTACCCTCTTTGTGGAATCGTCCCTTCAAGTACTACAACTCACGATCTGTGCACTTGCGATAATTGAGGGATATAAATTGTAAGACTCGACACCTCGATCATGTGTTTGTTATTGTTTAAGGTCAAATATAGAAGAACGGAGGAGCTTCAGAGGAAGCTTAGAGCAAAACCCAAGGCCACGATAATAACAAAAGCCTGGTGAAGGTGCCACGATCATGGTCTCATTTACCATGATCGTGGCACCTTCATGGCTTGCATGATAGAATACGTGGACAACCTTTCAGACTTAAGCTTTCGAGGGGACTTTTCAGACTCTTTAGGAACAGGAAAACCCTAAGGTTTACCCTAATTGGAAAATACTATATAAAGAAAGAGAAATGACATAGAAAATAGCTCCAACCTCTACCACTTTAAGAAAGATCCAAGGAGAGAGGAAGAAAAAGAGAGAAGGAGAAGAAAGGAAGAGGAGAAGAAAGAGGTTGTTATGCTGCCATCTTCTTGAGCGATTCTGACCCTTCCAAGTGACTTCATTTTGTTCTTTCTTTTGAATGTATAAGATGGAATTGTTAAAGATGGATTTGGGTTTTATAATGATATTCTCAACTTCTTTATGAATTTGTTCTTGAATCAATGTTAATGTAATTTTTTATATTAATACATTGGGTGTTGTGATTATTTGTTCTATTTGCATGCTTCGGTAATAAATTGAGAGAATGAACTGATAAAAAATGATTAGATTGGATAATGAGAGTTAAACAATCTAATAAATCAAATCGAGAATTTAAACAAAGAGAGATCTCATGTGAGGACTTGATTGTTTATTAGAGGGCTTAAGTGTTTAGAACTGATCCTGTATTAACTCAAAAGTTGATGATAGGATAAATCTGCCTTCTCATATTTGACTAATCTTCCTTTTGTAATTTTTATTGTCAATTTGGTGGTGCTCAATTTGATACTCTGTATGTTAATTTTACATTTTTGTTCCAATCAATCATCTTCATATGTTTAATTTTCTGTGCAATTTTTATTTTTAATAATTCTTTAGGCCTTAGACAATTAGAATTAGAATAGTTCAACAACTCCTCAAGGGATCGACACCTCACATACTATACCCATGACCTTTATGCTTGCAATATTTTAAGGGTTTTAAATAGATTAAAACTTGCCTCAACACTAATCATTAAGCCTTAAATCATAATTCCTAATTGAATCTAATTATCTAAAATTACAACTTCTCAATTAAAAAACAACCCACAATCTAATTAGTTTTTAATTACTTTAATAAATAATCAAGTCCTCACATACGATCTCTCATCGTATAATTACCGATTTGATTATTTATGTGATCTATTAGGTTGTTAACTTTCATTACCCAACCTAATCATGTTATTATTGATTCACTCTCTCGATTTGTTACCAAAGTATGTAAAAACAACAAACAATCACAATACCCAACACATTACCATCAAAAGAAATCAAATCACAATTGATTCAAGACCAAATCCCAATTGAAGTTTAAAACATCCTTAAATAAATAGTCATCATCCTCATATCCATCTCGTACATTAAATGAAATAAACACAAAGATGAAATGAGAAGTTAAATTATAAAGGATGGATGATGGGGACTGTAGTAACTCCTCATCTTCTTCTCTCCTCTTTTCTCTTCTTTCTCCTCCTTGGCTCTTTCTTTAATTGGTAAGATGGAGGCTCCCTTGATTAGGTCATTTTATTTTCCTTTCATAGGGATTTTGCCTTTTTGGGGTAAAACTAGGTTTTATGCAGATAAAACAGTCTAAAACAACCTTCCAAAAATAGAAATGGAAAAAAAATCCTCGCGTCTGTATCGTGCCTGCCACGATCGTGGTAGGTATGTCATAATTATGGCCATTGAAAATAAGATTTTGTGGCCCATGAAATTAGCTGTTGTCATGATCGTGATTGGAGTATTACGACCGTGACCCTAAGTCTTCCTCCAAGCTTTCTCCAAACTTCTCCAATCTTCTTTACCTGATCTTAAACACTAACAAAAACATCAAAACACCTTAAACACATAAAATTAAAGGCCAATAAAATGCTCTAATTCCCATAACATTCAAAAACAAAAACACATAATCACACTAACATAATTCTAAACCTAAACATTCACAAAGAATCTAATTAACAACTAAAAACATACTAAATTATGTTAGATTGAAAACAAAAACATGCTTTTTTTGGCTAAATAATAGATTTCAAAAACTTTTTCCGAAATAAAAAATAGCAAAAGTGTAAAGACCAATTCAATATGCTTTTAATCCATACATGATACGTCATGAGGAAAATAAATAAAATAAAAACAAGATCAGAATATTACTGACTCCTCACTACAGCTTTGACTCCTCGCTGTTGTGTCCTCAACCAATCTGCTCTATCATTTGTTCTCCTTAAACAACTTGGTTATCAAGATCTTTTGGTAGGAAAGGAGAAGAAAAATGAATAGCAAACTTTTTCGTGTATTCAGCTAGTTGGAAAGAACAAAAAATGTGACATTCCCACATTGTTATGTTCGGCTAGTTCCAAGCGGAAAAATGGAGAGAGCGTCTTTTGCTATATCCGAAGAAACGTTTTTGGAAGAGAGTGAGAGACCCAAAGCCAAAAATGCAACTGTTCATTTATCAAACAAAAATGCTAAAAGACTTGCGTCTTTTCCCATACAACCTATTGGACATTAGCTATCATAAAAAAACTGTACATCTCACTTCATTTAAAAGCCAACCATTAACCTTTTAATGAAGAACATGACGTTATTCATCCACTACCATATTAGGACGTTAGCAATGATAATAATAACATGTTCATTTAATGACCAAGTCATTGATGTAGCTGTCATCGAAAATAGAAGGTGAGAGTGAGTGATTAAAAGCCATACACGTTTTATTTGGCAATAAATGCTAAAAGTCATGCATCCATTTTAATACAACACCTGGACATTCTTTCTAGAATTCCAAAAGAATGGTGTAAGTTTTCTCTCTTTTAAAACCCACCATTAAACTCATTTTAATGATCAAGAAGCATTACTACATTCTTTAATCAAAAGAATGCTAAAAATAAGGGCTGCATGTTAATGCTTTAAAAACAAACTATTAAACTATTTAATAATTGAAGAAGTATGACCGAATTCTACATCTTTGTAGAATTTGTTTTTGCTACTTTTTTTTAATTTTAATTTAATTAATCTAATTAATTAAATCAAAATCCAGGCCAATATGAAAAGTTCTTTTGGGTTTATAATTAATAATTAATTAATGTAAGTCCAATATTTAATTATAGGCTTAAGACTCTATTTAATTAACTATTAATTAAATTGTTTCGATCTTATTAGCTCGAATTCAATTCATCTAACTCTCTCCAAACTGTCTCATTTTTCCCATAACCTACTTTTATTTTTCTTTGTTTCCTTGATAACCTTCTTAGAAGCCAAGTGGGGAATCTAATTGGACTTAAATAATTTAAGCTCCAAGCTCGAAATTAATTTAATCTCATTAGAATTAATTTCGACTTATTAACAAAAGGTCATTCCACTAAATACAATTGGCTGAACTCTTGAATTTCTTAAAATTATAAGAAAACGTATTTCAATTTATTAATATGATGTTCAATCGCAAACTTTATTATATACCATATTATAGCTATCCGCATAATAAAGGGTAAAATTACCGTTTTCCCTTATATTGGTTTTTCCTTCTAGATTCCCATTTCACTCTATATGGTGATTAACACACAAGATCTAATCTTGGTGTTAAGACTTGATGGATAGCTAGTCCATCAAACTACTGATGCCAATTTAATCACCAATCTCCGTAAAACATTTAGAAGTAATGATATCACTATAAACTCTTTATTTAAGTGAATGCTCCCTGATGCATGTTTCAGTTAATAATTCCAACATGCAGACACTAGATTGATACCTTGTAAAAATTCATTCCGATCATAACAAGAATTATAACGAAACACACATGAGTTCACCACTCATCAAGATTGTGGTTCGTAATAAACGAATGATAAGGTGTATGTTTGATTATTAAAGTAACGGCCTACCTTATTCTTTAAAAACATACGCGATTCCATATTCATTTAATAGTTCCATTACCGATATTCAACTACTATCATGATTTAAATCTCATCATTCCTTTGAAGTAAACTCCTTTACTTACACGGAGGTAAATCGCAACACTACAGTTTAAATCATAATCAAGCGACCAACTTAATTATTCAACTATGAATTAATTAATTTAAATTCTTATAATACACATATTTCCTATACATCTTCATGTATATGTATATTACTTACAAAAGAACCTTGGTACCTTATGACTAGTTATAACATGCTCATACAAATAAAACCAAACTTTTTTATTTTATTAATAATAAAAATTTTCATTACAATATTGTAACTTAGAAAATTAAGATATATGTAAATAAACTTGCTTTCCAGGGCACTATATTTACATAACCTTAATAATCTCCCACTTACCCTAAAGCAAGTTTGACATATACCTCATTCCCATGCCTTCTAGGTAACCCTCGAAGCTCTTCTGTGACAGTGTCTTCATGAATGGATTAGGAAGGTTTTCATCTGTGGGAATCTTCACCACATTCGCCGCACCACGTTGTATTATCTCCCTTATGAGATAATACTTTCTCTCAATGTTTTTAGCGGCTTTGTGGTTCCAAGATTCTTTAGAATTAGCCACTGCCCCACTATTATCACAATAAAGTGTAATGGCCTTTTCAGCCTCAAGAATTACCCCCAAATCCTTTAGGAATATGCATAACCAAACTGCTTTTTTTACTACTTCACAAGCGGCAACAAACTCAGCCTCCGTAGTCAAATTAACAACACAAGATTGCTTGACACTCCTCTAGACTATAGCTCCACCTCCTAAAGTAAATATAGAACCAGAAGTTGATTTCCTTGAATCAACGTCTAATTGCAAATCGGAATCTGTATATCCTGTCGGACTAAGGTCACTTCCAGAGTAAACAAGCATTAAGTTCATCGTCCTACGAAGATACTTTAGTATGCACTTGACCATAGTCCAATGCTTCATTCCTGGATTGGACTGGAATCTGCTTACCAATCCCACTGCATAACAGATATCCAGTCTAGTGCAAAGTATGGCATACATTAAACTTCCAACTACTGAAGCATATGGAATGTTGCACATGAATCAACCTCCTCTTCGTTTTTAAGTGCTTGCTCCTTTGAATGTTTGATTCCACGTCTAGTAGGTGTGAAACCCCTCTTAGAATCCTACATGGCAAACTTATTAAGCATGTTCTCTATGTAGGTTAGTTGACACAAGGCTATTTGCTTGTTCTTTCGGTCCTTTATAAGCTTGATCCCTAGAACATAGCTATCCTCTCCTAAATCCTTCATTAAGAACTGTTCGTTTAACCATCCCTTGACCGTAGATAAACATTCCTACATCATTCCCAATGAGCAAAATGTCATCGAAATACAAAATTAGGAAAATTACCTTGTCTTCTTGTATCCTTTTATAGACACAGGGCTCATTTAGGTTTTGTATGAACCCACAGGTTTTGATAGCCTTATCAAACCTAATATTCCAAGATATAGATGCTTGTTTAAGTCCATAAATGGACCTTTGCAACTTGCATACCTTATGCTCATTACCTAGCTCAATGAATCCTTCTAGTTGGGACATATAAATGGTCTCCTCAAGATCCCCATTAAGAAATGTAGTCTTGATGTCCATTTCCCATATTTCATAATCAAAATAGGGTGCTGTGGCCAAAAGAATTATGGTGAACTTAAGCATGGCAACCGGAGAAAAAGTCTCCTCATAATCTATACCTTCCTTTTAAGTATAGCCCTTAGCTACCAATCTAGCTTTAAAGGTCTCTAACTTTCCATCAATCCTCTCTTCTTTTTAAACATTCATTTACATTATATGGCTTTTACACCTGGTGGTAAATCTATAAGGATCCAGACTTCATTAGCATACATGGAATCTAATTCTAATTCCATTACCTTAAGTCATTTTTCTGCATCAACATCATTAATAGCATGTGTATAAATAATGAGATCCGTTACTTCTTGGTCTGATATGGCAATTATACCTTCTCCTAGACCTAGATAACTGTCTGGTTGTCTCACAACCCTCCCACTACGTCTAGTCATTACTGGACGTTTAGGCTGCTCTTCCAATTCAACTCTTGAATCCATTTCGACATCTTGTTCCACTATATCCGAATCAACTCTAGGTTCAGATGAAATAACCAACTCCTGTAGTACTACTTCACTTCTTTCTTTGTGATTTCTCACAAATTCTTCCTCTAAGAAGGTCACATTTGTCGGCACAAATACCTTCATATCCTGAGGACTGTTAAAATAGTACCCTCGTGTACCCTTAAGATATCATACAAATAAACATACTTCTGACCTTGGTTCCATCTTTGTGGATTCAGGCCTTAGAATGTGGGTTGGGCAGCCCTAAGTCCTCAAGTACAACAATGAAGGCAGTCGTCCAGTCTATAACTCCCTAGGTGTTTTAGACATCGATTTGGATGGAGCAAAGTTAAGAAGATAAGTTGTCGTTTGTATGGCATATCCCCAAAATGATTCTGGAAGGCTAACGTAGGACATCATTGATCTTACCATTTATAAGAGAGTCATATTACTCCTCTCAGCTACACCATTCTGTTGAGGTGTTCTGGGAGTTGACAGGTTGGAAACAATTCCATTGTCAATTAGGAATTGTTGGAACCCTCTAAATAAGTACTCACCACCTCGATCAGATTGAAGTTGTTTTAATGGCTTACCTAGCTGCTTCTCAACTTCAGCTTTAAATTATTTGAACCTCTCAAAGGATTCACTCTCTTTGTGTATCAAATACAGATAGCCATGTCTAGAGTAATCATCTATAAAGGTTATGAAGTATTCATAACCTCCTCTAGCTTGTATGTTCATGGACCCACACACATCAATGTGTACCAGGTCCAATATGGGTTCAGATCTGTATCCTTTGGAAGGAAATGAGGCCTTAGTCATCTTTCCTTCAATACAAGACTCATAGGTGGTTAATGGACCATTGACCAAGCCTGTAAGGATCCCATCCTTCACTAACCTGTCAAGTCTTTTCTGATTGACATGACTCATCCTTAAGTGCCCCAAATATTTTGAATTAATGCTACAGTCATTGGATTTTCTCAGTTTTATTAATTCTATGGTGTTTAGTGAGCCTGTCATAGGTTCTAAAGAACAATCCCTTTTGAATTATCGCATTACAAATAAAATCCTTATTCTTATATATTAAAACAACCTTTTCAAAATATAAGGAATAACCAGATTTTATTAAACAAAAAATAGAAATCATGTTCCTTACAACCATTGGGATGTAATATACATCCTCTTAATATAACCTATGACTACTAGGAAAGTATAAGATAACTACTCTCACTACTTCTGCCGAAACGTAGGATCCATCTGCTATCTTGACCTGAAACTAACCTTTAGGTAGTCTTTTCCTTTGATGGAATCCCTATATGGAATTGCAAACATGGTTAATGGCTCCTGAATCTAATATCCAAGAATCAGATGAATCTGACACATTTCTAGTTCCTAACAAACTTAGGAAACCCATACCTTGTTTACTCTTAAGGGTCTCAAGGTAGACCGCGCAGTTTTTCTTACAGTGGCCCTTCTCACCAAAGTGGAAACACTTTCCCTTGGTGTCCTCTTTGGCCTTCTTTTTCATAGGTTAGGCCTTGACCCCTATTTGAGCCTTCACTTTATTTTTACCCTTCTTCTTTTAATTTACCTTACCCTTGGGCTTAGATAAAGATGCCACATGATCCTCTAGCCTATTGGCCCTAATATTTAATATCTCCTCTGTGTTTTAGAGGGTACTCATTAACTCACTTAAGGTGTAATCTTTAGTGTTGAGATTATAATCTAACTTAAACTGCTGAAAACAAGAGTTTAAGTTGTTTATAATCATGATTATCTATGTTTCCACATCCATTTTCACCCTAAGCAACTCGACCTCAGTAACTATAGAGATTACCTTAAGCATGTAATCCCGCACTAGTTCACCAGGATTTTGTCTGGGATTGTGAAAGGTTTGGATAACTGTCACTCTTACTAAACATGGTCTTCTAGTTACTTTTGTAACATTACACTAATAGAAACCAGAATATAACACTTTGTAGTCTTATTAGCATTTTGCCATCGCTCATGTTGTTGGACTTTCTTAGGAGTTTAATTGTCACTCGAAGGTGTAAGCTCATTGTCTGTTAGTACCCATGAAATTCATTCATATTAGAGAACGATGTCGAGGTTACGTCTCTATTCATTAAATTTCTCTCCGTTTTCCAATCTGTTATTAGTCAAGAGCATTGTAAGTTGATTCATATTATGGTGATTATGACTGAAAATATAAATTATTAAAGAATGTGCATACTAGTCAAAAAATTGGATCTTTGTAGGTATAAAATCATGATGCATGTATGCATGATGATAGATTTAACAAAACTTAAAAAACAAATGTTTATACGACAGTTATTTTTCTTATCTATAATGGACTAACTAACGGTGGGTCATCTTATCCATTAAAAGAAAAACTAGGACCCTCCCACTCAAAAAGTTACCAAGCATCTTCATGTCTAACTCTTTGATAAGTGCCATAATTTGGTCCATGCATTTATCAACAAAGCTATGGTGGGTAGGTTATTGAAAAACCATGTTGACTATGCAACCATTTGATTTATCCATTAAAGGTACTTGCAAACCATGCCTCGGTGGGAGGTCACATTTGCTACCAATGAGTAGACTTATCCTTTAGGAGACCTAAACCATGCAAGATCTAGGATTCATGTCCTCCGATGTGGAGTAACGCTTCACCACATACAAATGGACCATCATATGGAGACCATGGACTCTCACATGAGCGTCCTCTCCCACTCAATCTTTTTTTGTCTTTAAGTTTTAATAATTACCATCTTGTCTAGGTGCAATTTATTAACTATCCTATATTGTTTCATTATATATCTCATACATAATAAAAGCATGGCAAAACCTAGGGTTGGCAATTTTTCTAAATGGCTTACATTCAGATAATATCGCATATTATTTGCATCCATTCATCCATTTATCTCATAAATTAAAATATTACTTTTAGTTGTCCATCCTAGAAAATTAAAAGAAAATTACAAGGCCTTTAAGCCCAAAATTTCTTCTTAGACTTGGATCTTCCATTTTGAACTCTTTGCTCCCATGACCTGGCCCATTTGGTAAAAAGAGTTAATGGCATTTTAAAAAAACTTATTCGTAAATCGAAAAACAAAAATTCTAGCACTTGAAAAATCAAGAATTAACATAATTTAATCAAAATAAAATTGCCATTAACATAAAATAACAACCGAAAACATTTACCTTTTTTCTTCAATCCTTGACTTCTCTGTCTTCATAATTACAGAATTTTTTACAGTACAACAAAATGAAAATAAAAAATTAAGACAAGGAGGAAACATGGCGATGATAGGCCCCCATCCTTGTTACAAACTAATCGAAGAAAAATTACAACGTAAATCGATTTTCTATGGACAATCAAAAGAGCAAACCAAAACATACACAACATATATTTTATCACAGAAAAAAATTTGCAGCATAAATATTTGAATATAATTGCCAACCTATGCCTCAAATAGGAACCGAATCATGCATAATAAAACCGACTCTAATACCAGTTGTTAGATCAAAAACAAAAACATGCTTGGTTTAGTTAAATGAAAGATTTTAAAAACTTTTTCCGAAATCAAAAATAGCGAAAGCGTAAACACCAAACCAACATGCTTTTAATGCATACATGATACGACATAAGGAAAATAAATGAAATAAAAACAAGGTTGGAATATTACCAACTCCTCACTATAGATTTGACTCCTCGCTGTCGTGTCCTCAACCAATCCGATCTACCACTTGTTCTCCTTGGACAACTAGGTTATCAAGATCCTTTGGTGGGAAAGGAGAAGAAAAATGAATAGCAAACTTTTTTTTATATTCAGCTAGTTGGAAAGAGCAAAAAATGAGACATTCTCATATTGCTATGTTCAGCTAGTTCCAAGAGCAAAAATGGAGAGAGTTTCTTTTGCTATATCCAAAGAGTTTTTGGAAGCGAGTGGAGAGACCCAAAGCCAAAAACGCAACTATTCATTTAGCAAACAAAAATGCTAAAAGACTTGCATCTTTTCCCATACAACCCATTGGATGTTAGCTATCATTAAAAAAACATATAGCTCACATTCTTTTAAAAGCCAACCATTAACCTTTTAGTGAAGAGCATGAAGTTATTCATCCATTACCATATTAGGAGGTTAGCAATACTAATAATAACACGTTCATTTAATGACCAAAGTCATTAATGTAGCTATCACTGAAAATGGAAGGAGAGAGTGAGTGACTAAAAGCTATACATGTTTTATTTAGCAATAAATGCTAAAAGTCATGCATCCATTTTAATACAACAATTGGACATTCTTTTTAGAATTCCAAAAGAGAGGTGTAAGTTTTCTCTCTTTTAAAACCCACCATTGAACTCATTGTAATGATGAAGAAGGATTACTACATTCTTTAAACAAAAGAATGCTAAAAACAAGGGTTGCACGTTAAGGATTTAAAAACAATCTATTAAACCATTTAATAATTGAAGAAGCATGACTGAATTTTAAATCTTTGTAGAATTCGGTTTTGCTCCTGTTCTTAATTTTAATTTAATTAATCTAATTGATTAAATCAAAATCCAACCAAATATTAAATGTTCCTTTCGGTTTATAATTAATAATTAATTAGTGTAAGCCTACATTTAATTATAGGCTTAAGACCTAATTTAAGTAACTCTTAATTAAATTGTTCCGATCTTATTGGCCCAAATCTAGCTCATCCAATTCTCTCCAAACTGTCTCATTTTCTTTCCCATAACCTTCGTTTATTTTTCCTGCTTTCCTTGATAACCTTCCTAAAAGCCAAGTGGGGAATCTAATTGGACTTAAATAATCCAATCTCGAATAAGCCCGAAATTAATTTAACCTTATTAGAATTAATTCCGACTTACTAACCAAATGTCATTCCACTAAAGACAATTTGCTGAACTCTTAAATTACTTAAAATTATGAAAAAACGTATTTCAATTTATTAATACGATGTCCAATCGCAAACTTTATTATGAACCATATTATAGCCATCCGCACAATAAAGGGTAAAATTACCGTTTTGCCCTTATGTTGATTTTGCCTTCTAGATCTCCCGTTTCACTCTATATGGTGATTAATACACAAGATCTAATCTTGGTGTTAAGACTTGATGAGTAGCTAGTCCATCAAACTACTAGTGCCAGTTTAATCACCAATCTCCGCGAAACATCTAGATGTGATGATATCACTATAAACTCTTTACTTGAGTGAATATTCC
Source organism: Erythroxylum longipes (assembly GCA_027563885.1). Taxonomy (NCBI): domain Eukaryota; kingdom Viridiplantae; phylum Streptophyta; class Magnoliopsida; order Malpighiales; family Erythroxylaceae; genus Erythroxylum; species Erythroxylum longipes. The sequence goes on along the minus strand of JAOQMS010000005.1, from coordinate 25,424,385 downwards.
CTGATGCATGTTTCAATTAATAATTCCAACATGCGGACACTAGATTGATACTTGTAAAAATCCATTCTGATCATATCAAGAATTATATGAAACACAAATGAGTTCACCACTCATCAAGATTGTGGTTCGTAATAAATGAATGCTAAGGTGTATGTTTTAAGATTAAAGTAACGGCCTACTTTATTATTTAAAAACATAGGTGATTCCAGATTCATTTAATAATGCCATTACCGATCCTCAACTATTATCATGATTTGAAACTCATCATTCCCTTGAAGTAAACTCCTTTACTTACATGGAGGTAAATCGTAACTTTACAGTCTAAACCATAATCAAGAGACCAACTTGATTATTAGACTGTGAATCAATTAATTTAGATTCTTATAATATACATGTTTCCAATACATCTCCCTATGTATGTATATTACTTACAAAAGAACCTTGGTACCTTATGACTAGTTATAACATGTTTATACAAATAAAACCAAACTCTTTTGTTTTATTGATAATAAAAAATTTCATTACAATATTGTAACTAGAAGAAAATAATATATATGTAAATACACTTGCTTTCTGGGGAACTATATTTACATAACCCTTACAAATTACCCACTAAAACATAATGTAACCTATAACTATCTGTTAAAGATGTGCTCTAAAGGCCATCGCCTTTGTCACCTATTATACAAATCTTTATGATTATTTAAAAGGCATTTTCACTAATTTAATGTTCACATGATAGTGATCTTAGATTGTATTAATAAAGTCCTTGATACATTACATAGCATAAAGGAAATCATGATTAGATCATGATAATGAGATTCCTATCATGTGCAATTATGTTAGTGTCTAAATTATCCCTAGTTATAGGATTAATGAGGACAGACTAGTACATGTTATACTCCTTGATTAGATCAACCAGTGGATCTCATAAGCAGTAAGCATGAGTTGTTTAAAGTTAACATGTGGTTGCTTGCTAAGAGTAGTAAGTACATTGGATGACTTGCCATGAGACAATCATATGGATAATCTATTTTAGTGTCAATGATAGTCTTATCATAGTATTGGTGTGACATAGTCCGTCTAGTGGGAGTTGACACTTTAATCATACTCTGAACTAAGTGGAGTACAGAATGGTGAAAGGATAAATTGCACGGGATCATTGTCTATGGAAGGATTTGTAGTCAAACTACTAAATTTCTGGTCAATTAGGGGTTATAATGTGTTGCTAGATACTTCTCATGACTTGCTTGAATTAAGTGTTAATTCAAGTGGGCAACATAACTAGGAACCTAATGGGTCACACGCATTGGAGATGCGAAGAATGAGTAAAATGGTTTTGGACTGGGATCCAAGATATGAGAGATGCATTACTATGCTACAAAGGTGTGGTAGTTTAGGGTCATTTGATTGTGAATCATATGACATATGTGAACCTTGCTTATTAGGTAAGATGACAAAATTACCCTTTAATAAGCAAGATGACAAAATTACCCTTTAAAGAAGGGGTGAATATTTTCATGCTAAATTAAGTGGGATTAAAAGCCACTTAATTCCCACTAACTCTCAATTGATGTTGGGGGTTAGAACGAAACCAAAGGGTGGCAAAGACACTCCATTTTTGTGCAAAATTTGTAAGAAAACAAAGTGTCTTTTTGTGAATTGTTCACCATCTTCTAAAATACTCTCTCAAAGAACACACCACAAAGCTAGCAATTTATATGTTCTAGACATTCTTTCTAAGAGGTTTCAGGCTTCACATCTTCATGTGGATATCATTAAAGATGTCCTTCTTTGTTCATTGTGGTTTATGATAACCCGAAGAGGTGAAGACAACGAAGAACGAAGGAAATTGTAAGGTACACATCTTAAGTTCATATTTTGTTTTACTACATTTAATGGCACAAGTTTGATTCTGTATTTTCTCAATTTTGCTTTATTTTCCAATGTTTATTATGATAGTTGATGCATGTGATGCATGATCAAAACCCAACAATATTTTTAGAGACATCTTGTGCCTATTAGATGTAGTTTCTATTACAAGTGTAATAGGATTGCATGGCTGTCACAATTGTGGGTCTGTTCTTAGAAAATTCCAAATTAAATTATGAAATCTTTTTTTCATAATTTTCTTTCACTTATATACTCATGAGATGTTAGTAGATGGTTTTATTGATTGGAAATTGATTTCAATGTGAGAAATATTTATTGTTGAATTTCTCACAATATGCTGGAAAACTATTTTCTGTTGAACATATGTTGTTGGTTGGTTAATGAGGTTTATCATGTTTTTCATGGAATTTGATTTTGGAAATTTTTTAAAACATATTTAAAAATTTTCAATCCTCTTTAATTTTTACAAAATTATATAAAATTTTTTAATTAATAAAAATCTGGTCCGTTTTGTTGAAATTGATTTTGATAATTTTTTGTGTTGTTTCGATTCCAAAACCTAAAAAAAAAATTGTGTCGTAAAAATGTTTTTTTTTATGAATGAAGCATGCCAAAATGATTTTGCTCAAATTAACATTTTCAAAAAAATTGTAGATGTCAAATTCGTCATTTTTAGCATCTCAATGGTGTTTCGATTATTTTGATAAATTTTAGGATGTTCCAAAATTATTTTGGTGAACTTGAAATAACCTGGAGATGCATGGAGTGATGATTTGATGTTTTAAAAATTTTGGAAAATTTTGGAAATTAGTTTTGAATTAATTTAATTAGAGGTAAGACTAGAAATTGGTATGTGACAAAATTAAAATGTTTAATTTTGACATCATATAATCAATTTTAATGTGAATTAATTTTGTATTAATTTCTAGAATTAAGAATTTAATTTAATTTGATTAATATTAAATTCTAAACTGAAATGATATACAAGATTAAATTTAGCCACGATAACACTTAGGAAGAAATTCGATTCAAGAGTTGAATCAACTTCCAAAATGTAGGATCCATTACTTGTCACAACCAAATTTGACGTATTTAATATTATTCATTAGAGGATGCATGTTAGGAGTACGTATGGGATTGTATGATGGATGGTTATGCACTTAAGCCCAATATGATTGGGCCATATCATGCCATATAGTTATAGTAACTATATATATATATATATATATATATGATATATACAAGACCTTCCTAGTTTGACGAGACCTAAGTAGAAATCCCTCACTTAAAATATTAAAAATAATGCCTTTCATTAATATGGTGAGAACCAAAGTTCTTTTAGAGTTAGGGTTGTTAGGTAAACCCAAGCCCGCTTAACACAAATATGTTTGATCCATAGAAATATGATTTCCAGATTAATGGGTCGATTTTAACTAGAAGCGTTGATTTATTGGGCAAAACTAAGGTCAATATGGATAGAGGCAAAGTTGGGTAGTGTACATATGATTTTCATGCATCAATAGTTGATAGCCTAATAATCATGCACACATTAACATTTAATAGCATTAGATTCGATAGTTGCATTATAAATGCAATTGGTATGACTAATAACTTGTGATTGACCTAGTATGGCTTGTTGGCCAAACCCAAGGTAATTCCTAGAGATATTGGATATCCATGTACTAAGAGAACTTCTATATAAGTTCTCTCAGATTCATATTGAGGGTTATAAACTCACGAGAAAATAGTGGGAGCCATACTGCATTTACGTACAGTCCAACACCATTTCTCTCTTTGATATTAGGTTGCAAGAATTGACACCATAATCTCTAGTATGAACCTACGCTCACTTATGGAAGCTAATAAGTTGACTACACCCAACTTCCTAGACTGACTTAGGAGATTGAGAATAGTTCTCAAGTCGAAAAAACTAGGCTACGTCTTAGAAGACTTCCTGATCCCCTTGCTGTTGATGCTTCTGATAATGATCAGAAAGTATACATAAAGCATCTTGATGATAATGAGATGGCTAGCTGCATAATGCTGGCCACCATGTAATTGGAATTGCAAAAGCAGCATGAGGCTATGGATGCTCATACCATAGTCTATCATTTGAAGTAGTTGTTTGATAAGCAAGCTAGGTTCGAAAGTTTCGAGACCTCAAGGTTGCTCTTCCGCTCCAAGATGGCTAAGGGGACATCTTTAATGCAATATGCAATGAAGATGAATGGCTATATTGAGAGGTTGGCCACCTTAGGTTTCTTGATGGATCATGAATTAAGTATAAACTTAATTCTGACTGGTTTGACTAATAGTTATTCATAGTTATTGCTTAACTATAAGATGAATAAGATATCCACCACGATTCCTGAATTCATCAACTTGCTCAAAATAGTTGAGCCATCTATTAGGAAGGACAGTAAGGTTGCGATGCTTGTGGACTCTTCTTGTTTGAGGAGGAAGAACCAAAAGAAGGGTACATGCTTCCATTATAGAAACGATGGAATTGGAAGGGGAACTGTAAGGCCTATCTGGAGTAACTGAAGCAGAGGAAGGCGTCAGATGCCCCATCTACTTCAGGTATGTTTGTTATTGATATTAATAGTGTTTCTAATAATAACATATGGGTATCAGATACAAGTTATGGCTTACACATATATACTAATATAAAGGACCTCAGGAACAGTAAACAACCCAAAAAAGGAGAGTCGGATCGAATTGTGGACGATAAAGCAAGAGTTGTTGCATTATCCGTAGGAATTTATGTATTGACACTCCCTAGTGGGCTTCTAATAGAATTGGATGATTATTTTTATGTACCTATATTGACTAAGAATACTATTTCAGTTTCTAGTCTTAATAAAGTTAGTTTCCATTTAAATTTTAGTAACAATGGTTGTTTTATTAGTTTGAATTGAATGCTTTATGCTACAGGTACATTATGCAATGGAATACATGTATTAGATATGTCCAATCTAGTTTTAAATATTAATGAAAATAAAAGAAAAAACAAAGATAATATGAAATCATTGTATTTATGGCATTGTCGCTTTGACCATATAAGTCAGAGATGCATGACTAAACTACACAAGAATGGTATTTTAGGGTCATTTGATTATGAATCATATGACACATGTGAATTTGGATTATTAGGTAAGATGATGAAGTTACCCTTTAAGGGAAAGGGTGAATGAACTACTGGGCTATTGGATGTAATACATTCAGATGCATATGGTCCAATGTCCATACATGCCAAAGGTAGTTTCATATACTTTATTACCTTTATCGATGATTATTCATGATATGGTTATGTATATCTTATAAGATACAAATCTGAGGCCTTTAAAAAGTTCAAAGAATTCAAAAATGAAGTAGAGAAAAAGCTAGGCAGAAGTGTTAAAACCCTTCGATTAGATCAAAGTGGTGAATACTTAAGCTAAGAGTGTCTAAATTACCTCAAAGATAATGGGATAGTATCTCATTAGACTCCACCTTACACACTACAACACAATGTTGAGGTAGAAAGGAGAAATCAAACCTTATTGGACATGATGAGGTCAATGATGGGCTTAGCAGATGTACCAAAATCCTTTTGAGGATATGCACTCAAGACAGTTGTTTATGTGTTAAACAGAGTCCCTTTAAATTCAGGTGATGTTACTCCATATGAGATGTGAACTAATAAGAAACCCAATCTTTCTAATATGAAAGTTTATGGTTTTTTGGCTTATATGAAATGGATTCAGTCAGATAATGTAGAAACTAAATCTGACAAGTGTCTGTTTGTAGGATATCCTAAAGAAACAATAAGATATCAGTTCTATAATGTTTTAGAACAAAAGGTGTTTGTTTCAAAGCATGTTGTCTTTTTAAAGAAAGAGTTTCTTCTAAAAGAAGGCATTAGGAGAAAATTTAAACTTATGGAAGTTCAAGATGCTTAAATTGATGCAAATCAACTACCTAAACCTAAGACTATTGTTCATAATGATGAAACAATAGTTCAACCTTCTGACAGACTAAAAGTTCATAGGTTAAGTAGGATATGTCATGTTCTAGAGAAATATGGATTTCTCATAAGTGAACATAATGATGTATTACTCATAGAAGATGATGAGCCTACTACCTATGAAGAAGTCCTGAAGAGTTCAAATTTGAAAAATGGCTTCAAGCCATAAAATCCGAAATGGATTCAATGTATGAAAACCAAGTATGGACTTTGGTTGACCCAGCCGAAGGGATAAAACCCATAAGGTGGAAATGAGCTTTCAAGAAGAAAACTGACATAGAGGGTGATGTAGTTACTTATGAAGCTAGGCTTGTAGCTAAAGGTTATCATCAAAGACAAGGAGTTAACTATGACAAAACATTTAGCCCAGTAGCCATGCTTAAATCCATTAGGATACTCCTAGCCATTGGTGTTCATTATGATTATGAGATATGGAAAATGGATGTGAAAACAACTTTCCTTAATGGAAACCTAACTTAGGATGTGTACATGACACAACCTTTTGGTTTCATATCCAAAGATGGCAAACAGGAATGCAAGCTTCAAAAATCCATTGATGGATTAAAGTAAGCATTTAGAAGTTTAAGTATCTAATTTGATGAGACAATTAAAGAGTTTGGTTTCTCACAAAATATAGATGAACCTTGTGTGTATAAAAAGGTTATTAAGATTGTAATTGTATTCCTTATGTTGTATGTAGATGATATACTACCAATAGGAAATGATGTCTCAACTTTAAAATCAGTTAAGATTTAGTTGTCCAAGATTTTCTCCATAAAAGACCTTAGAGAAGCAACTTATATTTTGGGGACAGAATCTATAAAGATAGATCTAAGAAGTTGCGTGACCTTTCTCAGTCCACATACATAAACAAGATGTTAAAGAGGTTCAACATGGAACAGTCCAAGAGAGGTTAGCTTCCAATGATGTATAGGATTACACACTCAAAATCTATGTGTCTAAAGACACAAGATTAGATGACTCACATGAATTTGATCCCTTATGCTTCAGCTATATAATCAATAATGTATGCTATGTTATGTACGAGACTCGATGCATCATATGCTCTAAGTGTTATGAGCAGATACCAGTTGGATCCTGGTGAGGGTCGTTGGGTGGCTGGTAAGAATATCCTTAAGTACCTGAGAAGAACTTAGGATGGGTTCTTAGTATATAGAGAAGGAGATCTTATTATAAGCAAGTATGCAGATGCCAGCTTCCAATCTGACAAGGATGACTTTAAATCCTATTTAGGATATATTTTCACACTGAATGGTGGAGCATTCAGTTAGAAAAGTTTCAATCAAGAGACAATTGTAGATTTAACAACCGAAGTAGAGTACATTGCCACTTTAGAAGTAGCAAAGGAAGCAGTTTGGATCAAGAAGTTCATCATAGAACGTGGAGTGGTTCCAAGCATTGCTAACCCTAGTACGGTTGCATTGTGACAATAATGGTACCATAATGCAAGCAAAGGAACCAAGGTCTCATAAAAAATCCAAACATGTGCTTAGGCGATACCATTTGATTATAGAAATAATTGGTAGAAATGAAGTCAAGATAGAGAGAGTGCCCACTGATCAAAATATTGTTGATCCTTTTACTAAACCTATTCCTAAAAGGATATATGATTCTCATCTACTTACCTATGGTATTAGATATAAAGACAATTAGCTTTAATGCAAACGGGAGGTTGTTAAAGAAGTGCTCTAAAGGCAATCGCCTTTAACACTTATTGTACAAATATTTATGAATAAAAATGCATTTTTGTTAATTTGATGTTCATGTTCTTTATAAATTGATAGTGATCTTATATCGAACTAACAAAGTCCTTGATACATTACATAGTATGAAGGAAATCATAACGAGATCATGATAATGAGATTCCTATCATGTGTAATTATGTTAGTGTCTAAATTATCCCTAGTCATAGGATTAATAAGACAGGGCATTATTAATCCGGACAGAGTAGCACATGTTATACTCCTTGATTAGATCAAGCAGTGGATCTTATAAGTTGTAGGCATGAGTTCTTTAGAGTTAATATGTGGATGCTTACTAAGAGTAGTAAGTACATTGGATGACCTGCCATGAGACAATCATATGGATAATCTATTCTAGTGTTAATGATAGTGATAGTCTTACTATAGCAATGGTGCAAATATCCTTATACTTGAGGCGTTCAAAGTTATCTTGGATACTGATCCTGTACTTTGACTCCATTCCTTGTTTCCACTCAGAGGTTGCTCATAGGGTGGTGATTAGGTACAGCTTGAGGTATTCGAATGTAATTGAGTAACCAATAAAGGATTCACCACTCCTGATAGGAGGAGACGATACCCATGGCCTCTTGTCCAGATTATTAGTTATGAAGATAGTCTTTAGTGACATATCTCTGGCTAGAGTGGAAATGTCTTGAAAGTCTTCAGAGACATAACCAATTGAGTAATGAACCTTGGGGATAAGAATTAACATAACTTGGGTTAGATGTGACTAGTCAATTTATAAGGAGCTAACACTTTAACCATACGTTTAACCAAGTGGGCATAGAATGGTGAACTGACGAATTGCACGAGAACATTGTCTATGGAAGGGTCAAACCACTAACTTTTTGATCAATTAAGGGTCTGATGTGGTGCTAGATATTGCTTAAAGCTTGATTGAATTAAGTGTTAATTCAATTGTCCAACATAACTGGGAACCTAATGGGCCACATGCATTAGAGATACAAAGAATGAGTAAAATGGTTTTGAATGGGGATCCAAGATATGAGAGATGCATGACTAAGCTACAAAAGTGTGGTAGCTTAGGGTTATTTGATTGTTAATCATATGATACATGTGAATCTTGCTTAGTAGGTAAGATGAAAAAATTACCCTTTAATAAACAAAATGACAAAATTACCCCTAAATAAGCAAGATGATAAAATTACCCTTTAAAGAAGGGGTGAACGTTTCATGCTAAATTGAGTGGGATTAAAAGACACTTAATTTCCACTAACTCTAATTGATGTTAGGGGTTAAAGGGAGGCCAAAATATGTCAAAGGCACTCCATTTTCGTGCAAAAGTTGTAAGAAAACAAGTCTTTTTGTGAATTGTTCACCATCTTCTAAAATGCTCTCTCAAAGAGCACACCACAAAGCTAGCAATTTATGTATGTTCTATCCATTTTTCCTAAAAGGTTTCAAGCTTCACTCTTCATTCAGATATCATTAGAGCCATCCTTCTTTGCTCATTTTGGTTTACGACGACCTGAAGAGTTGAGGACAACAAAGAATGAAGGAGATTGTAAGGTACACATCTTAAGTTCATGTTTTGTTTTACTACATCTAATGGCACATGTTTGATTAAGTATTTTTTAGGTTTCATTTTATTTTGTGCTGCGTATTCTGATAGTTGTTGCATGTGATGCATGATCGAAAACCAACACTGTCAACATCCCCAACTTGAACTTTTGCTTGTCCTTAAGCAAAAACAAACAAAATAAAACACAAACATACTAATCAATAACACATATAAGCACACATATGTAATGATGATACAATGACATTAAATTTCGCGAAACTAAATTAACTTTAAACACAGCCCTTTAAGTTGCTCTAATTTATTCACTTAATCAATCTATGACTAGGCACTTTAGACTAAATATACATACTAATCAAGACCTTAACATCATATTCACTCACCCTCGACACTTGCATACACACATTGATAAGTAGTGGTCAATTGAAATTGCAAACATTACTAACTTTTCTTGAAAAATCATACTATTAACAAAGATCAGTATGATTTATTTATTAAAACACTATATTGTTAATTTTCTTTAACATTGACCTAATCTTTTGACGTGAAGGCAAACATTTGTGATGAATGTGCCCTGGTTACTCAACTAGGACATGTTTTTATTAATAGGCCTGGTTGGAATGTCATTATAGGCTTTTGACGCAAAGGCAAACATTTGTTATGAATGTCCACCGGTTACTCAGCTACATCACATTCTCAACTAGCTACTAGCTCTATTCATAAATCTTTACGAATTAGAAGATTATGTTCAAAGCTAAACTAATTCCTTTAAGTCCTAGCTTTTGACACATCCATATGATTCACAGTATGAAACCCATACAAAAAGTAACATACGATATGCAAAATTCTCATTTAAAATAAAAATATGGTGCACACCTCCCCAGACTTGGACAACATATTGTGCTCAATATGTAAGGTCCCAATGTATACCTTAGAAGTATTTTAGCATGTATAGGGTGTATTAAGAAGTGAAAGTAACGAATTAAGTGCATTTAAGTATAGTAAGAGACGTAATGGTACTTAATGTGAAAGACATAGACAAATGGGTAATTTGTTTGTTTGGGCGTGGGTAGAAATACTTAGACATAAAATATGTATGGAATTTTTGAGATGTTTACTTATATTATGAATGTGAGTGATAGGAATTGGTAAAGGAAGTATCCCATTTAGAAGTTAAAATGGCTTAATTTTCTATGCTTTGGAACCTAGATACATAAGGGAAAAAATTTCAAGAATATTTTAAAACTAATTCTAATGTTTTATATATGAAAATTTCAAAACAATTTGAGATATGAATTCTTAGAAGGGGGCCTGAAGTTGCACTATTTTGAGTTTGTTTTCATTTCTGATTTTTACCGAGTCATATCCAAACCTTTTTTGAATGTGTGTGAAACTTTTCAAACACCTATAAATAAATAAATAGGACTTAACCTATGAGAATTGGGTGATTGAACATTGGAATTTAAGATTGAGAATAATGCATCTGAAGAAAATTTACATATATATAAATGATTTGTATGTATAGTTAAGGAACTCAGGAAGATGCATAATTAATCCGTCACAGTTAACATTGTAATAATCTGCAATAGTGGTAACCAAGTATCCTATGCCAAGATTATTTCTTCTCTTTTTCAGAGTAGCAATGAGAGCATTGAAAATGTGGGTGGATTTATAAACTTGGACGTTATTATCCACGCACCATAAAATAAAAACTCCTTTATTGAACATTTGTTTCTTTCAGTTTTGTTAAACATGGATTGACACAAGAATTTGTGTGGCAAGAAGTTTACAAGCCACAGATTATGTTATTATTTGCATTTTTAGAAATGAAGTTGTCCAACCTTGTCAGGTGGGACCAATAACGTGTAGCACAAAAGTCATTATGTTGGTTTACTATGGTCGATTCCAGGAATCCGCCAATTTTGCACATCGTTTCATAGGTCAACACATATGGTCAACCTTGCAACTAAAATTAGAATTCCTTAGGGTTACTACAGTCAAATTGAAGGGATGTAAAAAAATTCAAGGGTCAGTTCCTCATATACAGCAAAATTAAAGATAATGAATTTCTCCTATTGAATTCGGCGACCTAAGTTCTTGACCCTCTCTCTTAATACTAGTGTTTCTAATATATCAAAATCTAAACATTTCAACACAAATATATTTTTAGCATGAAGAGTTCAAAAATGAGTATATTCCTTTCTCATGTAAGTTAAAAACGATGATCTACCACTCGATCCCATTGACCGTGCCCTAAGACTTGTATATGGCCTTTCGGTTGTGCTCACTTGACTGTTTGCTTAACCCTGGGACCTATTTTGATTGAAAGATGCGTGAAAGATGTATAAAGAGGATGAACCTTGAGGTGGGTTGTAGAGAGAAGTGAGAGGATTTGAGCTTCTTGATTCTAGAGAGTGAGAGTGAGAGAGTGTTATGGGTAAGAAAAATAAGGGTAAGAGTGAATATATAGCTTAGGGGTAAGAAAGGAGGGGTAAAATTAAGAAAAATTGGTCCACCTTTGGTGACGATCGTGACCTTATGGGTCACGATCATGACAAAAGGGACTTTTAGGGCCACAATCATGACCTAAGGTGTCACAATCATGATAGAATGTTTAAAATAAGGTTACGATCATAACTAAAGGTGTCACGATCGTGACAGAGATCACAAAATTACATCACGATTATGACCAAAGAGTGACGATCATAACACTAGAAATTTTAACACTCCTTTTCCATTTTTTATTCTTTTCTTCTTATCACTCCCGAATCCCTTCCCTACCTTATATTTTTATTATGACCTCATTGTCTTGCTTTTCATACCCTTCTAATCCATTGTTGAAAAGAAATTACAAATTATAAAATTCCAAAGAGAAATATAACTACTAAACGTGCTAATTTATGGTCATTAGCTTCACCTTGCATCCTTAGAAGTGCTTTCCATTTTCTGATAGGAAATAAATTACTTCCTTTTGCTTTAAGACCACTCTGTTGATATACAATTTGCAGTGATGCCCATTCATCTTAAAGGTTTCTTTGTTTGTATTTTCCAATTTGAGGGCTCTATAGGCAAAGACTTGGGTGACCGTAAATGGTCTACTTCATCACGATTTAAGTTTTCTGGGAACATCCTCAACCTCGAATTGTACAGCAAATCTGCATCTCCCACTTTGAATTCCTTCTACTTAAGATGAGAGCTATGCCATCTCTTCACCTTCTCCTTGTAACGTGCGGTGTTTTCATATGCATTGCAACGAAACTTTTCGAGTTTATTTAGTTACAGAAGTTTTTTCTCACCTGCCTGCTTCCAATCAAAATTTAAAACCTTCATTACCTTACATGGTCGATGCTCTACTTCTACAAGCAAATGACAAGCTTTACCATATACAAATTGGAAGGGAGTCATTCTAATTGATATTTTAAAAGTGGTCTGATAAGCCCATAAGGCATCATTTAGCTTTAATGCCCAATCTTTCCTAAAACTATTCACCATCTTTTCTAAAATTTGTTTCAGTTCCAAGTTCACGACTTCCACTTGTACACTCGTTTGTAGGTGAAAAAGAGTGCCAACTTGATGATGGACTCTATATCTTTTTAAGAAAGCATCAAAAGATCTGTTACAAAAATGTGTTCCCCATCGCTTATTGTCATTCTTAAAGGACCTCAAGTGAAGGAATCGCATATGACACCTAAATATCATAATTTTGTCACATGATAAGGAGAAAAAATAATCGAGCCACTGATAATAAACAAACGTGCTTCTTGGAAGGCAACCGAGGGAAGTCCATTTCTTTTCTTTACATTTTCTCTCCATTTCTTTTCTTTACATTTTCTTATTTCTTTCTTATATGCATATGTATTTTTTAGTTTGTTTGTTTCTTACTTTCTTTTTAAGTTTTCAACAGAAAGAGAGAGAGAACAAAACAAACACAAACATTTTCCAATTTTTTGTATTGCTTCTAGGATTATATAGCCATGATTAGAGTGTGAATTTACTAGAAGAATCCATGGCAACTTTAAGATGTACTTTTACTCTTGTGATTGGTCAATTTGCATTATCTTTAGAAGAGTAGTGACTGGTAGTAAAGAAAGTGAGATTTTGAACCTTATTAGACTAACATATCCTTATTAGTCTTATTGTCTTTTGTTTATGTGTGACCTTCATGACATGTACATCCTAACTTTGCTTTGATTTTCTATTCAAGACCACATTTTCATCATATGCATTAATATGGAAATGATATAGGCATTCTTTGTTTCATAATCTACATTAACAAAATAGCCCACCTATTGATATAAATTTTCCTTTGTTAAGCCCCTTGAGCTTTATTATCCTTTCTTTTTGTGCTAACCACATTGCTTTCTTTAAACTGAACCAAATGTCCTATCTAAACCATAAGGCTAGTGGAGCATTTTTTAACTATTGATCAATGTGGATGTACAAAAGTCTAAGTGTGGGGGGGTCTACCTATAGATGGCTTAGTTATATTTGTCATAATGTCTTGTTATGAATTCCATTGTTGATAGTTATGCATTATTGTATGCTTTTCTAATTATTTGCCAAGTGTTTCTTGCATAATAGGTTATTATTGTTATGTTTTAAGACTTATTTTGTATGTTTTTGTTTAGTTTGATCTTCATGGTTGTTCTTTTATGTTTGATGTTGATTTAAGGTAAGAATTGATCATTTGCATGTAGGAATGGAGGGTGGACACCTTTGTGATTGAGCTAGGGACCAATAGAGGAGAAGAGAAATGGAGGAATTGTAAGACAAGAACCCATGATTATGGGATTCATGCTAATTCCCATGATCGTGGGATCCTTAACTTGAAGAGACACATAGGTTTCACTTATTCTTAGGCTCTTGTGACTATATAAGGGCAATAATCCCTAGGACCAAAGGGGGGTCGGCAGAACTTGCCTCCTTGACCTAAAAAACATATTTAAAGCCTAAAGATAGGTAGAGAATAAAAAATTCCATTACAAATTGGGCAAAGAGCACACCAACTCCAGATTTTCTAGATTTGGGCAAAGAAGAGGAGGAGCTTGCTTCATCTGGTTATTATTTCATTTTTCTCTTCTAGCATATTTATTATGGATTGTTTAGTTATTGGGGATGTTAATGACGTTATGAGTGGTTGAACAATTTGTAGAGATTACTTTTGAACTACTTGTTGAACTCCTACTTTGTTGATTTGAATGAATGATGCTTTTGATGAATGTTGAGCTTATACTTTATAGTATATTGAGAGATTGAGTTGGGTAAATTGTGTAGGGTTGTACAATGAGAATTGTCACTATAGACCTACATTCATCAAGTTAATTTATTAGTTAGAGAGAGATCTTGCCTAATTAGTTGATTACCTATAGGATAACTTCATAACTAGTTGAATTGGTGGACTGATTTTGTAGATTGAGAGGTTGCTTAATCATTTCCATTTAATTTGGCTAAGGACAATTAATTAAACCTTAAGAGAGGGTATTTAATACATTAGGACATTTTAGGTGAGGTACAATTCAATTAACAAGGTAGAAGGGAGATAAGATAGGAAAAAAGTGATCTCTAATTGTTAAATCTTGAATTCTAAGTTTCTACACTTTTGCTTTATCATTTGTTCATTGTTAGTTGTTTGATTTAGTTTAATTTTTGAGTTTATTTTTATTAAAATTGGTTCTTAATTAAAGCATCTTGAATTAAGTAGCATCTAAACACAATCTCTGAGGGATCAATATATATTCTTTACTAAAAGTTACACCCCGCATACTTGCAGTTTTAAGCGTAAAACTAGTGAATTGGTTTTGCAATCAACAAGTTTTTAGCGCCATTATCGGGGATTGTTTGTTTAGTATATTGCTTAGTTTGGGTAACTTTAATTTGAGAGTGTTCGATACTTTTCCTTTTGTATTTACAGGTGTATGAACACAAAGAGCTGGTGAAGGTCTACACAATTTAGTGACAAAGGATTATTAGATATCACAAGGCACGAACAAGAGTTAAGGATAGCAAAGCACTAAGACAATATACAAAGAAATATGGTGGAAGAAGGAGAACAAGGAGGGGCCAAGAGAACATTGATGGATCTTATGAGGCTCAATTTTAGTCGATAAGGAGTTGCAAGGCCTACAGTTAGAGCAAACAATTTTGAAATCAACCTGGCACTCTTGAACATACTCTAGAATAGTGTTCAATTCTATGGGTTATTAACTAAAGATCTCAATGCCCAACTAGCAAACTTTTTGGAGATATGCGACACTTTTAGATTCCAAAGGATGTCTGATGATGTTATGAGGCTCAGATTATTTCCATTTACTTTGAGAGATTGATCCAAGGCATGGTACAACTCTCTTAGTGCATCTCAAATTACTACAAAGGAGTAAGCAGGCCAAGCTTTCCTTGCCAAGTACTTTCCATGACAAAGACTATGCGGATCATCAAGGAAGTTACAAACTTTTAGCAAAATGATGGGGACTCATTATATAAAGCTTGGGAGAGGTTCAAAGAGTTGCAAAGAAGCTACCCATACCACAAACTTCCAAGGGAGTTCTTACTACAAACATTCTATAATGGTGTGAATCAAATTACAAGAGGGACAATAGATGCATCTACTGGAGGGTCATTGATAAGAAAAACCATTGAGGTGGCTCATGATCTTTTAGAGGAGTGGGCAAGTAATATTTGCATGTGGTCAAATGAAAGGAGTAGGCAAGGCACAAAGGAACAAAAAGGCATGATTCCAATTGATTCTGTCACAACCTTGCAAACTCAGATTACTGGCCTTACTAAGTAGTTGAACAATATACAAGGTGCTTATTCATCCATAGCTAAAGCCATGCAGCTCCACTGTGAGTTATGTGGGTAGGATAACCATTGCATAGCAGAATGCTTTTTGTTAAGAACTAGTAGCACATAACAGGTAAATTACTTGGGCCAACCACATCGAGGTAATAATCCATACTCTAACACTTATACTCCGGGGTGGAAAAACCACCTAAATTTTTCTTGGAGTATTAATAATGCAGGTGGACAAGCAAAACTACAAGGACCGTCCAAATTTTAGTAAGACCATCTTGGGTCTTTGGAGAGCAAAACAGACAATTTAATGGATGTACTAGGGTCTAAATTCTCAAGCCAAGAGGAAAGTCAAAGAAGGCAGGAAAAGATTCAGAAATGGATGTTTGCAAGCCAAGATGCTAAATTTGACCAAATCTTGAAGAACCACGCTTCCTTGATCCACAACTTGGAGGTTCAGATAGGTCAACTTGCTACTGCTTTGTCTTTTAGAAATGCAGGTAGCCTACCAAGCAATACTGAAGGCAACCTAAAGGAACAATTCAAGGTAATCATACATCAAAGTGGCAAGCAACTGGAGGAGCCAAATGTGCAAAAGGAGATTCAAATAAAGGAGAAAGGCAAGGAGATAGAAGAAGAGAAAGTAGAAGAGAGGGCATATATACCACCACCACCCTACAAGCCTAAACTCCCGTATCCATAAAGGGTGAGACAACATTAGGTAAAAACACACTTCTTCAAGTTTCTAGAGAAACTAAAGACGCTTCAGATTAACTTATCATTGGTGGAAGCCTTGGAGTGCATGCCCAAGTATGATGAGTTTCTTAAGGAAATACTCACACATAAACGCACTTAGGAGGACAATGAGATGGTAACCTTGATGAAGAATTATAGTTCGATCATATCAAGCACAATGCCTTTAAAACTACAAGATCCAAGGAGTTTTACTATTCCATGTACTATTGGTGACTTTAAATTTTCTAAATGTTTATATGATTTAGGTGCAAGTATTAACTTAATGCCTTTGTCTATTTTCAGGAAATTAGGATTAGGCAAACCAACATCCATGCTTATTTAACTTGTGGATCAATCCATCAATAGGCCATTTGGAGTTGTAAAAGATGTGTTGGTAAAAGTGGATAAATTTATCATTCGTGTTTGTTTTGTTATGTTAGACTTTGAAGCAGATAGACATTGTCCATTGATTTTAGGTAGGCTCTTTATGAATATTGGTAGGGCATTAGTTGATGTGCATGAAGGAAAACTTGTTTTGAGAATTGGTAATAAGCAGGTTGAATTTAACATGTCTAAATCTTTGAAGAAACCAATGGATGGTACTGTATGTATGAAAACTGATGTTATGGATGAGTGGGTGAAGGAGGTTAAAGAGAAAGTTGATGAAGTTATTGAAGTGCACAGGTATAAGAGTGTGAGAGAAAAGGAATCATGTAAGGAAGTTGAGTAGAGAAGTTAGAGAGAACAGAGACACCCACACCACCTTCCATTATTAATCCCCCTACTTTAGAGCTTAAACCCTTACCTTCCCACTTAAGATACACCTTTTTAGGTAAGAACCATAACCTACCCGCCATTATCTCTAACTAATTGGATTGTAAACAAGAAGAGAAAGTGGTGGAGACCATTAAGAAGAGGATGAGAGCCATGGGGTGGCAAATTTATGATATTAGGGGATTCGCCCCAATGTGGTGATGCATAGGATTAACCTAGAAGAAGGATTTAAAACAATAAGGGAGAGATAGAGAAGGTTAAATCCAAACATGCAAGAGGTTATAAAGAAGGAGATAGTGAAGATTTTAGATGCGGGGATTATTTACCCCATTTCAGATAGCGAGTGGGTGAGTCCAATGCATTGTGTGCCTAAAAAGGGTGGCATGACAATGATGGAGAATGAACATAGTGAAACAATTTCTACTAGGACCATCACAGGTTGGCGAGTGTGTATTGATTATAGGAAGCTTAATTTGGCCACCAAGAAAAACCATTTCCCTTTACCTTTTGTGGACCAAATGATTGAGAGGCTAGCTGACCATTCTTTTTATTGTTTTCTTGATGGATATTTAGGGTACAATCAAGTGTTTTACCCAGAAGATTAAGAGAAGACCACTTTCACTTATCCTTATATGACTTTCATTTATAAGAGGATGTCTTTTAGTTTATGCAATTCACCTGCCACATTCCAAAGGTGCTTGATTGGCATATTTGCAGATATAAATGAGAACTTCATGGAGGTATTTATGGATGACTTCTGTATCTTTGGAGATTCTTTTGATCATTGCTTGTTTAATTTAGACAGAGTGCTTAAAAATGTGAGGAGTCTTAAACTAGGAGAAGTGTCATTTCATGGTCCAAGAGGGAATTGTATTAGGCCATAAGATATCATGCAAAGGGATTAAAGTGGATCGAGTTAAGACCAAAGTGATTGAAAAACTACCACGTCCTAGCAACATTAACATCCGAGTCTTCCTTGGTCATGTAGGGCTCTACAAATGGTTCATTAAGGATTTCTCCCTTATCGCTAGACCCTTGCCTCATTTATTAGTTAAAGATGTGCCTTTTTTATTTGATGATGCTTGTTTGGATGCTTTTAATAGGTTGAAGAAGGCACTTACAATACCACCCATTCTGACATCACCAGATTGGTCTCTTCCTCTCAAGATTATGTGTGTTGCAAGTGATCATACCATTGGCTATGTCCTTAGCTGGCGAAAGGAAAAGAGCTTACATGCCCTCTACTACGTAAGCAACACCTTGACAGGAGCACAACTAAATTACACAACTATGGAAAAGGAGTTGCTTGCAGTGGTATTTGCATGTGAGAAATTTTGTTCTTATATTTTAGGCTCACAAGTTATTGTTTTACAAACCATATGGTGTTATGTTATCTTTTTGTCAAGAAAAATGTCAAGGCTAGGCTCATCTAGTGGATGCTTCTACTTCAAGAATTCAACGTTGAGATTAAAGATAAGAAGGTAGCATAAAATGTTATAGAAGACCACCTATCAAGACTTGAAGGGGGCATCGTAAAGAAGAACAGGAAATTGAGGAGAGCTTTCCTAATGAGGCCTTAATGATGGTAGAAAATCCGTTTCATCCTTAGTTTGTAGATATAACAAACTACCTCTCAGGTGGTATTCTTCCTTCTGATCTCTCATATCAAAAAAGGAAGCATTTCTTATTCTTGTGTTCTCGCTATATTTAGGATGAACCTGTATTGTATAAAATTTGTGCTGACAATATGATTCGCAGGTGTGTCCTGAAGATGAAAAGCCTGACGTTTTGACCCAATGTCATAGTTCATGTATGCAGGACACTATGGAGCAAACAAGACGATGGCTCATATCTTGGAATGCGGGTTTTATTGGCCAGGTTTGTTCAAGGATGCCTAAAACTTTGTTCTACAGTGTGATAGATGCCAGAGAGTGGGCAACATATCAAAGTGGGATGAGATGCCACTTTTGAATAGTATAGAAGTGGAAATATTTGATGTGTAGGGCTTAGATTTCATAGGACCATTCCCATCCTCCCTAGGTAACACATACATACTAGTTAGAGTTGATTATGTTTCTAAGTGGGTTGAAATCGTAGCTACTCCAACCAATGATGGCAAGGTGGTGCAAAGATTTATTAAGAATATTTTCACTAGATTTGAGTACCTAGAGCGATAATCAGTGATGGAGGGAGTCATTTTTTCAACAAACCCTTTGAAGATCTATTGAAAAGATATAATATGCATCATCAAGTGGCGACTCCTTACCATCCACAAACGAGTGGCCAAGTGGAAGTGGTGAATAGAGAATTGAAGAAGATTTTGGAGAAGGTAGTGATAACTTTAAGGAAAGATTGGGCTTTGAAGTTAGATGATACACTTTGGGCATATGGGATAGCCTTCAAGGCACCCATAGGTACTACTCCATATAGACTAGTGTATGGCAAGGCTTGCCATTTACCTTTGGAGTTGGAGCATAGAGCCTATTGGGCAATTTGGAAGTTGAATATAGATTGGAAGTTTGTGGGAAAGAAAAGATTGTTACAACTTGATGAACTAGAAGAGTTGAGATTTGAAGCTTATGAAAATGCTAAGTTGTACAAAGAAAGAGCAAAAAAGTGTCATGATGCTCCTCACATTAAAAAGAATGAGTTTAAGAGTGGGGACTTGGTGCTTTTATTCAATTCACGACTTCAATTATTTCCCCGAAAGCTCAAGTTAAGATGGAGTGGACCCTTCAAGATCCTTCCAGTGTTTCCCTGTGGAGCTTTGGAGTTCGAAAATGACAAGGGTGAATCATTCAAGTTCAATGGGCATAGATGCAAGCCATACTATGGAAGGACATACTCATAAGAAAAGGAAGTCATCTCTTTTGTTTCTTACACTCTTTCATGAATGCATATGAAATGGTCAAGCTAATGACCTTAACTTAGCATATTTACCTTTCTTTTCCTTGTCTTTGTTACTTCTTTATTTGATTTTTTGGTTTTGATTATGTTTGGTTTGAGTTTACTATGATTTCTTGCTGTTTACTTGGGTTTTGTTTGAGTTTTAATTTGTTTTTTATTCAATTTTCTTGTTAGTTGGGTGATTTTAATGTGTTTGCAGGTTGCTTAAATGTTGGGAATGCATGCTAAGCTTGGAAGAGGGCTAAAAAGTTGAAAAATCGAGATCAAGTGTTTTTACAGTGCCCACGATTGTAGGAATGGTATATTTCCCATGAATGTGAGAAGGCTCTTCAAGAAATTTCTAGAGCCTTAACCCACAATCTTGGGAAGCACAGGGATTCCCACGATCGTGGGATCCCCAACTGAAGGATTTTAAAAATCCCTCGTTTCTTCTTTCTTCATCTTCTCACATTCTCTCACTCCAAAACCGACACCCAGTCACCCAAACCTTATAAATCCTTCATCTTTCCCCCAAATCTTGCTATTTTCTCTACTTTTTCCATCATTTTTCACTCCCTTAACACTTAATTCACATTACCCACTCAAAATGCAACGCCAAACACTTTAAACCTTTTTGTATTGGTCTGTACTTGGAGATACTACTGTATTTTGATATATATATGGTTGTATATGAGTTCAAAATGTATTTGAATCCTTTTGGTATATATGCCAGTGATATATAATGTTATATGCCCTTATATGAACTTAGAGTTCATCGGCATGTGAAATTTTGGACATTTCTAACATATAAGCTTCTAAGTATGTAAAACCAAGTCCATTGGATGAGTATGGCCATGGTGGTCGAGTTAAATGTGTTCTAATGCCTTAGAGGTGATTAGACATGATTTATAGGCTTATTGGACACTTAGAAAGCTTTATTAGAAAAGTTGATGTACATAAGGGATTTAAAAGTAATTTATCAATTCTAGGAGGAACAATATGTAATTTTATAAAGTTAAGGGACTTAATGATAATTTTCAAAAGTCTGGGGACCAAAATGAAAATAAAAGTTTTGGTCATTCTCAAATTTTGAGTTTAATTGCAAATTTAGGAAAAGTTTGATGGGTATAATCATAATTTCACATAAGCTAAGGGCAAAAAGGTAAATTCACCATGTTTGGTCAACGAAGAGTCAATATTCTAGACCATTCTTCCTTGTGTGTGGCCGTACACCCCACCATTTAGCATTAAAACACTTTGTTTTAATTTAAAGAAAGGAGAAGAAAGGAGAAGAGAAGAGAAGAACACTTTCAGCCATCACCTAATTTCCACCATTTTTTTTGATTCTCCAACCCAAACCAAGGTGTTCTAAGTTAATTTGAGATCAAGGAACTCAAATCTATCATTATATTTAAGAAATTCTCAAAGGATTTTAAGATATCACCAAAGGAAATTTTAGGTAAATTTTGTCTCATCTCTCTCTACATTATGGTTTTTGAGTTTAGTGTTAAGATATGTTGTTCTCCATGCTCGAATATGCTTGAAATATAGTTTAGATTAATGAAATGAGTCATGGAGAAGTCTCCTTAAGCCAAAACCGAGATGCCCTCTCTTTGTTGAAGTTTGTGAAATTTTGAACATCTTTTGAAATTGATGGTTTAAATGAATTCTATGGTGTTAATTATGTGTGCCTAAGTGAACTTTGCTTAGGATTTAAGGATTGTAATGGTGTGTATTAGAAAAAGGTTTTCATGTTTATTTAGAGTAAACTTGAATTTTTGCATAGATTGCTAAATAGTGACCTAATGTGCTTGGATAAAAATATGCTTAATTATGCTTTGAAATGTATAAGTATTGGATCAAAGGCATTAAATGTGTAATATCTCGTTACCCATGTTAGGGCTAGAATAGTAATTTATGACGAATTTCTGTGAAATTAGGAAAATGCACATCAGGCATAAGTAAATTATGACATGCACATTTTTGCACATTTATTGATTGTACATACATTCATTGACATTTTCTGGGTATAATTGAGTTGTTAAATGTGATTAAAATGTGATTTGACTATTTTCGAATATTTATGATAATCTGATATTTTGGTGAATTTTGGAAAAAGAGTGATTTATGGACTTATGAAAGAGTGACATGTGGCACTAATGTATAAGTGACAAATGGCTTGTTTGTGTGATGACAAGTGTAAGGCATGCAAGCCTACACGCAGTGTGTGTTTACGTGTGGTTTATGCTGGGATTAGGAAAAGATCAATATAGCTTATGTTCTTCACTGTTTTCACCACAGAATAGCTATTGAATGTACCTTTGTGTTGTTGAGTTACTCTCTGGAATTTATAGCTGAACCTAGTAAGTAGTTTTGCTGATGTTTAGTTTCTGGTGTAAATATGTACATGCATGCATGGGCTTGGAAATTAATGCGTATATATATATATATGTTCCGTCCTGTTTGAGAAATAAAAACAAAATATGGATATTTTATTTTTGCAAAGTTGTTTGAGAAATCAGATGATGTAGGATATTGTTGAGTTGAGATGGAGTTAAATGAATCATTGAGGTTGTGCTAAAAAAAAAAGTGTTCTGTTATCTTTTGGGAAGCTCACGTATATAGTTAATAATCACTGTTCATGCAAGAAAATGTCCGTATTAACATAGGTAAGTTGATTGAGTTTGGATTTAAGGGAACAAGCTTAAGTAATGTGGTGTTTGGGGAACTATGATGCTAATGTAAAGTTTAACTTGAAATGAGTTTTTGCTAATAATGAATAAGTCACAAAAATTGAAAAGTGCTGGAAACTGAGTTTACCCGAAATGTACTCTGTTTTTGGTGTTAGTATAATTGTGTCTGTTATGTATGACGTTAGGTGTTTAAGAGTGAATTCTAGATTTTTTTTTGACTTGTGTATGTTGATGAGCTAAAGATAAGTTAGAATGAGTTTAAGTGATCTTTTGAATTAATTGGTGTAGTCATTAACGTAGAAAAAACATTTTACAGAAATGAGAAGTGGAAAATGTGGAGTTCGAGTTTTTGGATGTTTGATGTCCAGAGTTGTTTTTTCTTGCATTGCCTTGAAATTATAATGAGTGTAAGAAGTGTTTAAATTGGGAATACCAAAGAGAGAAGGAGAATGAAAAATTCTGGAAAATTTATGTTTGAAAAAAAAATGACAGTAGAGAGAGAATGAAAATGTGCATTTTGGATTTGTAAGTTTTGAAGTGTAAAGTTGATTCTGATGTATTTGGAGATTGTATTTGGAAATGGAAATGCTGAATAGATGAGTTTTGAAGTGAAGGTGTTTGGAAATGAAAAAAAAAAGTGGAAGAAGAGTGAAGAAAAATTTGTTGTTTACGTTAAAGAAGAAAAAAACACTGTGGTGAAGAAGATGAAGATTTGCGTGCTAGAGAGAGAAAAGATGTTGGTTTATATATGTGAGTTAGGAACTAGAGTATTCCTAAGTCTTTTAGCTATAACTTTTTCATCCAAACTCCAAATAACTTGAAACTTAGATCAATGGATTCCTAAGACAATTTTGTTTTTCTCCATAAAAATTTAGAGCTTTCTGAGTTAAATTGAAAGGGGTTGATAGGATGAAAGTGTGGAAGTCTACTGGTATGTTATGAACGGGTAAATTTTCATGAACATGCTTATGTATTTTGATTATAACTTGATCTGTAGATTTCCAAATGAGTTGATTCTTAGTTCAGATTAAACTATAGATATAATTCTACAACATTCTTGAAGAATTCGAATTTTAATTCTATCTTTAAGGCTTTCAAAATTGGCATGAAACTTAGTTTTATCTTGGGCTGTAGCATTACTAGGGACAGAAATCATGTCCTGTGGTTATTAAATAAACTGTATTAATTTGAGCAGAATTAGGCTAAGTTGTCTTCAAAAAAGTTGTAGCTATTCTCTTAGCTTTAAATTGATATAAAGTTTGTAATTTTTTGATATCTGAGCTGAAAGATATGAGTTATACAATTCGAGGGTACGATCATGTACTAGACAAATGTTCAAATATACACAATCAGTGGTATTGTGAGCATAAATCATAGAATACTAAATTACATTAGATGATCTTGGAGTCATTAGAAACGTAAGACATGGTTGAACAATTGTTCAAAAGGAAGTATTACCTAATTTTGTCATATACCCTATTGGATTAATTATGCGAAGTTGACCCGAAATCGTGTGGGTAGAAAATCTGAAGTGGTCAATTAAGTTATGCAATATATTTCACATTGTTTTATTATGGTCCAAATTATAAATACAAATGATATTAATGAGGACTTTGATATTTGAATGTTTTGATGATTAGGATCAATAAGATACCTCGAAATTGTCATTGAACATGCATTGTGCATACTTTCTATACATTGATGTGCATAAAAGAACACTTGTACATTTGTGCAAAAATGTGATATTTGTGAATGTGTTGTGTATGTTATAGAGGAGCACATCGAACGCCAGTCGGATATTGCTGGACCATCTAGGCAATAGCTTCTTGGAGCGTACTGTGAGTCAACTTATATGAATTTCCTAAGATTGATTTTAATTTAATTTGTTAAGTTTGTAATTATTAAACTGTTGCGATTGTTTCTGAATTCCGGACTTAAAGTCTGAGGAGTATATAATTGGGATTGTATTGGAAGTGTTCTGATTTGTTTTATGATTCTGATTGTATTATGCTATGTGAATTCTTACCAAAGGTAAATGCCGAACTAGGTCCGATGACTGTGAAAACTTTGTCTGAGCATTTGTATAAAATTGTGATATATGACATATTCAGTATTTGATGCATTTCATAAATGCATGCTCAGATAAAGGCGTTATGACTTGAGTAGCCAGTTTGAGGCGCTTCCACGTAGAGCTTTGCTCTGTGATACATGTTTCTGCATATGGAGCTATGCTCCATGATTCTGTTCTGACTGAGCCCTATGGGCCAATATTTGTATAAGTATGTGATAGGCACTCAGTCACAACAATAAGAACAAATATGAGTCTCATTCATATAGCATTCATATAAGACTGAATTTCTTTGAATGATTTGCAAAGCTGCAATAAGTGACAATATGATATGCTATGTTCTGTGAGTATCTGAATAAGATTTACATGTCCTGAATGAATATCGTGTGTTTATAATCCGGTGAAATCATCAATGATGGTTCACTTATTGAGTTGGCAAAACTCATTCAAAAAAAATTACAATGTGATTTTTTTAAGGTACGAGACAGGAGACTTAGTTCCTTAGTCAGGACTTGAGGAACCTTTTGGATAGAAAAATGGCTTAGAGGTCTGTTAGCTGACACCAGAAGTGCTGTAGCATTTATTTTGTAGTTTTGTTAGAACCTATAAGAGGTTTTGTACATATGTGTATGATGGAAATAGTGTAAGATTTGTGAATGAATGCAATCAATGGGTTTTAAAATGTTGTGACCTCTGATTATGTTAGATGATGCCATGTGTAAGTTGAATTTGTTTTTGCTTTAACATGCCATCATCATAGGATATGTACTTGAATATTATAATGTTTGGGTATGTATCTTGTGGTTATGGGATGTTGCAAAATGCCTTGGAAAATGCAAAAGAAAGTGTATCTAAATAATAAGGGAAGTGATCATGTAAGAAGCTTAATGGCCTAATCCTATAGCTTAAAAATAGTGATATTATGTTTTATACACTTATGATATGATGTATAAATATGAGATCTATGTTTGAGTAGTAAATACATTGTATATTGCATGTATAAAGGCTCGGGAGTTGTGGATCAAGGAGCTCCTACCGAGGATTGTTAAAGTCAAGGGAGTGTACACCTTCTTTTGAGTTGAGTTGGAGAAAACACGTCTCTCAAATGGGACTAGGACAACCCAAGACATGCATAATGACTTGTATGTGAATTTTGAACCTAGGTAATGTATAGTAGAATTGAATCTCAAATAGATGTTAGTATACTTATATATTTAATAAACGACATTGTTCTAAATAACTTTACACTTGGAGTGCAAAAGATGACTTTCAATGCATGAAATAATGTTTTGAAACTTACATATGCATAACCAAGTCAAGCATGCTAAATGTATGTATTCACTTTTGGCTTAGAGCTGTGGCAAAGTTCCATTTTATCGGTTAGACCGATAAATAAAGGCACGATACCTTACTTGATTTTAGCACTAAATATTTGTATATGATTTTTTTGTAATTGGTGAGGTAACTATTGTCCATTCATGTGCTAGGCACAACAGATTAAACAACCCCTGTACCCTTTACCACTGGTACATAAAAGTCGAGTCGTCATAACGAAACCTTTCTGCAGGACTTGCAGGTGATTGCACACCTGTCTGGTCACCGACGAGGTCATTACCTACATGACGCTCTTCTCGACCATAGTCTGGACTCACCATAGATGAAAGTCAAGCCAACACTGGGAATCGGTGGGTGTCCACACCAGTTTGGCCGATTAGTGGCGACACACATAACTATTTTGGCTTATTATGAGATTTGGCTTCCTGAAGAGATTTGATTTTACATGTGATGCTTTTTTGCTCTTGTGTACTGGAACTGGAACCTATATTTACTGAATGAGTGATTAATAGGCTAGGTCTGTGGTTCCTAACTAGTATGGGATGAGTCATAGACTAGGCCTATGTGTTTCTATGTCATGTATGTTCACTTCAAAAGTGGTTATATGCAAGTTAGATATGTAAAACCGTCTTTAGGTTATTTAGACCATTTTGGTGTGTATCGAGTTCTATTTGCAATATTTTTTCTCCTGCTCACTGTGTACATAGTATAGTCACCCCCTCTGCTTTCCAACCATGCAGGTTAATTTGGTGAGCTTAAAGCTCTGAGTGGTTCATGTGGTCTTTTGACATTTTTGGGGCAATACTGTAAGTGGGTAGCCTCTATTTTATACTTTTTTGTACAGTGGCTCACGATTATATTGATGTGCTTTATAATTTTGTAAATTAACTCTTGACTATCTTATAGTTTGTAAATGTATGTAAGAACCTTTTGTATTGTTGTTGAGATTGCTTTTGAGTGGACTTAAAAGTCCAGAATTTGCGGTAGATATTTAATGTGAATATAGAAGTGCACTTAAAACTAATTTAAATGTGTTTTCATTGAGTTTTGGGATTTTCAAAATACAACCATTATGTCTTCTAAATGTTTTTAAAGATATTCAGTTAGTGCTACATAGTCGGGTTAAAGGTACCATGAGTATCCTTAGCCTGGGTATGCGGTAATTGTCATGTGCCCAATGTGGTTCAGGTTCGTGATAATTAAATCCAAGGATTTGGTAAGTTTTTCTCTCTTTCTCTCTCAAAAATGTGCTAACCTCTCTCTTGACTCTTTTTGTAGGTTTTTCTCCTTAAATGACTCCAAAGAAGCTTATAGCCTGTAAACCAACCCACCAACTGCGCCTCCAAGTCTCTGGAGAAGGTAAACATGATATGGCGGCCACTTTTTGTGCCCTATTCACAATTTTTTGGAAGAAGAAGGTATGAGATTTCTGGACTTTAAGGACAGAGAGTGATTGCCTCCTAGATACTTTGATTTTGACCTGTTAGAAACTCTAAGACTAAGACTGCAAATATTAGTTGGGCTCGTTTAATTCATTGTGATGTATCGATATACCCCATAATGACTATAAAATTTTTCACCACTGTGCAGTATAATACTAAAATGGACACATTCTAGTGTAAGATAGGTTGCCATACATATAAACTAGATTATATTGTCATTCGTGTGCTCTTTGACTTGTCTGACACCAAAGTTTTGGATGACCATGATGATTTAGATCTGTACAAGTGAAAGCACTTTCGACCCTAGGAATGTACCCAACACTTTGATTCATAGCACTGAGCACTTACTTCTTCACAAGTTTATGTGCCTAATTGTTTTTAACAAAACTGAAAGCAACAAGTGTTCGGCTAAAGAACTTTTCTTTCTTTGGTGCATCGATCGTAAAATTAAAGTGAATACCCCTTACCACATTTTTCGTTCTATTGTAGGTTGCATTATTAAGAAAAGCTCATATTTTGGAATGGCTTACATTGTTACTGCTTTGGCTTTGCATTACAATCTTGATGTGGATAGTGTGCATACAGCTAGACCTGATATATTTGATGTACCTTATTTGAGACGCTTTGAAATTTTTGAGCCCCATTCTATAGAGCTTCGAAATCCTTAGACGCACACTACTATTAAGAATAGGAAGGGCAAGGATACAACCACTTCTCAACCATCCTCCTCTCAGGTGGCCCCGAAACCCCAAGAAGTAGCAGTTGAAGACGAACCAACCATAGCAGTAGATGTCGACAAGTTCCAGTAAATCCTCAACCAAATGGCCAAAAACCATAAACAAATGACACTGTAAACTAATGAGCTCAGCAGCCAAATGAGACAAATGCATAAGGAGTAGCGATACATCAAAAATAAATTCCTCAAGTTTATATGGATGAAGACCATTGAAGTCCCTTCCCCTAAGCCTTCGCCACCACAATCTTCATGAACTTTCTTACCCGTTACTTTTTATGTCATTTTATTTACCTTGTTAGTTGTTTTACTTACTTATTTGTTTGTTGTTGTGTTTTGTGTTTTAGTTTCATTTTATGGTTGCCTTGTCACATTGAGGACAATGTGTTGTCCAAGTGTGGTGAGGTGACATTTGCTTTATCAATTGCATTGTTTTAGTTTGTTTTAGTCACTATTTGCATTTTATTAATTAAGATGCATGTTTTAGGCATATTAGGTTGTTGTTTTATGTTGTTTTGTGTTAGCAATGGAACCACACTTGAATCATTTTGATTTGTTTGGCCATAAGATTCTGTCATGCTAGTTGGAATGAGATTGAATGCATGCTTGAACTCGAATTAGGCTACTTAAGTAGAGAGTGAACCATGTTGAGTGATGAAAAGTAGTTGGTTGCACAACTTACATAGAATTTGACACTTAAGCAATGAGTAGTTCAGAGATGCATAATAAATTTTCATTTGAGCCAATGTGAGGATTGAGCCTATATGAATCCATCTATAGTCATTTTATTTCTTTGTTTGTGTGATGCTTCCTTAGGCTATTACCTCAGAACTTACTTTGAATAGTTTTGAGTCTATTGGATGTATGCTTAATAGAGATGATTAAGGCCCTTTCTATATTAACCTTTGGATTAAATGACCTACCTTTTATTATCCCTTGCTACCCCAATTTAGCCTTAACCCTTTTGTTTCTTGAAAACACCCCACATTTTAACACCCGAAACCCCCTACCCATTCACAAGCTTAGTAGAGTATTAAATGATGCATTAGTTTGGATTTTTGCTACATTTTTCTAAGATGAGTTGAGTGACTCTTCTACTCTTGGATCACATTGTATTTAGTTGTTATTTTGTTCATTGTTTCTTTAATTATATGAAAAAAAGGAAGAACATTTTGGTAGCATCAATAAGTGCAAACTAGCAGTATATTTACATTTTTGTATCTCAGAAATATGTTTTGTTATCCCTTTGTTCACTTATTACTTTATGAATGCTTATGTTAAACCCTTTACCTCGTTTGACCCACCTTAACTCTTACCACATTATAACCCAAAGCAAGTCCTTTTGATCTATTTATACATGTAATCATTGTAGAGAAGAATTGGTGTATTAGCAAGCCTATGGTAGTGTAGTTTCCTATAGGGAGCTTAAGCGAAACACCAACCATCAAACACTTGAGAGAAACGAGTGAAACCATGATGAAGATTCATTTTACATTTATACTTGTCTTTGAGTGATGGTGTCATAAGTTGAGTTTGCTTATGTACACTAATGAAAAGTAGTCATGATATGTGTGTAGTAGCTCGACATTTAAGTTGGCCAAACTTTGAGGGATTGCATGTTTTGATCTTTGTGAATATGAAGTGATGGAATTGATTAATTTTGTTTAATTTTGCTTGAGGACAAATAAAGATTTAATTGTGGGAAAGTTGATATTTGTGAATTAATATGTGTTTTTCTAAGTATTTGGCATGTGTTTCTTGCACAATATGTTATTATTGTTGTGTTTTAGGACTTATTTTGTATGTTTTCATTTAGTTTGATCTTTATGGTTGTTCTTTTATGTTTGATGTTGATTTAGGGTAAGAATTGATCATTTTGATGTAGGAATGAAGGGTGGCGACCTTTACGATTGAGCTAGGGGCTAAGAGAGGAGAAGAGAAGTGGAGGAATTGTAAGACAAGAACCCACGATCGTGGGATTCATGTTAATTCCCATGATCGTGGGATCCCTTACCCGAAGTGACACATAGGTTTCACTTATTATTAGGTTCTTGTAACTATATAAGGGAAAAAATCCCTAGGGCCGAAGGGGGGTCGGGAGAATTTGCCTCCTTCAGCTACAAAACATATTTAGAGCCTAAAGAGAGGTGGACAATCAAGATTTCCATTCCAAATTAAGCAATGACCACACAAACTCTGGATTTTCCATATTTTTGGCAAAGAAGAGGAGTAGCTTGTTTAATCTATTTTTTATTTCATTTTTCTCTTTCAGCATCTTTATTATGGATTGTTTGGTTGTTGAGGATGTTAATGACATTATAAGTGGCTGAGTAATTTTTAGATATTACTTTTGAACTACTTGTTGAACTCCTACTTTGTTGATTTGAATAAATGATGCTTTTGATGAATGTTGAGCCTATGCCTTGCAATATATTGAGAAATTGAGTTGGGTAAATTATGTAGGGCTGTATAATAAGAATTGGCACCCTATAGACCTACATTCATCAAGTTAATTGATTAGTTAGAGAGAGATCTTGGCTAATTAGTTGATTACCCATAGGATAACTTCATAACTAGTGGAATTGGTGGACTGATTTTGTAAATTGAGAGATTGCTTAATCATTTCCATTTAATTTGGCTAGGGAAAATTAATTACACCTTGAGAGAGGGTGGTTAATACATTAGGACATCTTAGGTGAGGCACAATTTAAGTAACAAGGTAGGAGGGAGATAAGATTTAAAAAAGTGATCAGTAATTGTTAAATCTTGAGTTCCAAGCTTTTGCACTTTTGCTTTATCATTTATTCATTGTTAGTTATTTGATTTAGTTTAATTTTTCAGTTTATATTTTATTAAAATTGGTTATCAAACAAAGTAGCATGAATTAAGTAGCGTCTAAACACAATCTCTAAAGGATTGATATCTATTCTTTACCATAAGTTACACCCCGTATACTTACGGTTTTGAGCGTAAAACTAGTGAATTGGTTTTGCAATCAACAATTGTTGGTGTAGCTTCTTTCAATTTTTCTTAAAAAAAGAGAGGAAAAGAAAGAAAGAAAAAGAGAAAAAGAACATAAAACGAAAAGGAAAATGAAAAAAAGAAAAGAAAAATAATTAAAAAATATATGCTTAAATGAAAGTATCTAAGAAGAAGTGCATATTTTTTGAAATGTTGTTAATGATTAATGTCTCCTCCTAAAGTTGTATTAAATAGGTGATTGGAGTATGTTGCATATAAGGTAGATGTTGGTTTGGAAGGATTACTCTTTATAGTTTCAATGTATTGTTATCAATGATTTTTATGAGTGATTCCTTTTAATTAGTTATGGTTTATGGTGCGAAAGCTTAAGTTTAAGCTATGAAATATCGTTTTAGCATTCATCAAAGTTTATGCACACAATTGTGAGTGAATGTTGGTTTTTGCACTTGATGTTACATTGAGTGTTGCTTTTGTTTCACTAGCTTTTATGACTTTCACACTACATTATCCAAATACATCTCACCTTAACCCTTGCCCACATTACAACCCTAAAATATCCTTTGATTCATGATTATGCATGTGAAATTGATGGTGGAGAAATGAAATGATTTGCAAAGTTATGGAATGTCTTGATTGTGAATGGTATTTGAGTGCACCCATGAACACATCTTATTTAAACACATTTTCCAAGTCTACCTCTAAATTGCTCAGTTTCTAAAGATGATCAATGTCAATTGATCATGAGTAAAAGCTTTGAATGTTAATACCATATGTAGAATGTGATGGGTCCTTAGTCACGTGCCCTGGATTGAACGTGAAAGGGCCAAAAAAGGAGAAATGCGGAAATACCTGATTTTTAGTTCTGAAACTTCAACCGAGCTTTCCGAAGCCGAATCGAGCCCGAATCCACCGCCGGCTTTATGGGAAATGCTCTCCGGAATATAGGCTAGGACTTTCTACAGTTTTCTCAAAACACGAGCTCTCCTAACAGGTCAGAGATTCCTTATGCTCATGACTGATATAAGCAACTGCAGGAGACCATAACCTATTTATATAGCTTCCATATCAGGCTTCCCCATCACAAGGCCAATATGGACCAGGTCCACACTAAAAGGCACCCATTTTTTCCCCAAACTTCGACCCATTAATTTAGATCATTTATTGGGCCAATTTATTATCTTTATCTGAATCAAATTACGCAACTTAACCGATAATTTATGTAAAAACCAAATTATAATTAATAACTGTCCACTGAATGAGAAATTGACAAAATTGCCGTTAAGGGCAAAAATCAAGTCTTGTTATGGTTTTAAAAGTTGTTCATCTTTACTTTTGAGTATATATTCTTAGGAAATAAGGGAAATGAGTAAATGGTTTGGGTTTGTGACTTTCATTTAGATGTTTTACCTGAGGATAGTCAAAAGCTAAGTTTGGAGGAAATTGATACGTTCTTAATTGATTATACATTTATTCCATAACACTTAGTGATAAATGGTATGAAAATGCTTAAGAATCTCACTTTATTTCATATATGGATTTAGGTACAATTGGGATATGAAAGAGCTAAAGAGAGTCAAAAGCACAATAATTGAGTCGTTTTTTAGAAATTCACAATCCTTTGTCTTCATAGAGTAAGAAGAAAAAGACTAAAAGCAAGAGAGGACAAGAAAATTCCAAGAAAGATGAGATAAATGTAAAAAATATCAAATGGTGGAATGAAGAAATGGCTCGCAGCCAGGCATAATAGCATAAGACTCACCTCATGCCCATGCAACACTTCTTATAGTCGTGAGAGCTATTAATGACTGTGAGAAGTTTTGCACCACCGTGAGAGGTGTGTCATGCCCATGACACACTTGTTATGGGCCTGACACTAGTGTCATGGGCAAGACATGGGATGTGCAGCCTGTTCCATTTTAACCTTACTTTTTTGTACAAAACGATATAATGTGATGACAGACATATGTTTTCGATTGGGTATTTTCATTTTAAGGGTGTAAGGTCTCGGTTTTGACGAAGAAAAGAGGAAAAGCTTCATTTTTTTAGAGACCCATAAAAGGATAGCTTCCCAACGCTAGTTCAGAGGTGACATTGATGCCGAAGTATCCGGTTAGGCATTCTCTCATTGTTTGTTCTTTTTTCTCTTAGGGATTGATTATATTATCTTATTTTTAATATCTAGTTGTATTTGACTTTTTTATGTAAGAACCTATTGCTAGAATCTTCAATATAATCCGTAATTGTTATGTTGAAATTGTAACACCCCACTCCCATCTGACACATGCACATGCCCCCTTCAGACACACGTGCACATGCCTGATAGAAATGGTGTGTTAACCATTTCACCTTCACTATATCATATGGCATCGTAAGTAAAACCATAAATAACACGTTGTCTGAAAGCCAAAATTTTCATTTCATTTCTCAAACTATAATTTAAACTATAGCATTAACCATCATCCATATTTTACAATGTCAACCTAGAGTGTTGACAACTCAGTCTACACAATACGCTATGTACATGATGAAACTAAACAAAAATTAAAACAAACTATTCCTTCAGTTCCAACTGACTGACCTTTAAGCTATATCTAATCTCCACAATATATACAAAATCGCTTCTATGTAGTTTTAGAAGCTAGGTTGTTGCTCTCTTGAACCTGAAATTGTCAACGTTGCAATTTTGGTGAGTTTTGCAAACTTAGTAGAGTAACCATCCTCGATGGTTCACTCTTGTCATACAACACACAACAAATCATGTTATCATGTAATTCCAATCAACTTGATTTTTGTTAAGTAATAACACATTAAACCTGATCACATTTGTCATATTTCAAAAACAAAATTCAAACATTTCATCATTTGAGTATAATTTTGTAGAACATACACATTGACAATTTATCACATATTTCATACACAAAGTTCTCAAAACATTGCAATCATTCAATTTATTTAGATTATATGTGTATGCAATGTTATGAGAATCATTTTCATTTATTTCATTGTTGTGACTGTGTGCCTTTTTCACTGTCCCGTATCCATTATAGATACTAGACTCTTTTATACTATTCCTTATCTGTTGGGGATATAGGGCTCTTTGTACGCATTGAGCCTTAGGCTCTAATCAGGAATGTCTGAGCTTTAAGCTCTTTTTCACCGGCGACATCAGTCACAACTGCCTTTATATTTCATGCATTGCAATGAAATGCATTCCTTAATTTAAATCATCACATTTGATCACTTACATTTGTATTCATGTTCTTGTTCACAATAATCATTATACTAGGTCTAGCATGAATGTTCAAGTTGAGAACCATGAAGTCAATCTCATTCATATACAAGTAGCACTTCCAATATTTAATCATGCATCAAAACTCCTCGGACATTTCATGTCTAGAATTCAGTACACAATTCAGTACACTTTCAACAATATCAAATTCAATTCATTAATAAACAAAACAAGTCAAGGTGAGACCATTTTAGATTACTCACAATTGCTCCATTTTTCCTTATTGACTTGAAGTTCTGGCAATATCTGGAAGCGGTCGCTCTACTTGCTCTTCTGTATACAAGCAAAGACAATTTCATGTTACCACATTGTTCATGTAACTGAATATGCATTTTTATAAATGTATTATGTAACATGCATGTTCAATGAAATATGCCTGGGAATACTTCAGTAATAAATCGATACAAAGATCAATTATACTCCAAATGTGTCAAAATTCATACACTCATTAACTATTCCAGTTTTTTTTCAAAACCCACTTTCGGGTCAACATTGCATGATCATTATGACAAGGAAGATAGAGTTTTTAGACAATGCTTCCTTCTAAATAATTGTTCCCTTATGTCTTAAGTTTCTAATGACTCCAAGATCATACAATTTGGTTCATTATTCTATGAGATATGCTCAAATACTGTATACTAAGTACATTTGAAATTTTGGCTAGTGCAGGATCATGCATTCAAGTTGCACAACTTATATCTCTCAAGTCCAATATCAAAAAATTACAAAATTTATCCCAAGTGAAAGCTAAGATAATAAGATAAAACTTCTATGAAGGCATATTTGATTGATTCAGTTTATATCAATACAGTTTATTCGATAGCAACAGAATATGATTTCTGTCTTGGGTAGTACTACAGCGTAAGTCAAGACTCGATTTCATGCCAAATGTTTAAATTCTTAGAGACAGAATTAAAAGTCAATTTTTTCAAGAAAGTTGTATCCATAAGTATTTAATTTAATTAGAATCAAGAATCAACTTATTTGGAAGTCTACAGATCAAGATATAACCAAATATCAAAGCATGTTAAACGAAAATATTCCAGTTCATAATATTCCAGCAGACTCCCTCACTTTCATCCAATCAATCTTTTTCAAATCAATTCAGATGGATTTAAATTTTTATGAATAGGAAAAAATGTCTTAAGTTTCTAATGACATCAATTTCATACATTTTGGTTTAATATCGTACAAGTTATAATCAAAATGCCACATACTATTTTTGTACCTCGACATAACTCAATTCTCAACTTGAAGCCAAATTTCAAGACTCTTAAAGACATAATTCAAATTTGATTCCTTCATGAAAATGTATCCATATGTCTCCAGTTTACTTTAGATCGAAATTCATCCAATTGGATATTCACAAATCAAGTGATGACCAAACTACATATGCATGTTCAGTAAAAACACTTCAGCCAACAGATTCCAGCACACTTTAATCATCAATCCCACATACAATACATTCCAATTCAGGTATCATTCTTTTACCATTAACCATTCTATAAAGATCAAATATTTACTTACTTGTTAGGCTCTAATTTCAACTCAAAAGTCACTCTAAACCAGTACTCAAAAAATTTATAATCATCATCATCCAGGGTGGAACTTGAATGGATTTCAACTAGGACAATAAGGCAACTATATTATGATTCTCTATTTAAATTTGTAAGGGTGAAACATGGATTATTAGTGCAACAATGAGAGATGTACAGAAACAAACAGAAGGAGATGAAAAATAAGAGTGTTTCGGTGGTGTGTGAGAGGAAGGAAGAACAAAAAAGAGCTTGATTAAAATTGCTCCTGTTGAAGTTTACACCTAAGGTGTTAGGTGTCATCTAATGAAATGGCCACATGTCTAAAAGCATGTTCAACATGTGTCAAGTATAGGTGCTGCCATATGTTAGCATTAAAGCTAGGTCACATGTCATTTAACTACAGCAGCCATATGTCCATTAATCAATGCCATTTCTCATCCTTTACTTAGTCCATATGTCACTCTAAGATTGGTCCACATGTTAATCAATAATTGGACCAATTGTCATTTATTTACTAGTCCATTTGTCACATATTTAACTATACCAAATGTCACTCAATTTTAGACTTAATCATCCTAATTTTCCATGTTTCAATTACTCTTGCCACTTGGCATTTTTCCAAGACTAAATGTACACATTAATTTATCAATCTCCTAATTGAGACAATTAATTTCCAAGTTGCTAAGTTATAATCCATCAATTCTTGACTTTGGTAACCCAAAATACAAGACATTGGAAAGCATAGTCATATCTCATATCACATTCAATTTCATACCCTGAAATATGTCAATGAATGCATGTATAATTATTTCATGAATATCAACACAATTCACATATTTAAATATTCCATATGATGCATGAAATGCACTTCTAATTTCTCAGTATACACTATTTCGGGGTCCTATCCCCTAACATGGAATATTGGGACGTTCAAAATTTTGTTTGTGGTAACTAATGATTTCGAATCATCAAGGGTAACATAACCTATGTTAAATGACCCTAGCATGTGTGGTTGTTGCTTTAATTAATCTGTTTATCTAATTCGTAATGCAACTGTCCAATTAAATTTAGAGAACTTGTTCTAAGTTGCTCGATAACTACATTTAATTAATGAGTTGTTCTTGATTAAACACAACCTAAGGGAAAATCGAGGTTAGCAGAGCTTATTGTTAGCCTACGATTAATAGTTTTGAGGAGAGATAAGAGAACAACAATTCAATAAAGTTTGTTTAATTGAGTGTAGGGAAATAACCGATGATCGCGTCCCTAACAAATTCATTACCTTCATCATTTTGGAATGTTTTCTTTAGTTTAGTTTCACTTTATTTTCTTATTAGAAATTAACCAAACCCCCCACCCCTATAAACCTAAACAACAATTCTTTCTATAACAAAAGCTAACCGAACACTCTGTGGGATATCAACCTAGACTCAACACTACTATAGTTGCAAGTCTAGTTATTTTTAATAGTGTTAAAACATGATTCATCTATTTTGGCGTCGTTGTCAAGGAGTCTAGTGCTTTAGTTTTTGTTTTTGTTTTTGATTTTAATTGGTGTTTTGTATATATTTGTTTATAATTAGTTTCTTTTCAGTCATTTCTTAATCTTTTCACTTTTTGTTTAGTATTTATTAAAAAAATTATGGAAGGAAGTAACTTTTTCTATAACTTATATTCCTAATCTTATAATAATTTTAGACTGATCATATGAACTTTAGTAATAAATGGGATAATCAAGAGAATTACTTCCTTAATAGTTTGTAGGACACCCAACAATGCTCACATATACTAGAAGCCTCTTCTTCTAGTTCAGGTATATCTCTAGTCGAATTTTTCCAAACTTTTATTGCTAATAATCTTCAATTACAACAAGGTATGCAACAGCTTCAATAGGGCATACAACAGTTTCAGTAGAATAATCTACAATTTCAGTAGGAGGAAAAACAATTTTGGTCTAGTTTCCAAAATTTGGAGAGCCAACAAAACTCAGGTACATCTCTGGAATAATTGTTTAATATTATGAATGCTAATACTTTGCAATTTTAATAGGGTGTACAACAGTTTTAGCAGGATGTATAGCAACAATTCCAACAGTTCAAACAGGAAATGATGCAATTCCATCAAGATACAACATCTAGACTCTAGAATTTAGTAAGCCAAATGGGTTAGATGATGGAAACTCTTGACCTTTTAGCAGCACAAAGCAAAAAGGAGCAGTCATATCAACTCGAGGTATACCCGTTGGACTTTAGTGAATAAACCTTACAGAGTGAGAAGGAGTTTGAGAATCTTGAGAATACTACTTAAGGAATTGCCTATGCCAAAGAAGTAGAGAAAGAGCTCTAAGTAGAAAAGGATACATCTTTCATCTCAAAGGTAAATACTAAGTTCCTAATTGTTGTTAAGATTGAATCTTTACCTTTACCTAGCAGGTTAGAGAAATTGAACATAGAAGAAAAAGGTGAAGAGACATTCGAGATCTTTCTAGAGTGCATGGACTTAGTAGAGATTAAGAATTTGAAGATAGGGAAGATGTTGGACGTGAATGATCATCAACTTAGGCCTTATCCTGAAGAACCTCAAGTGGAGGAATTGCATATGACACCTAAAGATTATAATTTTGTCACTTGATGAGAAGAAAAAGGAGTTGAGCTAGCGACAATAAACAAAGGCTCTTCTTAGGAGGCAACCAAAGGGAAGTTCATTTGTTTTCTTTACATTTTCACATTTCTTCCTTATATTCATCTATGTTTTCTATTTTGTTTGTTTCTTACATTCTGTTTAAGTTTTCAACACAGAGAGAGAGAGAGAGAGAACTAAACAAACACAAACATTTTCTCATTTTTTTCTATTGCTTCTAAGATTATATAATCATGATTAAAGTGTGAATTCACTAGAAGAATCCATAACAACTTTAGCATGTACTTTTACTCTTGTGATTTGTCAATAAGCATTATCTTTAGAAGAGTAGCGACTAGTGGTAGACAAAAGCCAATAAGATTTTAAACCTTATTAGACTAACACATCCTTATCAATCTCATAGTCTTTTGTTTATGTGTGACCTTTATGACATATACATATAGGCTTTGCTTTGATTTTTTATTCAAGACGACATTTTTATCGCATGCATTAATATGGAAATGATATAGGGATTCTTTGTTTCATAAGCTAAACTAACCAAATAGCCCACCCATTTATATGAATTTTCCTTTTTTAAGATCCCTTGAGTTTTATTAGCCTTTCTTTTTGTGCTAACCACATTACATGCGTTAAATTGACTTAAATGTCCTACCCAAGCCATAAAGTTATTGGAGCATTTGCTAATTGTTGATGACAGTGGATGTTCAAAAGTTTATTATGGGAGTCTGCATATATGTGAGTTGGTTATATTTGTCAGAATGTTATGTTATGAATTCCACTGTTGGTCCAGCTTCTTTCAATTTTTAGAAAAAAGAAGGTATAGAGAAAGAAATAAAGAAAAAGAGAAAATAAAAAGAAAACAAAACAAAAAGGAAAAGAAAACAAAAATGAAAAAATAAAAGAAAAATAATTAAAAATATATATGTTTAAATGAAAGTATATAGGAGGAAGTGCATATTTTTTGAAAAGTTGTTTATAATTAATGTCTCCCCTTAAAGTTGTATTGGATGGGAGATTGGAGTATGTTGCATATGAGGTAGATATTATTTTGGAAGGATTACTCCTTATAGTTCTAATGCATTCTTATCAATGATTTTTAAGAGCAGTTCCTTTTACTAGTTATGCTTCATGTGGTTTATGGTGTGAAAGCTTGAGTTTGAGCTATGAGATATCGTTTTGCATTCATAAAAGTTTATGTAGACAATTATGAGTAAATGTTGGTTTTCGCACTTGATGTTATATTGAGTGTTGCTTTCTTTTCACTAGCTTTTATAGCTTTTACACTACATTATCCAAATACATCTCACCTTAACCTTTGCTTATATTACAACCCTAAAATGTCCTTTGATTCATGATTATTCATGTGAACTTAGAGGTGGAGAAATGAAATGGTTTACAAAGTTGTGTAATGTCTTGATTGTGAATGGTATTTGAGTGCACCCATAAACATATCTTATTTAAACACATTTTCCAAGTCTACCTCTAAATTGCTCAGTTTCTAAAGATGATGAATGCCAATCGATTATGAATAAAAGCTTTGAATGTTAAATTCTTGTTATGGTTTTTGAATGTTTTTTATCTTTACTTATGATTATATTATTGGGAAATAAGGGAAATGAGTAAATGTCTTGGGTCTGTGACTTTAATTTAGATGTTATGCCCGAGGACAGTTAAAAGCTAAGTGTGGGGGAAATTTATATTTGTTTAATTGATTATACATTTATTCCATAACAATTAGTGACTAATTATATGAAAGTGCTTAAGATACTCACTTTAGTTCATATATGGATGTTGGTACAATTCAGAAACAAAAGAGCTAAAATGAGTCCAAAGCACAATAGTTGAGATGGTTTCTGAAAATTCATAATCCTTTGTCTTCATGGAGTAAGAAGAAGAAGATTAAAAGCAAGAGAATACGATAAAATGCCAAAAAAGATGAGATAAATGTTCATCAAAAGTTGGAATTAAGAAATGGCTCACAGCCATGCATAAGTTGCATGGGCGTGAGACTAACCTTATGCCCATAAATGGTCGTGAGAAGATTTGCACCACCGTCATGCCCATGACGTGTGCCACCTGTCCCATTTTAGCCTTTCTTTTTGGTATAAAACGATATAATGTGACAACAGACATTTGTTTTCGTTTGGGGTTTCAGCTCTCAACTTTGAAGAAGAAAAGGGGAAATGCTGCATTCCTTTGGAGACCCCTAGAGGGCTAGCTTCCCAACGTCGATTCAGAGGTGACATCGATGCTGAAGAACCCAGTTTAGCATTTCTCTCATTATTTTTTGTTCTTTCTCTTAGAGATTGATTATGTTATCCTACGTTTAATGTTTGGGTGTTGTGTAAGAACGATTGAATGCTCCATTTGGTTGTTTTTATGTAAGAATCCATTGCAAGAATATTTAATATAATTTGTAATTGTTATATTGAAATTTGTTTGTGGTAACTAATATTTTGAATCATTAGGGGTAATATAACCTTGGTTAAATGACCCGAGATTGTGTGGTTATTGCCTTGATTAATCTATTTTTCTATGCGACTGTCCAATTAAATCTAGAGAGTTTGTTCTAGTTTATTCTGTAACTAGGTTTAATTAACAAGTTTTTCTTGATTAAATACAACCTATGGGAAAATAGGGGTTAACAGAGCTTATTGTTAGCTTATGATTAATATTTGCTAGGAGAGATAAGAGAGAAACAATTCAATTCATTTTGTTTAATTGATTGTAGGCTGACATAGAATTGATGACCAAGTCCCTAATGAATTCATCAATTTCATCATTTTTCAATGTTCTCTTTAATTTGTTTTCTTTAGTTTAGTTTCACTTTATTTTCTTATCCGAAATCAACCAAACCCCCCCCATAAACCTAAACCCCGATTCTTTTCATAACAAAAGCTAACCGAACACTCTCTCTAGGATCGACCTAGACTCACCACTGCTATAGTTGTAAGTTTAGTTATTTTGAGTAGTGCTACAACGCACTACATCATGTACCCCAAATAACCATCTATGAAATAGTAGAATGAATGACCAGTCACTCTTTCTATCAGTTGATCTACGAATGGGAGTGAGAAATGGTCCTTTTTAGTAACCTTGTTAAGTTTATGATTGTCTATGTACATTCTCCATCCTACGACTA
The DNA here is from genome assembly GCA_027563885.1 of Erythroxylum longipes. Classification (NCBI taxonomy): domain Eukaryota; kingdom Viridiplantae; phylum Streptophyta; class Magnoliopsida; order Malpighiales; family Erythroxylaceae; genus Erythroxylum; species Erythroxylum longipes. The sequence continues at coordinate 25,382,137 of JAOQMS010000005.1, read as the reverse complement.
TTCTCGTCGAAATTAACTCTCCACTTTCACTCTTTATTATGATCATTCCACCCTTTTTTGGTACACATTGTACTGGGCTGAGCCATTCATTATCAGATATAGGTATATAATACCATTGTGCTCAAAAAGCTCTAAAAATTACCTAGGCCATCCTAAATACTCTATCCTGATTCGTTGAGTTAAGGCTTTAAAGAAAATCATAAAATTACACTAAAAAGTATAACTATTGAACCGAAAGCAAAGATGAATAATTTAATCGAAATAGAAAACTCTTGCGAATTAATTTCACTAATTCAATCTCCTATGCATGATTGAGGGAAAATGATTGGAAAGTTGTCTTTCTAAAATTAACAGCTGGGTTCTAAATCAACTCGAATAATGAACTAATCTAACTTTCTTATTTAATAAGTTATCATCCGAATTAATTATGGAAACTCAACTACTAATTACCACTTAAGCTAATATATTTCTAATTCATAACCTAAGCGCCTATAGTTTCTAGTTCCATATTAAACTTCTCCTCTCGGTCCTTCGTTTCATACAAAAATGAAGCAAAGTTTCATCATGCTTTTACATTCATTCAGTTCAGAAACTATAACAAACATAAGACAACAACACAATCCCTCAGTCATGCATATTTGACTAAAATAGCTACATTAATTCTCAAGGAAAAAAGGTCAACCCATCATAATATAAACAGAGTTCGTCATCTCAATACACTTCAATTATATGTTAATATCAACTGAAAAATGTAAAATTGATAACAAAAAGAATACTAAAGATGAACTATGAAAAGAAAACAAATAACAGCCAGTTAACCTAACAAGTAATAAGTTTAATAAATAAATAAGAAACTAAGCAACAAATAAAAAATAGTATGAGCAAAACAAAAATTGGATGAGGGACTATGTTTGGTCTCCTGCCTCTCTCAAGCATCCCGCATTAGCTCTCACTTTCTGCTTCAGCTTGTTCTCACCCAACCTAATGGTTACTCAAGTTCAATGGATTCAGCGTCATCTCTCGTTTTCGGCCTCTGTCCTTAGCTTCCACCACTCTGCTGTGTTTCTTTCTTCTTCACTGACTCACTCTGTTTCTCTTCTCTATTTCTGTCTTCTTTCTCTCTATCTCTTTGTGCCTCCCAAATGAGTGTGTCTATGTAGAATGAAGAATGAATAGTGAATGGAATGAAGAATAAAGGCCTTGTTTGGATGATAGCTGATCAGCTAAAAAACAGTTGGTTGACTTCATAAAAAAGCTATGTTTGTTGTTTGGTTGTCAGCTGGTTGGGTTGGCTGATTCAACCCAACCATCTGAATTTGAAGAAGCTACCCCAAAGCAGCATTTTCATGAATCAGCTGATATTTTTTATATTAAAGTCAATTTTGCCCTTGACCAACATTTTAATGAATTAGCATTAACGAGATGGGGGTTAAAGTTGAAGTTCTCGCCTCCATTGCTTGTATGTTTCTATTTGGACTGGAGAATAAGGTTGTGACAGTGAGTGTCTGTCCCCACACACTATAGCTCCTTTATTTTGTGTCACATATACACTACCTGCCTGCATTATGATGATGATGATGATGATGATGATGATGATGATGATGATGATGATGATG
>JAOQMS010000005.1:25363865-25380421 GCA_027563885.1 Erythroxylum longipes | reverse complement strand
AGGTGTTTTTCATTGGATTACGCCCACGTTATGGTAATAAGCTCACGTTTTATGACCTCTGAGTTGGACTCTGGAAATAGGGTCCAACAGTTGTGGTATCAGAGCAAGTAGGAGTTAGACTTCGAAAACGGGGTCTAACATTTTTAGCATCGAAGCTCTCCAGCCTAGTCAGTTCCATCTAATAATGGGTGGCACGAAAGTCATCGTGCTAATCTACTATGGTTGAGTTAAGGAATCCCCCGATTTCACACCAAATGTCCTAATATAAGTTGTATGATTGACCTCGTAATCGAAACCATAGGTCCTTAGGGTTGGTTGGCTCAAATTAAAGAGTGGTGAAGAATTATAAGGTTAGTTCCTCATAAACAGGATAATTAAATCATATAAAATTTTCCAACTGAATTCTTCCAGCTAAAGCCTCAACTCGTTCGCTCAATCCAATTGTTTCTAACGTATCAAAATCTTAGTATTTATGCACAATAATTTTCCTTAAACTAAGGGTGTGGTAGCGGTTACCTTCCTCCTTTGAGAAGATCAGGAAAGGTGCACTATAATCCGCTGCCTTGTTTCGTTATCCGCGGCCTGATACTTGGACTTTGTCTTCTGGTTAGGTTTGCTTAACTGTTTTCTTGACGAGTGGTCCTATTGGATTGAGAGTTGTGAAAAGTTTGGAGAGAGTTGAAGACTTGAAGATGGGTAGAGAGAAGTGAGAGGAATTCAGTTCTTAGGTTTAAAGAGAGAGTGAGAAAGTGAAAGGTGTAAGAAAATTGAGGGTCAGTGTAAAGATATAAGTAGGAAGGGTAAAAAGGGCTACCTTAAATGGCAAAGGCTATATAAGGCATAATGATGTAACCCTAAGGGAGCTTCATATTTTGCCACATTTGGAAGACTATAAGAGAGAGAAGGAAGAAGAGAGAAGAGGAAGAGGAGGAGAAAGGAAGCGGGTCTTCACAGTTGCTGCCTTTTAAGAGTCGTTTGATTCCTTTCAAATGATCCTTTCTTTTCATCTTATATTCTTTTACTTTGAATGTTAAGATGAATATGAGAATGATGATTTTGGGTTTTGGATTGTTGATGATGTTCTAACTTTTCTTTAGGGATTTTGAATTGATTCAATGTTAATCTAGTTATCTTTTGTGTTGATTGATTGGGTGTTGTGATTAATTGGGGTGCTTACACGTTTCAGTAATAAATTGAGAGGGTGAATCGAATAAAAATGATTGGGTTAGATTAATAAGAGTTAAGCGACTCAATAGACCATGCGATTAATCAAATCGATAATTTGTACGGAGAGAGATCCCGTGTGAGGACCCGATTGTTCATTAAAACACTTAAGAACTAATTAGGTTGTAGGCTGCTCGTTAATTGAAAGATTACATTTTTAGTTACTCGATTTAATTAGGGATTATCAATTAGGGCTCAGTGATTATAACTCGAGAGAGTAATCCACCCCTCGATAGTCTAAAGCTGACACCATATTAACATATAAGTGATTAGATTAGCATTGATAATAGGATAAATCCCTTCCCTCATAATTAGTTAATTCTCTTGATTGATTTTTAGTTGTGACTTTTGTGTTGCTCAACTTTAATTTTCATTTTGTGTTATTTTTACATGTTAATTTTCCGACAATCATATTCTCGTGTTTACTTTCTATTCTATTTTTATTAATTTTCTAAGCCTTAGAGAACATAGGATTAGATTAATTCACATCTCCTTATGGGATTGACCCCTCTTTTACTGCAATTTGCGACCCGTGCACTTACGGTAGTTGAGGGTTTTAATTAGAGTAAAAGTTAGCAATCAATAATAAGTAGAAATAAGACCGTAAATGAAAATACTTCTCAAATTAAGTATCAAATCATTCAAAAACTATCTAAAATATAAGTAATATACCAAGAAAATAATGCTAGAAAATGTATGCCTAGTAAACATCAATCAATCAAATAAATCTTAAATGAAAATTACATAAATATTTATCAAAATCTTTCGTCCTATCATTAAGTAAATAGACCTTAAATAAAAAGTTAATTGAGAGTTTTTCCTTAGAAAAGTCCAATTTAATAATACAAGTCAGATACTCTTACAATCCATTTTTACTTTTAGATAGATTTCTTTAACTACTCATATCAAATGAATAATACACACTTATACAGTAATAGGTAATCATGAATCAGTTGATCTTTGATGAATAGATTGAAAAATTCATCAAAAGTCGGTGAATTCGAGAATTTTATATCTCTTTTTGATACTATAGTATAATAGATTGTTGACATGGGGAAACTAAAGCTTATGTGGAATGAAAGGCTTAAAAAGAGTGGGTAAAAAATGTTGATAGAATGGTAATCTGACTTTTAACTATATTAGATAGGAAATGGAAAGTCTCTTAACATACTATTCTTTTTAAAATAAGTTCTCACGGAAACAATATAATTTGAAAGATGGTCATTAGCCTTAACGATCGAGGGAAGGTATGAATGCTTAATGTGAGTAAACACTTCAAAGTTAGTTAAGGCTAGCTTCTAAACTAACATATTTCATTGGGAAAAGGAGGCAAGAATATTATTCCTTTTCCCTTCAATTACTTTTCCCAAATTTTTTTGTCATTTTAACATTAATTCTAGGCCTATGACCTATGATGGCTATTACACGCTTTTGTAATTCTATCTTTAAGGTAAAGCCTTTAACAAAAAAGGAATCAAAGAATTGCATCTTATTTTTTAGTTCATATTCTAAAAGGAGTCTATCTCTCTTACTACAACCTTTGCATGTATCTTTAATTTGACTTTTGATCTTGAATTCAAAATTATTCTTAGCTATTATTCTAAAAGTTGAGATGAATGGGATGGAAGAATACGACAGAGTCTCATCACTTTCTTTTTTCGGGTGTAAGTGTAAGTGAAATGGTTAGGCCTATTCATATAAACTAGGAGTATGTTGGGATTTTTGAAAAGCAACACCTTACAACAAAATTTAGGGACATCATGCATCTTTGAAACAATAACCATCTTTAGCTAGCTTAACCTTATAATATCCTAGAAATAATATGATATAATATAAAAATATTAGTCTCTTATCTATTAACTACCCTTTTCAACTTAATCTTACATCTTAAAAAAGGAAAATGAACTTAATTAGATCTAATAAGAAAAGGGAAACCATCCTATGAGTGCCAATTGGTGTTGAACTTAATTTTCTTATCATTTTTTATTATCAAAAATCATATCTTAAAATCATGAATGTTTATTCTCAGCTATGAAGAAAAATAGGCTTTATACTGAAAAGAAAAACTAATTTTTAAAGAAAGGATTCTTGTAATGAATTATATTTGAATAAAAATTATAGGATAAAAACATATACCTAAAACCTACTATGTCATTTCTATAAACTCTCAAATTTGAGTGCCATAACTTAGCATTTGGTTAGCAATCGAAAAGATCTTTATTTGAAATAAAAAGGTGAATTACTTTTTCCCTTATTATTTAATCTTTTGAGCATAAATTGAATAGGTACAATAGTAGACAATAACTTCTTTTAAGCATATATATTCATGGAACTTTGTTACAGCAAGATCTTTACCCTATAAATCTCAAAGACAACTACACCTATCGAACTATAGTATAGTGATAGTAAATATCAAGTGCCCATCCACAGGGACTATAAGTACTTGGAATTACCCCTTTTCTATTATCTAACTGGTAAAATAAAATGATGATTTAATTAAAATGGTAATGATAAACTAAATTTCAATACAAATAAAACAAAAAACATAAGTGACTCAAAGATTAACCAAATTAAATTGTAGTACCTAGGTAATGAATCCCCTTAATATTTTTTAAGCTATTGTACCTTTATCATGTAATTTAACTAAAGATCATTGGCCTGTGAAAATTCTTATCTTATATTAATATCTTCCTCAAGAGTATCAACACTTTATCCCAAGTTAAATAACTAAAATCTCTTTCTAGTTAAAACCTTTAAGATTGCTTGAATCGATTCATGAATTTCACTATTAGGTTTGACCTAGTATGAAAGATTCTGTTGACCTATCTCTAGATTTACATGCAACTCCTTTCAATTATGCTAGATTTATTCATACAAAGGATTTTTCAATCTTAATTTCATGAAATCATACATAAAATAATATCTTAAAAATATTAATTCAAGAATCAACAATCAAATTGTGTTAAATAAAGAATTAAATCACAAAATCATTTTAAAGGTTCATATCAATAGGCATTAAGCAAATTTGATTTATAAAAATAGAACCATAGCTAAATATCTAGAAGAATAATTAAAAACAAGACAATTCACTAAAATTTTAAAGGAAATATGCTCTCCATCATATACCTAACTCAATCTTTCCTTCTCTACCACTCTAAGGTTCAAAAATGTGTTTAAAACTTCATCTCTCTTTAATTTTCCTTATTACTCTCTTTAATTTCCCTTCTTACTTGCATTTTATACTTTAAAATTAAGGTTCTTACACTGGTCATGGTCACCTATATGGCCATGTACAATGATCATTTCCCTTAATATCACTTAAAAACTTAATAATGACATAAAAACAAGTCTAACAACTTTTAGGAGCAATGGACATGGCTGTGTCCATCACAATATGGGCATTCTAACCTCAACATGAGAAAAATAACATCCTCTAACCCTATAAATGGTTAAACGGACTTATATGGTTTCTCACACAGTCATGTCAAAGTCCTAAAAGGGTGTGTCTTTCACCAACACGAGCAAGTACTTCCAAAACTACTTCAATACGTCAATTTTCTACCTCAATTTTACATGAATTCTAATCTTTTCAATCCATGAAGGCAATTAAGAACTAAAAACACATTAGAAATGAATTAATTACCAAAAATAATGAAAAAAAGACTTAAACAAACTAACAAAATGTACTAAACATGGAATTAAAAAATCTATTAAATATTTATCAAATTCCATCTTATTTAAAAAGCTTATTTCTATCTTTTAGCAAATGAACAAGTCTAGGAAATGATTTTGGAATTAGATGCCCTCTCACAATAAGAAAGACATTGACCTTATAACTAAGTCATAGTTAAAAAGAAAGAAAAGATATGTATTATGATTATTATTCATGAATCATATTTTAACTTGAATTTTATTATTAATAAATGGGTTAATTACTAAAAAAGTTTAAACTTTCTTCAATTTTTTAAATGTAGCTTGAACTTTAAAAAGTAGCAATAAAATGTCAAAACTTTCAATTTTTTTTCAATTCTAGCTCAAATTTAAAAAAGTAGTAATAAAATGCTCAAACTTTCAATTTTTTCTATTCTAACCCAACGTTAGTGTTTTTGTTAAGTTTGCTAATGTGGCTTGCTACGTGTTTTAGAAACCTTAACTATTAATAAGCATTAGCCAAAATTAACACAACAAATGAAGATTAATGAAATGGTGTCGTTGTTTGAAAATGACCTAAATCAGATTACATAACCCCGACGACCTTGCGCTTTGATTTTAGTTTTTCATTCATTTTTAGTTTGTTCTCTCGATGTGCTCACACTTTAATTTTCAGATTACACAGTCCCGATGCCCTCACATTAAGGCATCAAAAGAAGAAACTAAAAACAAAGAGCTTACTGGTGCAGTTCGCTGTAATGTGAGAGTAGTTTAAGGAATCAGAAGAGCAAACAAAAAACAGAGGGTTGAGGACATTGGGAGAACAATATATAACGTCAGACTAGAATGGAAGAAAATAAAAAATTTGAGCATTTTATTGCTACTTTTTAAAATTTGGGCTAGAATTGAAAAAATTGAAAGGTTGAGCATTTCATTGCTACACTTTAAAATTAGGGCTATAATTAAAAATTGACAAAAGTTTGAATTCTTTTAGTAATTATCCCTTAATAAATTAAGGGAGACTAACGCCTAGTAGAAGAATAAGTAAAAGAGAGTTTTTTGATTAATTTAATCTGCATCGACTAAAGTTTTCCACATTTTACAGTTGTGCTTTTCACAAAATTTGTCTTTACTCATGTTAGAATTCTCACTTCTAATATCTTGTCCATAAAAGCCTAGTTTACCAAGTTGAGCTACAAATTAGTTTTCAACAAGGGTATGTTCATGTTAGTTTACAAGATTATAAGAGATTGGGTTGGACAAAAACTGAACAACAAATTCTTCTATTTCTCTTGCTTAATAGTTTCTTCTATTTTTTCCTATATAGGCCAAGTTCCTTAACATAAAAATCAAATCAAGTCAAGATGAGACAAGACGGATGGGCAGAAGTTGTAATGAATCTATCATAAGAAAGCCCACTTGGTTAACATATGAAGAGATTCTCTAATAACAATAATCTCTCTATGATTTTCTTCCTGATTAGGTTAGGCTAAATCAAATATATTAATACTATTATATAACCTTATGAATCAGGCCCAACAGACTTTCTATATCACCTCTGTCTATTACGTGAATAATTTGGTTTACAACATGACATGATAGGATTACTTTTTATTTTCTTTTTTCTATGGTTTTTTTTAGCAAAGAAGATTTGAATTATGCCATAGAACACAATCCAATTGTACAAGTCAGATTATAGGGCTAAAAACAACTAGTAACTAAAAAGGATTACAACCATGAGCTTAAATGAAAGATAATGTAGACATTACAAATGGAGAGAAGATATTATTCATCCTGAAACCTATAATTATGAAAGCTGATTTGATTTTGATGAGCTACATGAGTTGATTGTAAAATTGTATATAGTTTTGATAGAAGAATTCTTTTTCTTTTTCTTTTTTGTCTTCTTGTTTTTCTTTTTTTACTTCTCTTATTAGTCACCAATATATTTAAAATTTATATAAAAATATATTTAATCTATTTCTCTTTAATCTTAATTTTTTAGATGGGTATGAAACCAATTGTATTTGAATATTTTAGTTTGCCATTTTTAATCTAATAACTATAAGAAAAGTGAATGAGATATTCATTACTATAGTGAATTATTCGAAACAAATTTTAGTCATCCATTACCTTTATTTTTTCAAAATAGAAGATATCTTTCCTTTTTTAATAATAAAAATTTTATTATTCTACTTTACTATACTACAACAGCAATCTAAAAAAGGAGATAATTCTAAATATTAGTTATAAAAGATTGTAAAGCAATTAATTTGTATAGCTCATTAATAGAAAAGATTAAAATATTTTCAGGAACTTGTATGTATATTTAGAATAATAAATATGATTTAGGCCACTAAAGAAAATGACCCATTTCGTTTTTGATAAAAATGATGTTCCTTTTTGCGCTAGTTTTTTTCTCTCAACAATTTAATAATATGATTTCACTTTATTGACTTAGGGAAGATTGTAATCGTCAACCTTCTGTAAACTTAATAATTTGATTACATTATTCAACAAAATCTAATTATTGAGTTCACATAGTTATTCCAATTCCTTGAAACTAGGATGACCAAACAAAGGCCCACTAACAGACCTAAAGTACTCAGCTATGACATAAAGACGCACACTCCTACAGCTACAAGTTGTATGCGTGCGTCCATCTAATACTAGAATTGGACCGAATTTCCCGCGCAAGAGGAGTTCCCAATATATTTAGTGAAATACTCCGCATTCATTGTTAACCTTCGAAAAGTAAGAAAAAAGAATAAAGAAGTTAATGATATACATCAACGGAGTGATCTTCCCAGTCAGTGAGACATGGTGAATCTTTCTGTGTAATCATTTCTCGATTTTTAAGTGAAATGGAAGAGAAAATAAGAATGTACAAGGTTATAAGGTTAGGACCTTGGAGAACGAAGCTTCTAACTTGAATAGGAGATTAGATTCCCAGAATTGGGCAGCTGTAGTTGCAATCCCCCAAACTTTCTAGCAAGCCTAATCTTCTCTTTAATTAGAAAAACAAACACACTCCATAGCATTTTCACTTTCAATTTTCAGAAAAAGGACAGCGGTTGAACAGAAGATTGGGCGGCTGGCGTTTTACTATCTTAGTGTCAAATCCTTTCTTCTTTCTCATCACATGATACTTCAATATACCTGCAAAAATCACATGATTAGAACCCTAGGCCTTCAATTATTCTTTTCCTATTTGTGAAAGAAAATGATACTTGGAAATGAGAAGAAATTGACATGAAAAAGTGCACATTGTACCACAATGTTATTCACGGGAAATTTCATGATAGTCCTCTGGAAATTCATACTTAGAAAAATGTATTGTGTTGAATACAAGAAGACACAAAATAGCTAAGGAAACAAAAACAGAAAAGGAACTCCTAAATAATCAGTTTCTGTAAACACCACGCGGCACCACATGATACGCGTAACGGTGAATTGTCAGACTACACATGAAGACTTAACAAGCTAGGCTGTTTCATAACCTAAGCACTTCCGACTTAAACTCATATTCTCGTAAAAGTAAATCCACCCCAGATTAGGCCATACAGGGAAAAAAGAGAGGCCAACTCCATCAAAGCAATCAATAGTCTTTAAGGTATTTAATACAAAGATTAAGGTAAACTGATGAAAGATTAAGAACCCTGCACCTTGAGACCTGCAACTTGGTGGGACTTCAAAGAGTGATAAAGATAGTTGCTTGTATGCAACCCCAATGTCAAACAATATGAGACCTGATTTTGGGTCATTAACAATGATATCTTTTACTGGCAGCCACAGAAAGAGCTCTTCCTGAGACAAGCCAACAACTCCAACAAGACTACCATAGTTGAGATTAGCTCTCACTACACTGTCAAAGAACACCCTATTCTCATACTTGGTCAAGCATGGCCCATCAAGAAACACCTCTAAACGACCATCTTCAGATAGAGTGAAGTTTTTCACTTCCTTTGGAAGGAGACCAGCTGGTAACCCTTTTGAGATGAGGAGTTCATGGATTGAAGAGGACAGGGACTGTGTTTGACAGAGAAAGAGCAACAGGGTCAGTGTGGCTAAAAAGATTGGAGTTTTGAGGTTAAAGATGGCCATGACTACCTGTTGTTTCTTAGGAAAAAGTGGACATGAGAGAGAAAAGATGAGGGTTATAAGGGATGATTTTGCGGGGAGGAAAAGTGAAAAGACTATTTAAGAAAGGAGGGTTTAGAATTTGGAAGCAGTAAACTAACCTTGGTTGTTGGTGCCTGGGGCCAAAGGAGGGCATTGATTAGAGTTCCTATTGTTTTATAATGTAGTACCTAATGAGCCTTAATGAAAGAATAGGAGACTGTTCGTTGAAGTCTCTTTTCTTTTGATGCCTTATTCATATGTAGTTATTTGATTGTCTTTGAAGGTCTAGACCTCTTTAAGCAATGCACCTTCTAATATTGTGCTTGATTGTTGATAATGTAAACCTTGGTTTGCATTGGTAAATTTCAAACTTAAGCTCAAATCTCAAACTGTTCATTACCAAAATGAGAAGCTCTGATGCAGGATAATTTAATGTCGTTTCAACTTTCATTGGCTTTTGCCTTTTCATGCTTGATTGTTTGTTTTTTTTCCTTAACAATATCTTTGGCACTCTATGGCTGGATCAAAATCGTTGCTTGTCCAGAAATTAAAAGTACAATAATGAGAATATGCAAAGAAAATTAACTTTTCCCTTATTTGAAGCAATGTTTCAATAATTCATTTAGAAAGTTAGGGTCCCCTACGAATGCATGAAAGCAACCTAATCAATTCACATATCCAATCATCAGATTCAAAAGATAATATAACCAAACCTTTCATTATTCATCAACAACCAAGACGATATTTATGGGTACTACTCGGAATTGAAAAACCAAGGTTAGGCCAGAAGGGAACTTCGGTTACCTTGGGGTGGGGGACAATAAGAATTTAACCTCCTTTAAAAATATTGTCTACAGAAAGACAGGACTATGAAGCATTCTGATACATAATTCCAACAGTTCAGTAAGGTTAAAAAGTAACCGCATACATTTGGTTGACCACAAATGAGATAGATATTAGCCAGATCAGTGCAAATGCACTGACAGCCAAAGCCCCATCACCTAGATGAAATTTACATGCATGGAAGTCTTGTTACTAAGAGAGACATGGTGAGTTAATAGTTATCTTCTCTTGGCTGCTGACAGCCTTGCCTTTGCCAAGGAATTTTCTAAAGCACAATGATCAAATCACCTGCTGGGGACAGTGGTAAGTGACGGAACTACGTGATTTGACCACCGTGGGCCAATGTTTGACTGAATGTCCAAAGTAACCGGTGACGAGGGTGTCAGTTTCTTGTGTTTTCGACTGTTTGCAAGTCAGGCGTTGGGAGAGGGGGAATTTTCTACGCGCATCGAAAATTATTAAAGGTAAACTCGTTAAAGTCTAATTGAACTTTCTTTTGTGATCGTTGAGCTACATTTATTTTAGTCTTTACACCCTTCACGTTTATTTGTGTTTTAGTATTCATTCGACACTTAAATCACATAAATGTATATATACTTCATTAACAATAAAGGAGACCAAAGAAAAAAAAAGAATAAATCTAACCTTCTTATTCTTATTCTTATTCTTCTTATTATTATTATTCATAAAAATAGTAAAAAGGATAAGTTGAAATTCTCTGTAATCAATACATAAGAAATTTCTAATCCAACTACTTGAACTTCTATAAAACTCTTAAACTCCTTCTCTGTAATAAATACATAAGAAATTTCTAATCCAACTACTTGAACTTCTATAAAACTCTTAAACTCCTTTATACTTAACTAAATTTACAATCTACATAAAGTGAATAACATGAGATACTTTTGTAGAAATTTATAAAAACTTAGGAATTAAGCAATAAAATTATTTATTTTCACCATTAAATTATTAGATTAGTGTGGAGTAACACTTTTTCAACCACTAACTCTAGTGACATGATAGAGAACATGGTCTTTTAATGAGGTTACCTTTTTCTCACATCACCACCATATATTTGCACTACTTGACGAAATGCTTTCATTTCTTCCAACATGTTATGTAGTCCTTCTGCTTCTTTTTATCTTTTACTCTATGTTCTTTACATATGTCCCTATATTTTAACATCTTAAATGATTAAATGTTTTGATGAGTTGTTGGTTAATCATCCCAACATATATCGGTTAATAGTCTATCCAAACACACTTATGATATAGTCACATTGATCCATTACTAAATTGAATTCAACCCACTTGTGTAAGATAGATAATAGAGTTTCATTGCAACATCAGATATAGTAAGACATAGTTTTTTCAATCAACCTTAGTTTCATAGTCAATCTCATCTGCTATTGAATATTCTTCTGATGCACATAAACACATGTCAAATCATGCCAATTTTTGAGATATCATTAGTATTTCTCATATGTCTCATATACTAACTTGTGGATTTTATCGTGTTAGACTTTAAAGATGATCAAAACTATTCACTAAGCCTTGACTTACCATTTTTTACCATCGAAAGAGTTGTGATCAATGTTTATGAAGGCAACCTCATCCTTCGAATTGGATATGAGCAAGTGAAATTTAGCATGAACAAGGTATTCAAGAATCCGAAGGAGAGTAGCCTATTCAGGAGAATTATTGTGTTCAAATCTTCTAAGGTTTTCATACTCTCAAAACAGAATACAAACACATATATTCATTCATCAATTTCCTGCACTTATCCAAACACCATTATAATGATCATTCTATCTCAAAAACATCTCTATAACAATTTATGAATTATTAGTCATCGTAACACAAAAACAAGACATGAATGTGTCTATTTATTCATCTGCGATTTATTATAAAAAAATAACTCAATTTACATCTTCAATCCATCCCCAAATGATCATTATAAATGCTTTTATTCAAACAACCCATAAATATCATTAATGCACCAAAAACAGAACATAAACCCATTTATTTCTACATCAACGTATCATCACTCTTCAACTCCATTTACATGATCATTTCACCTCTTAAACTATCATCAATGACATTTCTATCAAACAAACCATGAATAACAATAATGCACTTACTTGATTAAACTCCAAGCTCTTTCAAGATCTCCAAGAAATCCTAACTCATGCTACACGATCATCATTATGGAGGGTGGAGTAGGTTAAGTTTTTTTTCCCTAGTAATAAGATGGAGAAGATGACGAAAATGGAAGTAGCAAGTAAGGGATGAGAGCAAGGTTCAACGTTGATGAAGGTTGGTGAGTGTCATGGAAATGAAGAAGAGAAGAAGAAAGCATCAAATGAAGATGGAAGACAAATTAGGATAGTCTTTCATTAAGTGAAATAGTCGTGGGTGAGATGTGTGGCAAGTGGCATTACCCTTGTCACTTGTCACATGTCTCATTCTTATGGCTTCACTTGGACCCTTTTTAATAACTAGTCTATTTGTCTCCAATTTCTAATCCAATTATCTCCTAGTTTTCTATGACACTTGTCATTAAATCCTACTATCATTTATCAAAATTTCTACTACCATTTGACACTTATTTCTATTACCATTTATCAATTGTCTTACCACTTGGCATTTTTCTTAGTCCAAAAATACCTAAAATTTCAGAAATTTTCTAATTTTCACCAAAAATTATAAATCAATAATTATAATCACCAAATCAATTTTCAAGACAAAATATTCACTATTCACATCATAATCACATTAAATTCATTTATACCCCAGAATATGTCAAATGAATGTATAAACAGTCATTGTAATGTGTACAAAAATCAAATTCACGTGTGTGTGTATGCTTATATTATGCACGAGCATGAAATACATTTCCTAATTTCTCATTGCTATTTCTCATTTACAAAAATCTTGGGTTCTAACCCTTAGCATGGGAAAATGGGAATATTATAAGGATGCTTTAGGTTTTAAGTTTTCAAGGGACTTTTTAGACATTTCGAACCCCAAAAACCCTAGGGTTACCCTAATTGGAAAAACTATATAAAGGAAAGAGAAGTAACCCTAAAGGGAGCCTTCATTTTTGCTATATTTGAAAAACCTTCAAGAAAGAAGAGAGAAGAGGAAGAAGAGGAGAGAGAGGAGTTGGTTGTTGCAGCTATTACATTCCTGGGCCATCCCGATCCTTTCAAAGTGACATTTCCATTTCATATTATTATTCTTTTCTTTGAATGTATACGATGAATGTCATAATGATGATGGGTTTAGATTGGATGATGTTCTAAACTCCTTATGAATTTTGAATTGATTCAATGTTATTCTAGTTATCTTTTATGTTGATTGATTAGGTGTTGTGATTAATTACGGGGCTTGCATGTTTCGGTAATAAACTAAGAGGTGAACCGAATAAAAATGATTGGGTTGGATTAATGAGAGTTAAGCTCCTCGATAGACCTTGCGATTAGTCAAATTGGTAACTTATACGGAGAGAGATCTCGTGTAAGGACCCGTTGTTCATTAGAACACTTAAGAACTAATTAGGTTATGGTCTGATCGTTAATTGAGAGATTACATTTTCAGCCATTTGACCTAATTAGGGATTATCAATTAGGGTTTAGGGATTATAACTCGAGAGAGAATAATCACCTTTTGATAGTCTAAAATCGACACCATATTAACACATACGTGACTAGATTAGCATTGATGATAGGATAACCTTCATAATGGATCAATTCTTCTTGGTTGATTTACAATTGTCAAATTGGTGGTGCTCAATTTAATTTCCTTGCTTAATATAGAATTCTTGTTTTTATCATTCCATATTCTCGTGTTTACTTTTTTGTTTAGTTTTTGTTTTCATTTTAATTATCCTTTAGGCCTTACACAACTTAGAATTTGATTTGTTCACCAACTCCTCAAGGGATCGACACCTCGTATACTACACTTGTGACTCGTAAGCTTGCAATATTTTGTTTTAAATAGATTAAAACTTGCTCAATACTAAACAAATTGGAACACTGTTTGCTAGACTAGGCTAACTTATGTCCAATATGTTTCAAGTCTGTAACATCCAAGTTTTCCACATATTCTATAAAGCCTTTTAAAAAATTCATTAGGTTGTAATTGCCTTCAACCTCTGACATGTGTAGTGTTGAGTTAAAGTCACCACATATCAGCTAAGATTTATCAATGCTTCTGCTAAGATTTAAAAGGTTGCTCCATAAATCTTTTCTTTGAATGCCAAAATTACTGGCATATCTGAAGGAGATGATAATGTTTGTCTTCTCTTGTAGGAAGTAAATTCTGAGATGCATAGCTTGATCAGTTGAATTAATAACATCCACTAGAATGACATCTACCTTATAACAAATGATGAATCTCCCATAAGCATGATGAGAGTGATTGGTAAGCATTTTCCATTGAGATCCCCAAACCTTTAGTTTACTAACATTTTTAAGTTTATTTTTATTTCTAGTAACCTTACTATTATAACAAAATCCCTTAAAGTAGCTTACTTTGTTGGGTAATTTAACCTTCTAACATTACAAACTAATATTGATATATTAATGCTTACACTTGGAGCCTTTACCTTTGCTCCTTTGAGATCTTCTTCCTTCCACTGCTTGGAATTGCTTATTTGATTCTTCATTATTATTTTCTATTCCATTTGTGGTTTGATAGGCTGGTAAGGGAGTGACATCAACTATTGGAGTTACAAATCTGGTTTGACAGGTTGAAATGGGATTGGGTTCAACTTTTGGAGTTCCAGTGGCTTCAAATAATAGAGTTGCATCTTGTGTTCCAACATCCATAGTGAATGACCCAGTTTGAGTACCTAGGGAATTAACAAGCATTTAGTATGATCATGGTTCATTAAAGAATCATCCTAATTGGAAAAGCATCCAGGATTTATATTAGTTTTAGTATGCATTGTAGGATTTAAACCAGTGTTAACAATTTGACTATTAGCATCTTTTAGAGGCTCAGTACTATCAACTGCCACTCACTTAGTACTATACTCTTCCATTTCATTTATCTCAGTACCCCTTAGCCCTTGATAAGTAACTATTTTAAAGGTTCTCCCTGTTGCTTTCCATAGGAGATAGCAATGTTATCTTCTCACAGTTTATTCTCCTCTCTTAGCCTTATTATAGGAAGTTCATTTGGGAGTTATTTAGACATTTCAATGCTTAAACAAATGCATTCATAGCCTATTATCCTTTTTTTTGGTAGCGTTCTCATAAACACACAAAGGCTTCCTAATGAAAATTGCTAAGGCACTTAAGCGCTGAGTAGTCCAATACTCAAGGGGTACATTATGAAAGTTGATCCAGAGTGGGATTCTTTGAATTTTAATAGTTTCCATATTCAAACTAGGATGCCATACTTGCAAAAAGTTGGGGTTGATTCCTTACGTGACAAGGTCGCTCTTTAAATATTTTGTAGGCTTTAGAGGTTGAAGAAAAAGTGAAAAGACTAAGACTGTCATATGAAAAAAGCACATCAACCATTCCCTTGTTTGGCAAGATTCTATGTGCTTATTGGTGAATGGTTGAAAAGGATGGTCTTTGGTTAAAAAAGAATCCAAAAAGGGTGGATTCCCACCTTCGAGCACCTTCTTCTAAAATTTCCAACTTAGGGCCTACAATAAGTTTACCCTCAATCTTTTTAGGTGGTTTGAAAATTAGACTCGAAGCATGGTGATCTCCAACTACTTTGATAGTGGTAGATTGCATAATGTTTTAGTGGGTAGTTTAGTATGTGTTTAGTTATTAAATTGAATGATTAGTGCAAATTTATGTTAGGATTGTGTTAGTTTCTTAGATATTTGTGTTTTATGAGTTAAAACATGCAATTGAACTTCAATTTTATGCATTTGAGGTGCCTTGATGTGTTTGTTAGTGTTTTAAGGCAAATATTGAACAACGAAGAAAATTTGGAGAAGAACCGTAGCCAAACCCAGGGCCATGATCGTGGCTAATGAGCGGAAACCGTGATAGAACCAAATAGAAGGCACCATGATCGTGATAGAGAGGAAAATCAAGTGCCAAGATCATGGCATCGAGGACAGACGCAGATAGCCTTTTGAATTTAAGTTTTTGAGGGACTTTTTAGACTTTTCGAACCCTAAAAAACCCTAGGGTTACTTAAAATAGAAAAGAGTATAAAAAGGATAAAGAAGAAACCCTAAAGGAGCTCTCCATTCGCCACTTTTGGGAAAACTACAAGAAGAGAGAAGAAGAAGAGAGATAAGAGGAATAAAAGGATAGAGGAGCCAACATCTGTTGCTGAAGCATCCCAATCCCCTTCCAAATTGTATTTCATTCATCTTTTTGTTCTTTTCTTTGAATGTTCAGATGGATATGAATATGTTGATGATTTGGGTTTAATCATGATGTTCTAATTTTCTTTAGGGATTTTGGCTTGATTTAATGTTAGTCTAGTTATTTTGTGTTTAATTGTAGCATCCCGTCACCCATATAAATGGCTAGAACATATAATTATATGAGACATTTATATGAATTAAGCTCAATGAATGTTAGACATAAGTTATGATATCCGGTTTGGCACATCCATACAATTATATATATGCTTTCATTTGGTATTTCTGGGTAAGTAGGACAAATTGTAATTATGAAAAATGGTGAATTAGTGGAGATAAATAGTACACGTGAGGAGCATGGGGATAATATTGTT
>JAOQMS010000005.1:25341523-25363765 GCA_027563885.1 Erythroxylum longipes | reverse complement strand
AATTACATTATATTTAATTAAAATATTATTATCAATTAAAATATAACTATTTATTAATTAAAATATTGATTAATTAATTAAAATATAATTATTAATTAATTAAAATATTGTTTGTTTTAGGTTTCAGGCGTTACATGAGGCTATTTTTGTCTTTTCTTGATCTTGTCCGTTGGACAAGAATTTCTGTACCTCAGTTTTGATATGAATAAAAATTTCTGTCCTTGTCCTCTGAAGACGGAACAAAAATAGGTGAGGACAGCAAGCAAACAAGTCGAAGGATAGAACTTTTACGTTTTTGTCCACTATCCTCAACCCTGATGGCACTAACCAAACGCAGGGTAAGTGACCCCTCACTAGTCACTACAATGCCCAACTGCTCTAAATTGTTTGTACTGAATTTTAGCACAACATAGGTTCTCACTTCGTGATCACCTTAGTGACACTTATCTGGCAGCAAAAACTTGTATTACGCTATACTCCATTTGTATTCTTGCAAGGAATTGGTTTAAAGCTTTGCAATAAGTTAAAAAAAAGAAAGAAAGAAGGAAGAAAAAAAGAAGCAGGTGATTAACATAATGCCATAAAAGAGAAAAAAGAAATGAAAAATAATTAAATAGATTTATTTACAGAATGAGAGCAAGGAAATTATAAAAAAACACAATAAGAAGAAATTAAAATCTAATTGCTAAATCTAAAAATTACGTTTTAAATAGTTTAACCTTTAATTATTTATATCTTAATAAACTAAGATATAATTTAATTTGAGTATTGTTATTCAATTTGTATTAAATTTTGAAAAGTAATTAGTAAAATTTTAAACTTACAGTAAAATTTAAAAATAGTTAGCCGATTATTCGAATATTAAAGAAACTTAGAAATGAAAACTTTAGCGTTAAGGAAAATAAAATAAAAAGTGGACAGACATGCCGTTTTTGACATGAGCCGAATTACAGAAGATCGGATTAAATTTAACGCCACAAATATTCATCGATTTGTGGAATTCATTCTAATTGAACGAAATATTTCATTGATTCTCGCCTTCTCTTGTTTCGGATTTCACTGACAATGGGCGGAGGAAGCATGAGGGTGATTGGAGCCAAGGCAGCCGGTATCGGAATCGTAAGCCCTGGTCTCCGCGGGGCCTTCTCATCCTCGACATCGTCGGCCGAGCACTCAGTCCGCAACGCCTCTCGTCTGGTTTCGCCGACGATTGTTTCCCAAGGCGTCGTGAAGCAGTCCGGTGTTGCTGATGTGCCGGTGCAGAAGCCGTCTTGGGAGCTGGATGAGTGGGAGTTCGCCGGCGGTCAGGAGGAGGAGGAGTTGCACCGGGTCGTTTTTGGCGGAGCCCCGAGTCTCGATGAGGCCAAAGCTGCTACTACTGAGCTTAAAGATGCTCTTGAAAAGTAATCTCTCTTAACTATTTCATATAGAATTTTTTTTTTTTTACTTTCGAAACTATTTTGTTTCTTTATTCTATCCTTCAAAGTTTTTGTGGGTGTTGTTTGTAATTTTGTATGGTTGTTTACCTTGAAATTTCATGTGATTGTCGCAGAATTTTATGTTAGATTTGTCAATTTTGTTGTTCTTTTTCTGTTGTGATAGTTTGTACTGGATGCGTGAAGGTTCGAGCAAGAGAGAGAAATAAGGAATAAAGGATACAGGGAAATCACGAGAGAATTTTAGAAGGAAGGGAAATAACAACTTCTGTTATAATTTTCTCATTTCTAGCGGTTAAATATACGTAAGAAAAAGCTAAAATAGGTGCTAGATCTTGGATAGTTGCTGTGTGGATTTATTTAAACAGTGCATCGGAATCACTATGCCTTAAAAATGTTGCTCATTGTATGCTTTTTTAATTCATTTAAAGCTCACGCGGTTTACTTGTCTTGTTTGTTAATCACTGCAACAATCCCCTCCCTCTTCAGTTCCTTGTCTACTAAGTTAACCTTTGGAAATCGTTTCTGGAGTTCAAATAGATATTCCCAAGAAGCATTCTCGCTTCGGCCATCTGACCATTGAATTAACAGCTGTGTTGCTGAACGATTGTTTCTCTTGATCATTCTCCTCCCTAACACCACTACTAGAACATGCTCTGTAATGGTGAGCACTTAGGGTAATGCCCTAGAATTTCTTCCTTGTCCCATTTTGAGCCTTCTTAAGTTGTAACACATGAAAAACTAGATGAATAGAATTCCTATAGGCAGCTCCAATTTATAAGCTACATTTGCCACACGTTTTAGAATCTTGCCAGGATCGCAGTACAATGGTGGCAGTTTATGGTTGCCCCTCCTTTGAAGGGAATGTTGTTTATACAGTGGTAGCTTCAATAAAATTAAGTCATCCACCTCGAATTCTTGTTCTGGCCTTTTTGAATCCGCCTGTTGCTTCATTCTATTATGTGCTCTCTGTTGCTTAAACCTTGTTATCTCCGTCGTCGCTTCTTTATTCCTAAGAGCTTGATCTTCTTTTGCTATCTTCAAATCGCCAATGGAGTATGGAGTATAAATAGGTGGAGGATACCTATCTAGAACTTCGAAAGGTGTTGTGTTGATAACTGAGTGATATGTTATATTATACCACCATTCGGCCAAAGGCCACTCACTCCACCTATGGGGTGTTTCTTTGCAAAAACATCTCAGATAAATCTCCAAGATTTTGTTGATTGCCTTCATTTGTGGATGATAAGTTGTTGAGTATTTCAAGCTAACTCCTTGGAATCTAAATAATTCTTGCCAAAATTTGCTAAAAGACATGGGGTCTCCATCACTAATGATAGTTTCAAGTATTCCATGCAACTTGAAAATGTGATTAAGGAATAATTTCACGATGTCCCTTGCTGAATATGGATGTTTTATAGGAATGAAGTGTGCATACTTCGTGAATCGATCAGCCACCACTATTATCACGGAATTTACCTTGGATGTCAGTAGCCCTTTCATAAAATCCGAGCTTAGTTCCCTCCAACTTCATTCTGGGATTTTAAGTGGTCGTAGATGTATCATACTTGTTCTTTTGTTAGATTATGCATTTCTCAATGTAATTTATATCCGTTGCTAAGCCTGTCCAATGGAACAAATTTTGCAGTTTCCCCCATATTGTTTCATCGTGACTCAACTAGATTAATTGTTCCCTGAGTGTGATGTTTGCACCTATCAACAGTCGGCCCTTTCAACGTAATATCCCATTTTTCTGTTCATATATGCTAGAGGCAATTTCCCCTGACATTAATTTCCTCATCATGTATAGTGTGATCCCTTTCTTAACTCTTTTTTATTTCTTCCATCAATCCTCCATGTATCTGTGAAACTGACATCACCAATAATTTTGAACTGGTGAATCTTGATAGAGCATCTACCACCTGTTCTCCTTCCCATTGCGATATTGATCTTCGAAATCATACCCCAAAAGCTTCGGAAGCCACGACCGTTAGAATGGTGGCAATAATCATTGCTCCAATGGATACTTCAAACTTTTGTGGTTTGTTCTCACAATGAAAGGTTTGATATTGAGGTAGTGATGCCATTGTTTAATTGCTTTGATTACGGCTAAAACTCTTTTTAATATGTTGATAGCCCTTGATGTCTTGGAGCTAATGTCTTGCTTAACTATATGATGGGATGATCTCCTTGCTGTAATACCGCTCCAATGCTCAACCCACTGGCATCCGCTTTCACAACAAAGGGTTTTGAGAAATCAAGGAGCGCGAACACTGGTGCTATCGTGATTGCTCTCTTCAAATTTTCAAATCCTTCCTTCTCATCTTATTGTCAGCATCACTGTAAGAAATTATGTTTCTTTAGTAATTCAGTTAAGGGTCTAGCAGTGAGTCCATTCCCTTTAATAAATTGTCTGTAATATCCAGTATTCCCAAGAAGCTCATCAATTCTTTAAGATTGTTGGGTTCTGGCTAATCTTCAATCGTTTTTACCTTCCTTGCATCTGTAGCCACTACTTTCTCTGAAATTTTGTATCCCAGATATTTAACCTGTCTTGCTTCAAACACACACTTGCTTCCACATAAATATAATTGGTTGGCTTTCAGGGTTTCCATTGTCATAATAAGGTGTTCCACATGTGACAGTAATGATTTACTGTAAATTAAAATGTCATCAAAAAACACCTGGATGAAGTGTCGAAGATATGGTTTAAACAGTTCGTTCATCCACGTTTAATGTGGATGGTGCATTGGTCAAGCTAAATGGCATAAAAAGGATTTCATAGTGCCCTTTATGCATCTTGAACGCTATTTACGGAATATCTTCAAGTTGTATTCGGATCTAGTGACAACCCGAGCGTAAATCTAGTTTTGTAAACCAGCTAGCCCCATGTAGTTCATCTAATAATTATTTGACCAAGGGAATGGGAACTTTATCTTTGTTCGTATGTTTTCTGAGTTCACGGTAGTCCACAATCATTCGCTATGAACTATCGTTTGTCTTTATGATGACTACTGGGGATGCATACGGTCCATAGCGTGTCTACTGAAGCCTTGATTCATTAGTTCTCTCACTAATTGTTCGATGATGTCCTTTTGAGCTCCCGAGTACTTGTATGATCTGAAGTTAATGGCTTCCACTCTATCTTTTAAATGGATCTGATGA
Source organism: Erythroxylum longipes (assembly GCA_027563885.1). NCBI lineage: Eukaryota > Viridiplantae > Streptophyta > Magnoliopsida > Malpighiales > Erythroxylaceae > Erythroxylum > Erythroxylum longipes. Next base: position 25,359,164 of record JAOQMS010000005.1, on the reverse strand, counting down.
TTATGTTTCCTATCAGGCAGTATTTGGGTTGGTTCTTTAATATCATGGCAAACTCTGACAGAACCTCCTTGATTTCATTGAAGGCCCTCCATTGATCCTCCTTTACTCCAAGTTGTTGTAGTTGGGATTCAATGAGAAACATTAGTTACATCATGAAAAGTTGCCCTTCCTTTGAGCGTTGAAGTGTTTTGTGAAAATCTTTGCCTGATACTACCCTGGATCTTCCATTCGGATTTCCATTTAATCTAACTACTCGTCCCTCCCAGTTGAAGGTCATGGTCCTCTTCTTAAAATTACACAAAACGTCGTTCAATCCTACCAGCCATTGTACTCCGAGTACTACATCACAACCTCCCAGTGACAATACCTATGGATCCATAGTGAATTGGACTTCTTGCATAGTCCACGTAAAATTCATGCAGCATTGCTTACATACCAATTGCAACCCTCGAGCTACTGTAATGTGTAGTGGTTCAATTTCCCTAACATCACAGTTGCCTTTCTTCACAATTGAAATATCCACAAAATTGTGGCTGCTTCCGTTATCTATCAAGATGTGAATCATCTCCTCTGATGCATTCCCCCTGTCCTCATTTGCTTAAAGTCCCACTCGACTGTCAATCCCATCGTTGCCTGCATGGACGCTTTTGGGAAATTAGCTTCCTATTGTTCTTCCTCGAGTCCATCATTATCTCCCTTAGTTACAACTTCTGTAGGATTTTCATCTCCAGTGACCATGTGTAATTGTAATTGCCTCTTTTCACATTTATGGTCGTCTGGACTATATTTTTCATCACACCAAAAACAAAGCCCTCGTGCCCTTTTTTCATCAAATTCTTTGCTAATGATGTGTTTTGGAGTTTTGAACATTCTTGCTGCTACCGCACGTGTTGGAGCTGTTGGGGTGGGGAGTATTTCGTCTGATGTTAAGCTCCTGTTTACATTCATTGTCTGCTACATCTTCAGAACTGGGTTGTGACCTCCCCCAGTGTTTACACTTCTCAATGTGTTAACTCCGAGAAAAGATGTACTCCCTTTCGCCATCATAACTGCTTTTTGCTTCTGCAACATATAAGCATGATGTAGAGACGATGACTCATGTAACCTTACTGTAATTTCGATTATTAGTTTGGGGCCCTTAAGGAAGAATCCTATTAAGTATTCTATCATTGGTTAAAATAATGATCGAATTTGGTGCAATATTCCAGCACCGAGTCTTCGTGTGTTTCGGAGTAACCGGAATAGGTACACCAGGCTCCACTCCCTGTCATTGCATGAATTATGTGAAGATGGATTTAAGCTCCAACATGTCCTTCTCATACTTATATGCTCTGTCTCTAACAATAGTTTCTCATTCTTGGTTTGCACGTCCATCAAACTCTTAACGTTCTTTTTGATCCTACGTAACTCAACTCCCCTTGTACCTTCTGCCATTGATATCTTTCCCAGAATTGACTGATACCAATTGTTGTGATACTTTGTATTGGATGCATGAACATTTTAACAAGAGAGAGAAATAAGGAATAAAAGATATGGGCAAATCATGAGAGAATTTTAGAAGGAAGGGAAATAACAACTTCTGTTATACTTGTTTCATTTCTGGACGTTGTTATAACTTTTAAATATACGTAAGAAGAAAGCTAAACTAGGTGCTATTCTTGGATAGTTGCTGTGTGGATTTATTTAAACTGTGCGTCGGAATCATTGTGTCTTAAACGATGTCGCTCATCGTATGCTTCTTTAATTCATTTAAAGTTCCAGCGGTTTACTCATCTTCTTTGTTAACCTCTGCGACATTTTGTTTTGGGTTTGTAGCATATTGAGTTCTAGGGTTTGTGGATTTAGTTGAGACTGCAGTGAGAATCCGTTCTTTAGCAAAGGTGTAATGGATATGATTGAATGGCTGACGAGTTTGATGGTAATCCAATGTTTGATTGTGGGCATCCTACGGAATTATCTCTCTATTAATCATGATCTTTTCTTTCCTTTGTTTAAGTATGGAATTGCCATAATTTTTTAAAGATCTATTCGAATGGAGTGGTTTCTGGTCTTGGTGTGGAATTTTATTGTCATTTTCATGACAAATTCTTACGGATATTGTGTACAAGGCTAAAGGTACGGATCCATTTTCAATAAACTCTTAAAGTTTTGATGTTAATAAGTTAATCTGTGCGTCAACATCTGTTTGTAAATAGCCCTTATTTGGATGGAACTTAAAGAGTAGTGTTATAATTAATGACTTCTCGTGAGGTTTTTTTAATTCCAAACAAAAATAATTAGGGCATTACTAAGTTTTAATATGTCGGGGGATTTATTATTAAGTTTTAATATGTCAAGGACTAATTTGAGAATATTTAATAATGGCAAGGTCTAATATGTTAACGTCAGAACATTAAGGGCTTATTGTTGAAAATTGGAAATTTTAAGCACTTTTAAGTACCTTTTACCTTTTGTGCAATTTTGGGGTTTTCTTTTTCTGTCTTTCGGGAGCTTCTTCATTTTACTTGACGTGCAAAGCAAGCTTTTTCTATCCTATGTTCTGTTTCACTGGTTTGCAGGGTGTGCGTGTCATCTCCTAGCCACAAGGAATTCGGTCCATCCAGCAGTGGTCAGCTGTCTGGCCAAAATTTGCTTCGAAGTTCTGATGATTTAGAGACAATGGGTTTCGTCATCTGTGAGCCAAAAGCAGCTCCAGTGCCAAAGTTTGCGATGAGGGCTTTTACGTTGTTCAATGAAAGTCCTGCAGTTCAGGTTTTGATTTATTTTAATCCCACCATTTTTTACCCCTCCATTTGATGATGCTATTTCTTATTCCTAATGATGGTTATAATAGGACTCAAACTTGTTGACTGAACTAGATATTTACTATAATCCTTTCCTTTGACGGAAATGATATGACCATGATTGAAGGTAAAGGGTAAAGATGAGCTTAAAAGGCCTTGATAAAATAGCTTAAGGTCATAGAAATGATAGAACTATGCAAGATCTGCTAAAGTGCCGACTCTCCAAGGACTTATTGAAGTAGATGCCTTGCATTTTAGACACTTCCATTCACATATTTTGCTACTCATTTACTAATCAAAGTTGTTATGCTTGGATTATATTTTACTAACATCATGGCTGTGCCCAGACTGTTGTTGCTTCTATTGCCAGTGACCCAAATGTCTGGGATGCTGTTTCAAAAAATGATGCGCTGCTTGACTTTCTCGAATCCCAGAAGAGAAGTGAGATTTTTTATCTCCTTCCAAATTATTTTGTGCTAGCTACTTCTGTTCTTTCACGTTCTTGTTATCTCACTCTTTCCTCACATGGATAAAACCCTGTTACAGATGTTGAGTTTCAGGATTCATCTCCAATTAATGGTATTGAAACATCTGATTATAAAAATGAACCAGCAACTGGGAACCCTCAAAATGGGATGAATGATGTGTTTGAGAAGATCAAGCATGCCGTGGCTGAAATGGTGAGCAATATCTCCAGCTTTTTCCAGAATATTTTTGGCTTCTCTTCTGCAGAGAACGGTTCTGCTGCAAATTGCGGAATGAATCCTATGGAGGGAACCTTGGGGACATCATTAATGGCATTGGCGGTGATGGTTATCATGGTGGCTGTGCTGAAGAGGGCATAGAGTATATTTTGGCACTCAAACTCTGCTTAAATGTGTTGAATGCAAAAGGAATAGCTACAGTTACATAGGACGTTACTATTTGTAGTGTTGGTAAGGGACATCTAAATTTATGTATATAGATTAATTAGGTTGTTATTTAGCTACCAACTGCTATCCGTCGTAGTTAAGGAGTTTGCTTGAACCCCCGCGAATTAGTATTTTGGTTTGAAGGCATAACCCAATTTCTTGATTACCGTCAATCTACCGTAATCCTTTTTCCATTCGGAAAAATAGTAATATGAAGCTAATTAGCTTCTTAGTGGCAGTAACATGATGCAAATTAGCTTTTTAGTTGCAAATAAATGGGGTTTTTCACATTTCATTGCTTCATTGATTTGTAGCAGAGCGCTCATGGAAGCAGTACCCAGTTCGCTTCAGGTCATTTATTTCAATGTCGTCTGAATTTCAAGGAAAAACTTTAACGTCTCCGTTACACATTTTTGGTTCGGGATTATCATTTAAATCATGTTGTCTTTGTGGGAGGCCATTATTATTTGAATTATGTTCCATTCTTCATAAAATTAAGTAATCGTTCGGTGATCGCTTGCATGTAAAATGGGAAAAAGTAAAAAGAAGCAAAACGTTCTCGTTACACCAGGGTGGGATGAGTTTTGTTAGTCTCTCCTTGATAGAGGTGGAATGTGATGCATGAAGATGACGAAGGAAGCGACTTAGTGGAGCACAGAGTTAAGTATGACGAAGACGATGTAGTATAGGAGGTAGTGTTAGTAAGGTAGTGCCAAATGAATAAATGTGATTGGATGTATAGTAACAGAAATAGCCGTTGATATAGTCGTTGAGAGGAAGGGAAATGTATCGATCAACTGTGACTGTTTTTCCTCTCTCAAGAATCAGATCTTTTCTCTCAATCAGCTTCTTCTTTCTATTACGTTCTTTTCTCTACCAAACAGAATCCCTAAAAACCCAAAATATGATTACCAAGAATTACTGGCATCAAATTAGTATTAGATCTCTTTTCAACCATAAGCTAAAATTGTGAAATGGCGGAAGGTACCAGAAGTTGAGAGTGGAGATACATAGAGGAAGGATTGTGTAACCAAATGCAAGAGTTGGAAGCCAGGCAGCAGGAGTTGAAGGAATGGCTTACTTAGATGTTACAAAATGATAGCGGTGAGCATGGAGCGCGAGGGAATGTTGATCAACGGGTACTAGAGAATAGAGGAAGTAGTGACGGTTATTATGGAGGTAGATATACCATCTCTACTAGTAGTAAAATTAAGCTTCCGGTATTCAAGGGAGAAAATTTAAGGGTGTGGGTGTTCAAATGTGAACAATTTTTTTCATTGAATCACACATCGGCTGATTTGGAGGGATTAGCCATAATGCATTTGGATTGAGAGGCGCTCGCATGACATGAATTGTAAGAGAAATCGAATGACTCGAAAACCACCTAGTTAGGGCGAGTATTTGCTAGCCCAAGAATAACGGTTTGGAGACTTAACCTTTGAAGACCTGATCGGAGAACTTAAAGAGTTGAAATAGAGAGGCTCAGTGAAGGAATATTGTGCATAATTTGATATGTTGTCGCAAAATCTAGTAATGCCAAAACCTTACTTGGTGAGTATGTTTTTGAAAGGGTTGAAAGTAGAAATAGAATATTCTGTCAAATTGTGGAATCCTCGCTCACTTCAACAAGCGTATGAGTTAGCCAGAAAAAATCAAATGATAGCATTGCGTTATGGAGCAAGGGGACGAGTTCTAACACGAGGGCAACCGTATAGTTGACATTCTGTTAATTTCCAGAAGCCTATAGGCTTAGTACCTATGTCAATACAAGGAACATCAAAGATGGATAAGGACATAAAGTGGACAAAAATGACTTCAAGTAAAGAATTGGATGAGCGTCGAGCTAAAGGTTTGTGTTTCTAGTGTGATGAGAAATATGTTTAGGGTCATAAGTGCAAAAAGTGATTGTTGCATATGTATGTCGTGGAGGATGACTTGGAAGAGGAAGAAGCCTATCAACTAGGGAAGAAGAGTTGTTGAACATCTCCTTACAAGCTATGTCTGGTGCTTCAATAGCTAAATTCCAGGATATCAAGATGAAAGGTATGTTGAATGGTTCAATTGTACATATTTTGTTTGACGGTGGAAGTACCCATAATTTTGTTGACACTAGAGTCATAAACCATCTAGAATGGAAGTTGGAAGAGGTGAATGAGCTACTAATTGTAGTTGGAGGAGGGTAAACCTAAGCTGCAAACACATTTGTAGGAATTTGTAGTGGTAAACGGGAGGTAGAGAGTTTTCAGCTGATGCTTTAGTTATCGATATTGGAGGAACAAATATGGTTTCAGGAGTACAATGGTTATTAAGGTTGGATGATGCTGTCTTTAACTATCAAAAGGGAACAATGAAATTTTGTTGGGGAGGAGAAGAATTAGAACTCTGTAGTGAAGGATGAAAGGTCATGCCACTACTCAAAAAAAATTGGCAAAAATGTGAAGCCATCGAGATATAGTTTGTTATTTTATGGTCATTCCTTAGATTGTCAATGAGAAGTACAAAGATGAATTTCAAGGAGAGTTGAGATCGTCAGAGGTTGAAACCTATACAAAAGAGGCTTCATCAACTTTTAAGAAACAACTGCAGGAGTTACTAAAATAGTTTGAGGAAGTGTTTGAAGAACCTAAGGGTTTACCTCCCTCTCAGTTTCATGATCACCGAATTCCATTAAAGGAAGGGTCGAAAGCTATAAACCTTAGACCGTACCGGTATATGGGAGTTCAAAAGAATGTGGTGGAAGATTTAGTCTTTGATATGTTAAAATAAGGTATAATACAAAAGAGTGTTAGCCATTTCTCTGCTCTAGTCATCTTAATTAAGAAAAAAGATGGATCCTAGAGATTTTACGTTGATTACCGCTCTCTCAATCAATGCACAATTAAGGATAAGTTTCCTATACCATTGGTAGAGGAGTTATTTGATGAATTACAAGGGCCAGTTGCTTCTCCAAGCTGGATTTGAGAGGCGGCTTTCATCAGATCAAGGTGCACGAGGATGATATTTACAAAGCAGCCTTCCAGACGCATGATGGGCATTACGAATTTCTCGTAATGTCGTTCTCTCTGGTAACATTTCAGAGCCTCATGAATCAGATCTTCAAGGCTTACTTACGATGGTTTGTTTTAGTTTTTTTGACGATATTTGATCTATAACTCTTCATTTGAGTAGCATTTGGAACATTTACATCTGATGTTAACAATTCTATTTGAGCAACAATTTTTTGTTAAACTTTCTAAGTGTTCATTTGGTGTGGATTGCGTGGAGTATCTGGGTCACATCATTAGTGGTCAGGGAGTTTCAACCGATACTCAGAAAGTGAGAGTGGTTTTGGAGTGGCCACAACCGAAAACAGTTTGGTCAGCTTAGAGGTTTTTTTGGGTTTGTACGGTTATTATTGTCGGTTCATTCGAGAATATGGGCAACTAAGTAAACCTCTAACTAATCTCTTGAAAAAGGACGCATTTGTTTGGACAGATGATGCAACTCTCGCTTTTCTGGCATCGAAGTAAGCGATGACCACTACATCAATGCTAGCTTTACCAGATTTATCACATTTCTAAAAGGACTTTATCGTTGAGGAAGACGCTAGAGAAGATGGTATTGGTGCAGTATTGATGCAAGAGAATCATCTGATTGCTTTTCTTAGTAAATCACTTTCTCCTCGCTACAAACATCTCTCTATTTACAAGAAAGAATTTTTGGCGATCGTCATGGCAATAAAACAATTGTCTCATTATCTCAGGGGACAACATTTTCTGATTCAAACAGACCATCATAGTCTGAAATATTTGATGGACCAACGTATTACTACTCCTTTCCAACAAAATTATTTACCAAAACTTTTGGGGTTCGAATTTTCAATTAAATATAAAAAGGATGTCGATAATTCTGTTGTTGATTCCTTGTTTAGAGTCAGTAGTTTTGAACTCCTTACAATGTCTATTTCCTATGTGCAAATAGAGTTACTGTTTGAAATTAAAGATAGTTGGATCAAGATTCGGTTATCCAAAAGTTGTTGCAGTAGATTCAACAAGGGGAGCATAAAGGTTCGATTTATTCATGGACAGATGATCTTTTATGGTGGAAGGGACGTTTGGTGGTAGGTAATTAGCCTAGTTTGTGTCAAAAAATTATTGAAATTTTATATTCTTCTGCTCATAGAGGTCACTCCAGGTGGATGGGAACCTATAAGAGGGTTAGCTCTTTCTTTTTCTAACATAAATTGCAGAAGGATGTGCGGGAGTTTGTTCATAAATGTGAGGTTTGTGAAAAAAAATAAGTATGAACCAATGGGTTCACTAGGGTTACTCCAACCATTACCAATTCTGCAGTAGTTGTGGACGTATATTATCATGGATTTCGTATAAAGTCTTCTGTTGTCGGTGGGGTTTTCAGTGATTCTTGCTATCATGGATAGACTGAGCAAATATACTCATTTTGTTCCTCTTCGCCATCCTTATTCTTCAAAAAAAATTGCTTGAGTTTTCATACATATCAGGTCTAAATTACACGGAATGCCCAATATGATTGTCAGTGACCGTGACGTTGTTTTTACCAGTCATTTTTGGAGAGAATTATTTGCCCTTCAAAGGATGAAGCTGTATTTTTCTACAGTTTATCATCTATAGTCTAATGGATAAACAAAGGTATTAAATCATACATTAGAGACATATTTGTGTTGTATGATGTCTGGCTGTTTGATTAATTGGAACATATGGTTGTTGATTGCTGAATGGTGGTATAATACCACCTTCCATTCGTCCATCAATATTACATCATTTTTGGCTAATTATGGTTTTCCTCCTCCTGTCTATAATCCTTATATGGCTGGTGATTCATTTGTTTTGGTGATGGATCAATTGCTGTTGGATCGCGAGGCTATAGTGAATGTACTTTGGTTTCATCTACATCGTGTTCAATATCGCATGAAGTAGTTAGTGAATCATCATCGTACTAAATGTGTTTTCAAACTCGGTGATCTTGTCTATTTGAAACTTAGGCCATATTGTCAGCAGAATGTACACCATAGGAGTTCCTACAAGTTTTTCCTCTGTTTTATGGGTCATTTTGCGTCCTAAAAAAGGTGGGGTTTGTTGCCTATACATTGGATTTGCCAACTGATAGTAGGATTCATCCTACATTTCACGTGTCTTAATTGAACTGACAGAATTCTTATTTAAATGACCTTACTGCTGCTGTTGGAATTATGCCCATCACCCAATCGTTATGTAATAGATTGAACACTTTTGTTTTGTGATTATTAACTTTCTTTAATAAAATGGCAAATAATTATATTATCATATTATATTTATTACTTTTATCATAATATAATAAATCTTTGATTAAATTTATACACTTGCCATCATAATGGAGATTATGATAATAAGAGTCAAGTTTTTAGGGTTTAATCTAAAAGTATTCTTGATCGTAGGATCATTAAATAAGGACTTTAATGATCCGCTTACATCAATATATATGTAATAGTATCTATTGGATGGATATTAGTAGATCTCATTTACTAAGTTACATATATAGGTGATGCATATGGAGATATGATCATTGAACTGAACAAAATGAGAATTCCCAATAGTTAATATTACCTATGAACTATCAAGTGGGATATTCTCATAAGGATTTAAATGTATATTTTTCCTTTAACCTAAGTTCATCATAGTAATCAATAGGCCACTCATTATGTTTTAATGTCGGACACCTAGTGTGTAATGCCAGTTGAATGATCATTGGATATAATTAAGTACCTATCTGATTAGTAGTGAGTCAAGATGGGATTCATCGACTCTAGGTAATGAGTTTGAACTCTATGTTGTCATTGATCTCAATGATTGTTTCAGGATCTTGGCCAGGGTGATTGAATGCGTGAGGAAAAGAGTTTCTTAAGTCATTCACCAACCGTTAATAATCGACATGTAACATAGTTGGTTATCTAATAGGGTTTAACAGTTAAACTATACCTTAGGATAATCCGAAGTTGTAATGATGGAAGGTAATAATACTTTATCCTTAACCAGGTTTCGTTTTTGTAAGGTTGTTACTTCACACTATCCGATCTTTAAAGAGAGTTGTTACACGTCAACCTTGATTAGTAATTAATTGGATTAATTACTACCTGCTTAATGATGAACCTATGTGGTCACACACTTAAGAGTGTAATATTTCATGTTTATGATTATTTAATTTATTATGAAATAATTTATTAAATAATCTATATGACATATTATTATATTTTTGCTAGCACATAAAATATAATTAATTTTGGAAACTCTATTATGCAAAATAAATGAATAAAATAAAATAGTTTTATTTTATTTCATTTCCCTTTATAAATAATAATAAGAATTAAAAAAGTTAATCAAAATGGCAAAGAAGGCGTTGGATGGTGACTTTGCCTTTGGTGGTTTTGGTTTTACGTTTAAACAAAAACGAAAAGATATGAGGTCTAAGTATCTCATATTATTCTGTATGTTTAAGAAACAATGTGTAGAAGTTGGTTTTTTAAGTTCTAAACGTTAAAAACCTTACGAAAAGAAGAGAGTAAGAAGAAATACTCTTTCTTCACTTTTACGTTTAAATCAACAAGAGAAAAAGAAAAGAAATTTTGATTTCTCCATTCTTGAAGAAAGGGTTCTTCAAATTTAACCATAATCATATCAAGTATTGAAAGTTAGACGTATTTTTTGGTGTAAAGTACATAAAGATTTCGTATTTTCGAAGTTTATAACTGATTAATCCTCACAAATTTCAAGTATATATTTTTGTCTGTTCTTTCTATTAGTATGAATATTAAATGCAATAAATTGAATTTAGGATTGCAATTTTTTTGTTTATGCTGCGTAAGCGATCCTTCAATTAGTATCAAAGCCAGTATTATGTTCACATCATACTTGAAAAATGCCAATGTTATTGTTTGCGTATTTTGTTATGTTCTTTATTTTAACACATGGAATTGTTCATTTAATATGCATAAGATCATCTTGGCTTCACTTTGAAATTGGTTTCACGGAAACTGAAAAAACTTCATTTCATGTTCTTTAAGCATATAAACAATACAAAGAGAAGTCGTTTATTATTATTTATTAGTTTTGGACATAAAGTTCAAGAGATGGTGTAGTCTTTGTTTTATTACATGTACAAAAAAAAAGAGGGAGTCTCTATTTATGTATGAGAGACAGATGCTGTCATTAAAGACAAATTCTAGATGTTGTACGCATAGAAGTCTCTGTTTATGTATGAGAGTCAGATGTTGCTTTTTTATGGAAAACTCATTAAAAACAAATTCCAGATGTTGTACACATAGAAGCTTTTAATAGAGTACGCATGGTTTTAATACCAAAAAATTTTTAAAAAACATTTGGACAAATGTTGTGCACACCGAAAATTCATTAAAAGCATTGGATAGATGCTATCTATTAAAGATATGCATGGTAAACTTATTAAAAGCAATCGGAAAAGCATTTGACAGATGCTTTACAATCTATTTTTATGGATTTTACCTACATAGTCCAACTATTTATCTATTTATGAAATTAGATCGATAAATGTTTATTACATTCAAAGTTTCTTGTACGAATATTGTCTGAAAATGTGATACACTCACTAGTGTTATTGAAATTGTTTTAATAACATAAAATCTTGACCCTTTAAAATTATTGAATTTATGTTGATATAATATATGACATTTTATCAAAAAGGTTTTTCCACCTAAGTAGATAATAATATTTTTTTATTTACAAGTAATGACCTGATAACCAGGTGACTTTTAGTTCAAGGATAAATAATATTTTTTATTGCATATGATGCATGTGTGAGGAAAAATTACTTAATTTTATACTTTTGGCCTAGACTACCTAAGGAGTATAATATTAATTAATTCTCTGTCACTTGGGTAGATAAACTCAACTATACTAATAGGAACAACCTGACAACTAGGGGACTATATAGTATTGAACCTACTATAAATTTTATATGATAAAATAGGAAATTTTTCACTCTTTAATTATATATGAGTAACAACTTGACAACTAAGGGGCTCCTTCATGTTTTAAAGATTTTATATCATTTAAATAAAAGTCCATATCTTAATGATATATGATTGTGTTCTTATTTTGGTGTTTTCTTTTTATTAGATTTATCAAAATGTCTATTATATCACTGCGAAGCATTCTTGATGCTAACAAGCTAGCAGGTAACAATTTTGATTATTGGTACCGCAATTTGATAATTGTTCTCATGCACGAAAAAATTATCGATGTGATCGATAAACACTTAAAGAAACCACCTCCTGATGAAGTTAAGGATGCTAATGTATTGGATGCATATTTTAAGTACAATGAACAAAGTACTAATGCCAAGTGCATTATTCTGGCAGCAACGAGTTCTGAACTCCAAAGACAGCATGAAGGTATGAATCCTCCACAGATCATTGAGTATCTTAAGAAGATGCATGGGTCACAAAGTAGGACTGCTAGATACCAATTGTCTAACTCCCTATTCAAGTCTGAACTGAAGCCCAAATCTCCTACGGGGCCCCATGTTCACTACAAGAAAAAATTTGTTTAGCGATTGAAATCGCAAAAATTCCGTCAGTAAGTCAGATTAGTGACAGAATTTACCAACGATCAAATGTGTAGTAGAAATGGCCGTAGGTAGTAATTACAAACGAAATACAGAGATTTTATCGGTAACTTTACTGATGGAGAATTAATTTTCCGTCGGTAAATATACCGACAGTATCTGTGTTATTGACCGTCGGTAAATATGCTGACGGATAAAATGATTCCGTCGGCATAGTTAGCAACAATTTTGTAGCTTCCTTCGGTAACTTTGTCGATGGAGATTTAACTTTCTGTTGGTAAATATACCGACAGTATTTGTGCTGTTGACCGTCGCTATATATGTCGATGAACAATATGATTCCGTCGACAAAGTTACCAAACGTTTTGCACCTTCCGTCAGTAAGTACGTTAAAACATTACTGACGGTTAATCTGGTGTTGGTAAATTTTGTGACGGAATTGGTTATTCCATCCGTGATTACTGATGGTAGTTGTTTTCTGTCAGTAAATGATACTGATTTTACCGACAATACCACAAATGTCAGTTAGTAAATGAACCAGAAATATTTTTAAAAAAATATACCATCAATAAATTTTATTTGATGATGTTATGGTTGATGCATAATTTAAACATTTATGAATTTAATAGTATATATTTAATTTGTTTAAACATAAATTTGATTGATGATATAAAGTTAAAAATATCTTAATTGATAATGAAAACATTACATTGTACATAGTAAGTATTTGTAATTCAAATGAAATGACCAAAATGACACTATTAATCCGTTGCTGGTGGATGCTCTGATTGGTACGATAAGGTGCTGGCCTTACCCTTCAACTCATCCACCTCATTACGGAGCTGAGTTATGTACTACATCAATGTCTGCACTGTGTTCTAAAGCTCTTGGACTTGATTGGTTGTGGACTGCTTATTATATGCTGCTATACTGGACGTGGAGGATTGCGAATAACATGTATTTGCAAATGAACCTAAGCCGAATATCCTTTCACGACGATCTCTACCACCCACTACATGAAGATAGGTTTCAGTCTCATCAATATCTTCAGACTGTTGAGACTATTGTTAAATGCTTTCTTGTATTTGGTCCTATCAGAAGGCAATGTTTAAATTAGTAAGTGATAATTATTAAGCATTAATAATAACCATAAATTTCACATACATTTAGTTTTCTACAATGTCTGTTGATGAATGTCACACCATCATGCTTCTTAGTGAGTGTGCAAAAAGAGCTGATGGGCTGTAGGCCTCATGCCTATAGAGTTTTCTTGCATAAGAATAAAATGTTATAAGTAAACTAAAATTTATAAAAATTTCGACAGAATTTCCTCTATTTTTATGATATCTACCCCATGTTCAACAAAAAAAATAACTCAACAACATAGCCATATATAACACTAGACATTTATAACATTATCATTCTCAACAAGAAATACATATTTTCATTCCAAAATTCACACATCAAATTCAATTGAAATACAGCAAAGTAAAGAAATGAGAATATAAATGTAAAGTGTAGATACTTACAAGTTTCTCTGCATGCTCGTGGTGGATAATCGATCCACCCATATGTATGGGAAGACTCTCTCCCCCCGATCCTCTATGTCTGTTGGTCGAATTATGCTCTGAAATGAACATTGCCTCAGGTGATGTCCAATACTGCTACCAGCAACTCCATATTTGTTTAGAAATGTAAGGTAGTCGTACACTAGCCCTGTGTATTGCAACAACAAAGTCTCGATAACGTGTATATGCTCGTTTCTCCCATACTTTATAAATGATCGCGTCAAATTGAGAATCCCAAAAATTCTTTCTAAAACAAAAGGAAAAACATTTGATTAATACTTATGATTTAATAATATTTATCTAATTAATGTATAAAATTGTTAATTAAAAAATAAAATAATAATTTGTTTTGTACCTCAAACTCTAGATAGTAAATTCCTTTCTCACCTATGAGATATTCTTCTGTACATAACTATCAAGATCAATCTTCTCCTTGAATTTCGATGTCATGTTTCTTGAGTACGGTCCAGATGGAATCAACCTAATATAAAAACAAATAAATTTATATCATTTTTAAAATTTAAACCTATAACTTAATTATAAACATATAGTGTTTCATGTAATTTCACTTACATATCATTGACAATTGTGATGTAAGTTCTTCCATCAGGTCCCTCAGCTCCAGGCTGGCGGCTACCTCCTTCATCCACATTGTTTACCCCTGATATTTTTGTCGATAGAGGGTAGTGAATGATGTAGGGGTGGTGGATAGTATAACAACAAGTACGTAAGGTGATGCCTCATCTGTAAGTGTAGTAGCTGGAGGGAGAGGAGGGGATTCAACTCTAATTGCTACACCATAAGATGCTTCACTTGTATAGTAAATACCTCCGAATTGTGGTCTGAATCTTAGTCCCATCATATCCTATCTTCTTTTTGGTGGCATATTTCAACCTGAAATTAATATTTGATTGAATTTTGTAGAAATATTACAATTTGATCTCAATATTTTACACAATATATTGAAAAGGAAATAATTGATTTGTTGAATATAATATTCAATTAAAAACACAAATTAATTGCTATCATCACTTAAATGTAAATCAAAATCATCTTCTTGTTCTGAAGAATTTGAATCAAACTTAGGCTCTTCTTCGTATCTCTGGCCTTCCTCATCCTCTCCAAATAAAATTTCAACATATTCATATCATGGATCGTTCAAAGGTTCATTATCCTCATATACGACAGATGCATTTATTTCATAAGCATCTTCCTGAAACGTTTCATTTTCAATTCTCTATTTCCCTTTCCACATAACTGAAAAACACCTCTAGGTTTAACTTTGCAAACAGTCAACCAATCTAACTTATCTTGTCATAAGCTGAAAAAAGGGACATAATACACCTAGATCAATTGCATTGCCAACACGAAAGGTTCAAAATGTTGAAATCTTCTTCGCTTGTTAATTTCAACTAGATTGTATCGGCTATGCACTTTTGTACTAACATTTGGAGTTTGGATCAAACCAGTCACACTTAAATATCAAACTTTGCTTTATTGATAATGCAGGGTAGTCAATTTCAAGTATCTCAATAATTTTACCATAGTAATCTGTCAATTCTCCCTGTATGCAAACTCCACTATTTATTGTTGTCCTACTATAACCATGATATTCTGTATGATATGTGTATCCATTAATGAAATACAACAGATATGATTTAACAGTTCGTAAAGGTCCCTTTGTAAGATCACATACGAAATTATTCTCTATTGGATTTTCTAAGGCCTATAGGAAAGAAAATATTATATTAAACAGTATAATGTCATTTGAACACTTAAATCTTATAATTTAATCATGTCAATATTTGTAAGTGAAAACTTACATATTGCTCGAACCATTGAGGAAAGTGTCTTCCAACTTCTTTATTAATATCATCCTGTGTTTTGTCGGGCATGAACTCGCGTAACAATTCCTCGTATAATCTAAAAACATTATTATATTTTTTAGTTATGAATAACACTAAATTTCAAAACCGAAATAATCACTTGATACTTACTGCACGAAAGGTTGAACCTATTGATAGTTCAATGAAATGTAACCATGGGCAGCCTAAATGTCTTCTTCTGTTAACATTCTTCTTGTTGAATATCCATATGTTCATCCAGGATATGTGAACATGGATAAGTTACCATCAGCATCACTAGTTCCTCCCACATCGTCATTACGAGGAACTTTTCTTTCTTTTGTGAGAACATACGGCTTAAAATAATGTGAACAAAATGTACTAGTTTCCTCCACTAAATAAGCATTACATATCAAACCTTCAACTCTAGCCTTGCTCTTCACATTTTTCTTCAAGTGATGCAAATAACTGTATGAGTGAATAGGGTTATACCAATTTAATTATTAAAACATGCTATGACTTCAATTACAATCATTTTTGTTGAATTACCTCTCAAATGGATACATCCAACAATGTTGAACTGGATCAGCTAGTTTAGCCTTGTGTGCTAAATAGACAAGTAGATGCTCCATACAGTCAAAGAAGCTTAGAGGAAATATCACTTCTAACTTGTAAAAAATTACTGGAATTTCACTTTGTAGTTTTTCCATTTCAGCCAACTAGATTTCAAATGATGTTAAGCTTTTGAAAAACAAACTTAATTCTGTTATTACTTCCCAAATCTTATTTGGTAGCAATTCCCGAAGTGCAATTGGAATTAGCCTTTGCATAAACATATGACAATCATGACTTTTCATCCAAAATAATTTGTATTTCCTCATGCCGACACACCTTGTCAAGTTTAAAACATAACCATTAGGAAATTTTAGATGTTTCAACCATTCACACAATATTTCCTTCTGTTTTTTGTCCAAAGTGTAACATGCTTTCAGATTTTTACCGGTGTTAAGATCTTTATGTGACTAATTCCTTCTACAAAAAAGTTTCTAATCACCTCGTGATTTTGCATTGTTTTTTGTCTTCCCTTCAATGTTCATTATGGTATTTGAACAAATTGTCAAAAATATTTTTTTCAATATGAATCACATCTAGATTATGACATATCAAATTAGTTTTCCAATATGGCAAATCCTAAAAGATGTTTCGTTTTCTCCAGCCAAAGTTTCTACTAATGCTTGTATTAATTTCATCAACTTCAAATTATGTCACTTTTAGCAAGCATAATTCCTCAATCTCCTGCAATATGTCTTCAACAACTTTGTGAGGTGGAGAAGGTGTTTTTACTATCCTATTCTTAATGAACTTTTTTTATTGCATATAAATGGATGATTTGGAGGAAGAAATTTTCTTAGTTGTTAAAACAACATATTTTACCCCCGTTTGGAAGATAAAACGCATCAGAATCATTGTCATAATAAGGACAAGCCAATTTCCTTGCTGTGTTCCAGCCAGATAAGATGGCATATGTCGGAAAATCACTAATGGTTCACATCAAAATTGCTCTCAATAAAAAATTTTGTTTCAAAGACACATCATATGTCTCAACACCATATTCCCAAAGATGTTGCAATTCAAATATCAATGGTTGTAACAATACATCAATTTTATACTTTAGATCTGTAGGCTGTAGCATAATCACTGTCAAGAACATATATGCCTCTTTCATACACATCTATGGAGGCTAATTATAAGTAGTAATTATGAATGGCCATGATGAATATTGCTGGCCGAATTGACCCAAAGGTTGGAATCTATCCGTTGACAGTCCTAACCTAACATTTCGACTTTCCGTTGCAAACTCGTAATAGGTGTCATTGAAATGTTTACATACCAATGCATCTAATGGATGACTCATTATTCCATCTTCTTATTGATGTTCATTA
>JAOQMS010000005.1:25323495-25341423 GCA_027563885.1 Erythroxylum longipes | reverse complement strand
TGCCATCTCATATGAGACACAGTAACATCAGAAGCATAGTCTTTGAAATCTCAAAGTTAGCGGGAAATAATACATCCCAGTCCTAACCTAACATTTCGACTTTCCGTTGCAAACTCATAATAGGTGTCATTGAAATGTTTCCATACCAATGCATCTAATGGATGAATCATTATTCCATCTTCTTATTGATGTTCATTATGCCATCTCATATGAGACACAGTAACATCAGAAGCATAGTCTTTGAAATCTCAAAGTTAGCGGGAAATAATACATCCGCTTCCAGGGTACTAACTTATGTTTCATAGAACACTTTCTAGCTTTAAACCTAGATTGACCATAAAATTTGTACTCTTGTAATTCCACATCATCTTCCCAATACAACATACATCCCTTTTTGAGCTCTGAACATTATGTTCAATGTCTTGCTTAGTTGCTTCATTCTCTTGCATTTCTATTAGTCTCATCTCATAGGTGATTCACAAATTCCTTGAGCGATAGATTTTGTAAGTCCTTTGCCTATTATATCACTTTCATTTTAGCCTCTTATATTTTTAGTAAAGACCATATAATCTTCCTAACTATCTTCACATTTGAGTGAGTCTTACCAAGTTTTTTTAAAAGCATTTATAATTTTAAAAAAATTGGTGTATACAAATTGAAAATTTACTTGTAAGAAGTTTAAGTATAATAAGGCTTTATTTTTATAGATGTCTAAGATTACTGAAATTTTATTTTCACATAAAATCAAGGTGAGTAGAACTTTATTTCTGCAAATACATAAGATTAAAATTCTATTTCATTACAAGTCTAAAGTCACTAAAATTTTGTTTAACTAGAATTTAAGGCATATATCACAATTGTTCACGTTAACTTAAATTCTTCAACATATAACTAAGAATCACTTCTCTACAAGTAATGACTTTGTCAATATATCTGTTATATTCTCAACTGTAGCAATCATCTATATGAAAGCACATAATCCTCGATGACATTTCAAATAAAGTTTAACTTGACATTAGTATGCTTTGATTTCTTATCATTGACAGGATATCTAGCCAGGCTTAGTGCACCATGGCTATTACAATAAATAACAAAATTTTGTACATCCATTACCAAACTTTCAACAGGATTATGCAACCATATATCTTCATTAACTCCTTCTGTTAATGGTATAAATTCCGCTTTTATTGTAGATGTATAACAACATTTCATGAATTTATAATAGTATTAGATCTAAAAGCCATCTGACATTTTCCTATATTAAATAAATTGACAAACTAATTAAGAACAAAATCATAAGACAACATAAATGCATCAAACCTCTTGTACCATTGTCTTGGTAACTATTTCAATTTATATAGGGATTTCTTTGGTAAACTGCATGCTTCTTCTTTTTAAAGTCAAACTTCCCTTTGGTTTTGATATATAAATATGTTCTTTTGGACTCTCATATAAAATTGTAGTCTTAACTTAAAATTTTTTTAACTGAAATCAAATGCATTTATTATAATAAAAACAACTTGTATTATTTTATGTTTCTTAACTAGTGAGAACATCTCATTGTAGTCATTCCCCTTTTATGTGAAAAGACCTATGTCATTAGTCCTATCTTGAACCTAATTGGCTTAACACCAAAGATACATTATTTCTTTTTAAAACCCATTTGCGTCCCACTATCTTTACACTATTTGTTAAAAGTTCTTATATCTCATTCTTGTATAAAGACTACATTATCTCATTCGTGGGAACCAACCATCTTAATGCTTGTTTGTTATCTACTGTCATTTTATAAGTCAGTTTATCACCATGTATATTCTCATCCATTGCACTACAGCATTAATTTCAACAATATCAACACAAGCTAAACACCTAACGAGTTTTCTAATTTCTCTACTTATCCTCCTTACTGCTATACTTTGTGCAAATTGTTCCTCTTGCAGATCTATAAATTGATTACCACTGTCATGCTTAGAGTTTCAATTTTGAACTCCACCTTCTAGTCAGTACCTTGATCCTTTTTACCTATAAGATCACCAAGCTACTCTCGTTGGCCAAATATAGAAAATTCATTAAAAGTAACATCATTACTAATCATAAATCTTGGAGTTCTATCCTTTTTTTATACACCGTAATCTACCCTTTTAATTCAACAATATACCTATGAAATACGCACTTCATCGCTTTAGGCTCCAATTTGCAATCATTGACATAAGCACTAGCAGGGAAACCAAATATCCTCAAGTTAGAATATTAATAAGAAGTATCATACCAAATCTCTTGAGGAGTCTTAACATTTATTGCACTTGATGGAGATATATTCGCTAAATAAGTAACAGTTTTAACAACTTTAACCCAAAATTGCTTTGGAAGACCAACATTTAACCACTATATGAGTATTTAGTTTATCCATTTTAACTATATTTTATTGTGGCATATGACATATAGTGCAATACCTTACTATACATTCCTTCTTATAAAACTCATGTCTATTGCAATTTTTTACTCAAAATCTCAAGTTTTTACTCACTTATGCGACTCAATCTGCAATGCCACAACTCTGTACTACCATTATTCTCCCGTAATTATTGAGATATAACCACCAATTCTAGTACTATCTTACTTATTAAGACATACATTCTATACTATAATTTTCCTTTCATTATAGTTATGACACCCTTTAACACTTTTAGTTGCTTATCACCATAAAAAAACTTATATATCAAGAGTACCAAAGGAAATCTGATTCTTTTGAAACTCAGGAATGTACAAGACATTTAATATTATGATAATCCCATCATACATTTGGAATTATACTAAATCACTACCTTTAATAAAATACTCTCCATTATCATTCAATAAGATAGTACTATTCCATTGTTTGAAAGGATAGAACTAATATAAAAAGAAGTGTCATTGTCTATCACACACCAATTTGCACAATCAAAATTACTAACTGTCAAATAATTATTGTCTCTTCCATCCTCTTCATCAAAATTCACTTGCATTACAATAATACTCACTTTATAATAAGCACCACACCTCTAAGCCAAAACCAAAACTCACAAATTGTTTAAAAGGAACTCATATGCTCTTTCCTAATAAGAGTTTATTAGTCAAGAATAATACAATTCACAACTAGTTGCACTTATTAATTGTAAGTTTGAGCACAAAACCAGCAAAAAGGAAAAGAAAGTAAAAGAAAGGACAAACGAAATAGATCTCCAAATCACCTGCTCTGTAAAAGGTATGAAGATTCTTCTGGATTTAATAGATCCCTTGTACTAAAAAACAAAGAATCCATGCATTTAATCAAAACATAGACCATATCACTTTATTGCTTACAAAAACACAAACAAAGAGAGTCAAATTGCTAGAGAGATTTTTAATATCACTAGAAAAGGCCAACCTTTACAATTTTTTCTAACTGCATTAAAATGTAATCTCATAATAAGTCATAGCCACATAAGAAACATGTAAACAATTTTAAAAAACAAATTATACATAATTTAAGCTCTATAATTAAGTACAATATAGTCGGCCACCAATAAAATTAAGACTTTAATAATGAAAAGCCTTTAAACAATGAAATTAGCCCTAATTACAAGAGATTTTTCCTTTAATTGTTATTGAGTTTTATCTCTTATAATTGGTCAAATAAATACATATAAGGGATCCCTTGATTGACTAATCATATTTACATCGGTTCCTTTAACTTTAAATAGAAAGATACTCTCTCTAGAACTATGAGAATATAGAATAGGTTTAGATACTTCATAAGTTTCTTTTAGTTAGTAAAGTATATTCATTTAACAAATAGTGATTCTTTATCATTGAATAGCTTTCGCAGTTGCTTATTAAATAACATCATACACGGAACTTTAATTGGATGTATACCATACCCATAATTATTATTGGGTATTGATTAGACATAAAAAATCTAAAACTTTTACTTCCAGCATTAATGATGTGTTTTGGGTATACAAGATCAATATAAAAGATCTACAAATACTTTTGGAACAAAATCAAATATAAACAAAGATAGGCTAAACTGTACAAACATTAATTGGAATTATGTGTATGTGTTATAAAGATAGGTTAGACTATGAATCATAGTATAACCTATCTTTACTTATATTTTTAGTGTATGAAGAACTTATATTTTAGTGCCTTAAAATTTTCAGACCTAAGTAAGGATAGCAACCAACACATTATTAGGGACAACAATACTGTGTACCGCTATTTATGCCTCACATTGGACTAAACCTAATTTATTATTCAATAAGAATGATTTAGAATTTATCATAAAATTAAAAACTAAAAGATTATATTCACTAGTGAAAAGTAAGACATTTGTAAGGTTTAAGCATTCAAAGTATCGAGTTACTTGACTAATGCCTTTAAAAAGTTTTGTTTAGTGAAATTTAAGGAGCTTAAAAAGTTATTTTGAATATGATACTTAAGCTCTATAGAAGAGTGCTAAAAGACTCTTTTGCATGTAGGATTTGCCTTAAGACCAAAGAGTTTCTTTTCTTTCCCCAAATGGATTGCTACTCTAAATGTGGAAGTTTTAGTATTAATACAAGTTCTGTTTGACATTTGAAATCTACAAATCTAAAAAATACTTTACATTATGTTCAATTGATATATTTATCTCCCACAAAAAATGTTAAATGATGTATACAAAATTTAAGCAGAAAATATAACCAAATAAAAATAGAATCTAACTATAACCGATGCTTATACTATAATCTCAGCATAATGCATTACAAAAATATACCTCAACTGATGATTAAACCAATACCGATTTATGACGGCATATACAATCAAACCATAAAGAGAAACCCATGCCAAATGATCAAAGCAGTACACCACTCACCTTAA
Organism: Erythroxylum longipes; assembly: GCA_027563885.1. Taxonomy (NCBI): domain Eukaryota; kingdom Viridiplantae; phylum Streptophyta; class Magnoliopsida; order Malpighiales; family Erythroxylaceae; genus Erythroxylum; species Erythroxylum longipes. The sequence goes on along the minus strand of JAOQMS010000005.1, from coordinate 25,336,542 downwards.
TCGATGATTAAACGAAGACACAGAAGGAAGGATGGACGAAAACGTAGGTGCAGAACAATGACGCAGAAGGGTCTGAAGCACGCGAAGGAAGAAGATGCAGAACAATGACGCAGAAGGGAACTGAAGCATGCGAAGCACCGGATGGTGACAAAGAACTAGCCACAAAAGAGAAAATGACAGAGAGCTAGCAAAAACGAAAGAGAAAATGAAAGAGAAAATGAGGGAGGAGCTTCGGTCATGTAAATGATATGCTTAACCAAAATGACGTCGTTTGGTGTTAAAACAAACGATGTCATTTTTTATTTTTTAAAAATGTCGAAGCCGAAGCCAACAACTATGTTTAGGTTTTAATTTTACTGATTTACAATGGAAACAAGTCTCGTTGGTAAATATACCGACGGAAATGGATATTCGGTTGCTATATTTCATAGGAAAATTTGTTGCGATAATTTCCCTCCATCTTTATTGACAGAAAGTTTGTCTGTCGCTAAATGCAAATTTTCCAACAACTTTACCGACGGGCATTAATTTTATGTCACTGATTGCTTACGGTATTTATTCTGTCGATAATATTTTGTTGGTAATTTATAATTTTCTTGTAGTGGTTTTTAAGATGATTGATCTTATAGAAAACTTGAGAAGTTAGGGTGTTTACTGGGAAAGAGCTGTAACAAGATTTGATCTTACAGTCTCTTACTAATATTTTGTCACCGTTCATTGTTAATTTTAACATGAACGAGATGGACTGTGATCTTTATGAAATGCTCAACTTGTTGATCGATTATGAAAATCAAGTAGCATCGTCTAAGAAGGTGAAAGTGTCAGGGTGGGTCTGTGAATCTTATTAGTAACTCTTCTAAGTGCAAGTGGAAGGGAAAAAAGAATCCCAAGAAAAATCATCTTGCACCCAAGTATGTTTGGAACAAATCCAAGGCTAAGGAGAAGAAAGTTGACTAAAAGGATGTTGAATGTTTCTTCTGTACAAAGAAGGGAAACTGGAAGCGGAACTGCCCAGAGTATTTGGCTACTTTGAAAGGCAAGAAACAAGGTGGGACATTTATGAAAAATGTTTTCATAATTTCTTTAATTACTATTGATCGTACTAAATAGGTGTTAGATACTAGTAGTAGCTTTAATATCTGTAATATTTTGCAGGGTCTAAGGATCAATAAGAGATTAAAGAAGGGAGAAGATAAGCTACAAGTTGGTAATGGAGCACGTGTTGCTACCCTAGCTGTAGGAACTATTTCTCTTGTTATGCCTACGAGAAAGACTTTATTGTTAGAAGATTGTTATTATGTTCCTAAATTTGTTTTGAACATTGTTTCCATTTCGTCATTAGATAAGCGTGGATTTCATACTATCTTTAAGAATAATCAATGTAATATATTTCATGGTGATGAATTATATGTAAGTGGTTATTTATAATATGGTCTTTATGTCTTACCTGAAATAGTTGTTTATAAAATTATGAATATTTCTGGTCAAAAAAGGAAGAGAGATAATCAAGCAAATTAAACTTAATTTTGGCATCGTAGACTTGGTCATATTGGTGAGAAAAGAGTAAACAAGTTGCACAAGGAAGGATGCCTTGGTCAATACGATTATGAATCATATGAAACTTGTGAATCTTGTCTCAAAGGCAAAATGGCCAAATCTCCTTTTATTGGAACTGGAGAGAGAGCTAGTGAACTTTTAAGACTTATACATACTGAGGTATGTGGTGCCTATGAAAGTTCAAGCTAAAGGTGGATATTCTTAATTTATCACCTTTACTAATGATATGTCAAGATATAGATTTGTCTATCTTATGAAACACAAGTCTGAATCATTTGAAATGTTCAAAAGATTCTATAGTGAAGTTGAAAAACAAACTGGTAAGAGTATAAAGGCACTAGGATCTGACCGTGAAGGTGAGTGTCTTAGTGATGATTTTTTTTATTATCCAAGGCAAGATGGAATCTTGTCTCAGTGGACTTCTCCAGGAACACCATAACATAATGGTGTTTCAGAAAGGAGAAATTGAACTTTATTGGATATGGTGAGATCCATGATGGGGTTTGCTGATCTTCCTATGGGGATATGCTTTAGAAGCTGCTACCTATTTATTAAACAAATTTCCTACTAAAAGCAGTCACTAAAACTCTATATGAGATGTGGAAAGGATGTAAGCCTAACCTAAAACATTTAAAGGTTTGGGGTTGTCTAGCTTATGTTAAAAGATTGCTGTCAAATAAGCTTGAAGCGAGGTCTGACAAGTGTAGCTTTGCTGGCTATCCTAAGGAAACTATGGGATACTATTTCTATCACCCTTCTGAACACAAAATGTTTGTGGCTATAAATGCAACCTTTTTAGTAAGGGAGTTCCTTAATGGAGGAAGTCATGGTGTAAAAATAGATCTTGATGAAATTTAAGATTCTGACGAGTCAACACAAGCTCAAGAGCATCAGATGCATGTTGAGCAGCCTTTACTTGATGTCTTGAAGTTGACACAAAGGGTATCAACCTCAACGATCGAAGAGAATGGACTGGTTAATAAACCTGTCCAGGAACTAGTGCAATAACAAGATCAAGTAGAGGAAGAATCTATTGAACATGAGCCTCTTAGAAGGTCTACTAGGGATCGTTGCGCACCAGATAGATTAATCTTAATGGCGTAAGGTGATAAGGATTATCATATTGATGATATCCCACATATTGATGATGACCCTAAGACTTACGAAGAGGCTATGGCAAGTCTAAATTATGAGAAATGGTTTAAGGCCATAAAATCCAAGTTAGAATCCATGGGAATCAACAAAGTATAGACTTTGGTTGATCCCTCAAAGAATATAAAACCCATAAGATGTAAATAGGTATTTAAAAAATTGATTGGAGAAGACGGGAAGGTTGAAACCTATAAAGCCCATCTTGTTGCCAAGGGATATAATCAAAAGGAATGTATTGATTATGATGAAACTTGTTCCCTATAGAAATGCTCAAATCTGTTCAGATTCTACTTACTATAGCTGCATATTATGATTATAAGATATGGCAAATGGATGTGAAAACAACGTTTCTTCTCGGAGAGCTCAAGGAAGATGTCTATATGATTCAATTTAAAGGTTTCATATTGCCATCTGCTCCTAATAAAGTATGCAAGCTACAAAGATCCATTTATGGATTGAAGCAATCTTCACGAAGTTGGAATATTCGCTTCAATATAACAATCACAAAGTTTGATTTTGTTAAATGCGACGAAGAGCCATGTGTGTACAAGAAGGTTAGTGGGAGCATAGTTATTTTCCTAGTGCTATATATAGATGACATATTGCTAATAGGAAATGATGTACCAGCCATGCAAAAGACAAAGATTTGGCTATTTGAAAAGTTCTCCGTAAAAGATTTGGGAGAAGCAGCTTACATTCTTAGAATCAAGATCTATAGAGATAGATCAAGGAAGCTGCTAGGACTCTCCCAATCCATGTACATTGATATTATCTTAAAAAGGTATCACATGGAAAATTCTAGAAAAGGTTATTTATCGATAGGCACTAGAATTTCTCTTAGTAGGGAGGATTGTCCTAAAACCCTAGAAGTAAGAGAGCGCATGAGTACGGTCCCATATACCAGTGCAGTGGGAGCTATTATATATACCATGACATGTACAAGGCTCGATGTACCCTACGTGCTAGGAATAACGAGTAGGTATTAGGGTAATCCAAGTGAGGAACATTGGAAAGTGGTTAAAACTATCCTTAAGTACTTAAGAAGAACCAAGGATCGATTCCTTATATACGGAGATTATGAATTAAAGCTAATAGGCTATACTAATGCTAGCTTTGCATCATATAAGGATCATAACAAATCTACCTTTGGTTATATTTTCACCTTGAATGGAGAAGCAGTGAGTTGGAAAAGTTCCAAGCAAGCTACTATAGCTGGTTCAGTTACTAAAGTATAATACATAGCTATATGCGATGCAGCTAAGGAAGCTGTTTGGATGAAAAAGTTCTTAAATGAACTTGGTGTGGTTCCTTCGATAAAGGAAGTTGTTCCTTTATTGTGTGACAATACCGGTGCTATTGCAAAAGCTAAGGAAACAAGGTCATACCAAAGATCCAAACATGTTATGTAGAAGTTTCATCTGATTAGAAAAATTGTTGAGCGTAAGGACATTCAAATTCAAAAGGTTGAAGCAAAGGAGAGTGCTGCAGATCCCTTCACTAAGGCGCTTAGATTAAAGGAGTTTGATAAGCATAAGTAGAAAATAGGATTGAAGTTCATGACTGATTGGGTCTAAGTCAAGCGGGAGATTATTGGAATTATGCCTTGACCCAATCTATATGTAATAGGTTGAATACTTTTGCTTTGTGATTATTAACTTTATTTAATAACATGACAAATGATTATATTATCATATTATGTTTATTGATTTTATCCTAATATGATAGGTCCTTGATTAAATTTATACACTTGCTATCATAATGGAGATTATAATAATGAGAGTCAAGTCTTTAAGATTTAATCTAAAAGTGTTCTTGATTGTAGGATCATCAAATAAGGACTATAATGATCCGATTAGATCAATATGTATGTAATAGTATCTATAGGATGGATATTAGTAGATCTCATTTACTAAGTTATATATATAGATGATGCATATGGAACTATGATCATTGAACTGACCAAACTGAGAATTCTCAATGGTTAATATTACCTATGAACTGTTAAGTGGGATATTCTCATAAGGATTTAAATGTATATTCTTGCTTTAACCTGAGATCATCATAGTAATCAATAGGTCATTCATTATATTTTGATGTCAGACATTTAATGTGTAAAAATGCTAGTTGAATGATTATTTAATATAATTAAGTACTTATCTGATTAGTGGTGAGTCAAGATAGGATCCATCGACCATAGGTAATGAGTTTAAGCTCTATGTTGTCATTGATCTTAATGGTTGTTTCAAGACCTTAGCCTGGGTGATTGAATAAGTGAGGAAAGGAGTTTCTTAAGTCATTCACCAATCATTAATGATCAACATGTAAAATAGTTGGTTATTTAATAGGGTTTGAGAGTTAAACCATACCTTAGGATAATCCGGAGTTATAATGATAGAAAGTACTAATACATTATCCTCAACCAGGTTCTATCTTTGTAAGGTTGTTATTTCATACTATCCGGTTATTAAGAAGTGTTGTTAAACACGAACCTTAATTAGTAATTAATTGGATTAAGTACTACCAGATTAATGATGAACCTATGTGGTCACACACTTACAAGTGTAATATTTCCTGTTTATGATTATTTAATTTATTATGAGATAATTTATTAAATAAGTTATATGGCATATTATTATTTTTTTGCGTTTATTAAATAAGTTATATGGCATATTATTATATTTTTTGCGCTAGCAAAAAATATAATTAATATTGGAAACTCTCTTAATGAATAAAATAAAATAGTTTTATTGTATTTCGTTTCCTTTTATAAACAATAATAAGAATTAAAAGAAGTTAATCAAAATGGTTTAAACAAAACGAAAAGATGTGAGGTCTAAGTCTCTCTTGTTATTTTGTACGTTTAAGAAACAATGTGTAGAAGTTGGTTTTTTAAGTTTTAAACGTTAAAAACCTTACGAAAAGAAAAGAGTAAGAAGACATACTCTTTCTTCACTTTTGCGTTGAAATCAACAAGAGAAAAAGAAAAGGAATTTTTTTTTCTCCATTCTTGAAGAAAGGATTCTTCAAATTTAACCATAGCTATATCAAGTGTTGAAAGCGAGACATATTTCTCAGTGTGGAGTGCATAGAGACTTTGTATTTTCGAAGTTCATAACCAATTAATGTTGGAATTATGCCAATGACTCAATCATTATGTAATAGATTGAACACTTTGTCTTATGATTATTAACTTTGTTTAATAACATGGCAAATAATTATATTATCATATTATGTTTATTGCTTTTATCCTAATATGATAAGTCCTTGATTAAATTTATAAACTTGCCGTCATAATGGAGATTGTGATAATGAGAGTTAAGTCTTTAGAGTTTAATCTGAAAGTGTTCTTGATTGTAGGATTATCAAATAAGGACTTTAATGATCCAGTTAGATCAATATGTATGTAATAGTATCTATTGGATGGATATTAGTAGATCTCATTTACTAAGTTACATAATAGACGATGCATATGGAGATATGATCATTAAACTGACCAAACTGAGAATTCCTAATGGTTAATATTACATATAACTGTCAAGTGGGATATTCTCATAGGAATTTAAATGTATATTTTTCTTTTGACCTGAGGTCATCATAGCAATCAATAGGTCACTTGTTATGTTTTGATGTTGGACACCTAGTATGTAAAAATGCTAGTTGAATGATAATTAGATATAATTAAGTATCTATCTGATTAGTGATAAGTCAAGATGAGATCCATCAACTCTAGGTAATGGGTTTGAGCTCTATGTTATCATTCATCTTAATGGTTGTTTCAAGACCCTGACTAGGGCGATTAAATGAGTGAAGAAAGGAGTTTCTTAAGTCATTCACTAATCATTAATGATCGACATGTAACATAGTTAGTTATCTATAATAGGGTTTGACAGTTAAACTATACCTTAGGATAATCCAGAGTTGTAATAATGGAAGGTAATAATACATTATCCTTAACTAAGTTTCGTATTTGTAAAGTTGTTACTTCACACTATCCGGTCATTGAGGAGTGTTGTTAGACGCCAACTTAATTAGTAATTAATTGGATTAATTACTATCAGTTTAGTGATGAACCTATTTGATCACATACTTACGAGTGTAATATTTTTTGTTTATGATTATTTAATTTATTATGAGATAATTTATTAAATAATCTATATGATATATTATTATATTTTTTGCTAGCACAGAAAATATAATTAATATTGAAAATTCTCTTGTGTGAAATAAATGAATAAGATAAAATAGTTTTATTTTATTTGCTTTTATATATAATAATAATAATTTAGAAAAAAAAGAAGAAGTTAATCCAAATGACAAAAAGGCGTCGGATGGTAAAGTTCTGTTTTTACGTTTAAAACAAACGAAGATAAGAGAGGTGTAAGTCTCTCTTATTTTTGTATTGTGCATTTAAAACGTAAGAAGTAAAAAGTTGGTTTTCTCCTATTGTTGTAACGTAAAAACGTATAAGAGAAAAAATTGTTTCTGAATGTTGTAACGTAAGAGAATAATTGTTTTTTCTCTTAGTTTGAACGTTCAATCTAAATAGCAAAGGAACGAAAGGGGATTGATTTCTTCTTTTGTGTTTTCATCGTTTAAATAAATCCAAGAGAAGAAGAGATAAAATAGTTTTATTCTATTCTTAAAAAAAGAGTTTTTAAAAGTCTTCTATAGTGATATTAAGTGTTAAAAATAGGACATATTTTTTAATATAAAGTGTATAAAAATTTTATATTTTTAAAATTTATTGTCAATTAATAAGAAGTTCATTTTCAATTAATTCTCATAAATTTCAAATATTTATTATTTGTCTGTTCTAATTATTAGCATAAATACGCAATAAATAAATTTAAAATCGCAACAATTTTTTGTTTCCGTTACATATACGTTTACGATCCTTCAATTATTCATCATAAATTTTAGGTATTTTTTTCTACATGTTCTTGCTATTAATATAAATATAAATATCAAACGCAATAAATTAAATTCAGGATTGCAATTTTTTTATTTCCGTTACGTTTATGATCCTTCGTTGACCTTCTTCTCTGTATTTTGGAACGCATATACCGGTAATTGTTTTGGAGCGCCGCCACCGCCCAACTGTTCAGATTTTGATCTAGTGGTCCTTGCCGAGAGACTTCGATGTCTCTTGGGAATATTTTTACGACATTTAGCAACGTTTTCCCGACGTTAACCTTGTGGACAAGGTTCTCTAGAGGGAGGAAATTGATAGAGATGGAATGTGCTGCATGAAGATGACGAAGGAAACGACCTAGTCGAGCGCAGAGCTAAGTACGATGAAGACGACGTAGTATAGGAGGTAGTGTTGGTAGTTATACGATTCGTATAGGTAGTGCCAAATGTATAAATGTGATTGGATGTATAGTAACGGAACTAGCCGTTGATATGGTCGTTGAGAGGAAGGAAAATGTAACGATGAACTGCAACCGTTTTTCCTCTCTCAAGAATCAGATCTTCTCTCTCAATCAGCTTCTTCTTCTTTCTATTCCGTTCTTTTCTCTACCAAACAGAATCCCGAAAAACCCAAAATACGATTACCATGAATTACATGCGTCACTCCTCAGATTGAATATTCACTCTCGTTATTAGAATTTACTAAAACAGACTAAATAAATTTAGGACTTTATTTTCTTCAGTAATACGGAAGTTATAGGAACCAGAATCACTTTAACGATTGGGACGATTTTTGGCCGGAAAGTACCTATTTACATGCTAAAAGAACAGTGTTTCATTTCTTGACAATGGAGGATGGTCTTATTCAAGAAAGTCCAGGTGGTTATTTTCTTTCGATTTTAATTTCACTGTACAGTTTTTCTTTCCCCTTCAATTGCATATAGGTACAACATGTGTTTGATGGAGAGGCGTGACTCGCGTAAATTTTACTGCTGACCTGCAGTCTGAGAACACTTTTGAACCATTTGGCAGAAGCTTTTGGTATCCGCGTAAGATTATTGTTGTAGTCCACAAAATAGAGTCCAAATCGCACAGTATAGCCGGAGTTCCACTCCCAGTTGTCGAGCAACGACCACACAAAGTAGCCACGTACATTACATTTGTCATGCCTGTTATTTGTTCAGTTTTCTTTAATGTTTCATACCTAGAAACGTAAGTATCCTTTGTCTGGAAAATGGCAATGCAAAAATTGCCTGAACGTTAAGAACGGATGTTACTATATTACCTTATAGCTGCAGAGAGGTTTGACATGTAGTTTCTGTGGTAATCTATTCTCTTCTGATCCTGTAAGAACTTGTTTAGAGGTATAAGTGGTCTATTCACATCATCCATACCTGAAAATCATAGAATTGGTCAAGTACTAAGATGGAAACTCAATTATATCTTTGGTACAAAATCTTTAAAAAACATAAAATTACCATTTTCTGTAATAATTACTGGTGGGTTCCCGTACTTGTCTTTTACATACTTGACCAATTTATGGATGCCCCATGGAACAATGTGTAGCCACCGAGAAGCTGCCTGCAGAAGAATACTCATCTGTTATGAAAATCGAAGTCCATAACAAGAAACTATGTCTTAGCTAAGTAGTGTGAGACTTGCTCGTTCTCCGATGGAAACTCCATGCCGATAAGCTGCAATGGAGGAAAAAGTACAAACGGTAATTAGTTTTCGTTCGACTACACAGCTTTATTCAGAAGTGTAAGAGACTGGTTTGATATCTTACGAGTGGTTACAACAGCAGCATCCGAATATGCATCCTGCAGCACAAGTTTTCTGATCCGAGACCTATCATTCCGAGCATACAATGTCGTGTAATGGTTTATGCCAATGAAGTCCAACGACCCTGTTAGGGTTTTTGACATTTTTGGGGTGATCTTTGGCAGTCTTTCACCTACGAGCTTTCTCATCGAATGAGGATATTTGCCAAAAAGAAGCGGATCAAGGAACCTGATTCAGTTCGTATGTGTTAATGATGTGGGGAGAGAATTTTCATTCTTTGTCAGTTTTTCAATGAACCTAAACGGTTTACCATCCAACTGAAAATTCCATCGCTCTACTTGCAGCATCTTTATCCTCGTCCACATCAGAGATTGGTTCATACCACTTAGCATCCAATGCAATTCCAACTTGACCCTTTTGGTGTTCCTTGAAGACCCATAAAAATAAATACAAGAGATTATGTTTTTGTATCAACCTTTAATCAACTTGATAAGGGATTGAGATGCTTGGTGACAGAACAACATAGATATCTAAGCCTGGGTGTACCTTGAAATTCAACTCGTAAGAACGATATGCAGCAGCATGTGAATGTAGGATATTGTGAGCTACAATATATGGTTCAGTTGAAGAATTTCCCTCTCTGCATAGCAAGTGACCTAGAATAGAGCACCTTCCAGGAGCTTGAAGACCTGTGTCATAACCTTGGATGGAGTAACCGTGAGGTTCATTGAAGGTGAGCCAGTGTTTCACTCTATCTCCAAATGCTTGGAAACATGTGATGGCATAATGCTCGAAGTCAGTTCTGTAAAGCCACCCACGAGTCTGATAAATTCTTAATTGTACAGAATAAAACATCAATTTAGTTCAAACAAACTCACATTATTTGTTTGTTCAACCACCCCTCATATTTTTCCTGAAGCATATGTGGAAGATCCCAATGGTAAAGAGTCACATATGGTTGGATTCCTGATTGAAAAATCGTAGCTAATGCTTTAACAGTAACGTAATGGAGAATAGAAATAGAAGTAAACGTTAAGAGGTGATTATGCCAGCAACCATTTTCTAGTAAAGCATCTATAAGGCTGTTGTAATGATTTATCCCTTCTGGGTTTGTTTCCCCTGTTCCATCTGTCAAAGATAATGTTCAAACAAGTTAACGGTCTGAACGAAACCAATATGGTCGAAAACAAAGTTCCAATGCTTGAACTGCAACCAACTTGGAAAAATTCTTGTCCAAGAAATAGAGAATCTGTAGGCATCCATTCCCAGATCCTTCATCAAGGCTATGTCATTCTGTAAAAATTATTTAAAAAAAAAAAGAGGTTTTATCTTTAGCACAGCAAAAGGGGAAAGCCCAGTTTCTGCTTGGAAGAATTATGTTTAATTAATTTCATCTTCAAATAGAATTGTTTAGTGTATCTTTATCTCAAGAGGTTGGCGACACATCATCATCGTCATCATGATCATCATCTCATTATTTTATTACTTCATCTTGTAATTCTTGTAATTCGATACAGAATTCTCACTCAACAGGACTCTTTCCGTGTCTGCTCACCCACGTGGGTAAGTTTATGTTTCCAGGTTCGTTTCTTCACAGTTTACTCTTCCAGATATTAAATCCTCAAAAAGAAATGTCTTTCTCAAATAGATTAAAATAAAACTGGCCTTGTTCATATGAATCATTAGTTAAGTTAATTACCTTGAAACGGTGATATTGATCAACTGCTGTATCTGCATTGCTGAAGTCCAATATCCTCCCTGTGGAATCACATTTAACACAGTTTAATGGCAACTTGTAATACTTGCATCCATCACCTTCTCTGTCACGGTTTTGAGTTTCTTTGGAATTTCTCTTCAAATTTGATCTTACCAGATTGCTTTGCGAAAGTATCCCATACGCTAGGTCCTTTGTTCCCTTCACCGACAGCTCCTTCAAACTAGTTCGTAAAAAATAGCATCATCGCGTAATGACTCCAAATTGCAGTCTCCTAATCGTAACATTTTTTTCCGCCAAAAATTCAGGTAAGATAATTCACCTGGTAGGCTGAAGAAGCAGTTCCAAAAATGAAACCATCTGGGAAATCTGCTCTGCTGATGGATTCTGAGTGAACAAAGAAAAGGGTCGACAGAAAAAGGCATATGGGACCAAGTTTCATAGTAAAGACTTGTATCAGTTGAGATAATCAGTAGAAATGAGAAGATCCAGAGTAGTGTTAGACAGGGTAGGTGTAGATTTTATACAAAAGAGAATGAAATAAGACTGTAGGTTACTTAGTTGTAAAGTTGAAGAAAATACATAGAGAGAGACATGGGTGAAGGAACAAAACGAAGGAGTAGAAGACATGTGGTTTCTCTTACAAAAGAAGTTGTTCATGAGATAGGTTGGGCGGTCAGCTATCTATGTCTGTTGTGTGCACGTTACTTTAATACTGTGCTCAATTAAACAACTACAGAATTATTTGAGTTTCTTTAGATTGGAACACTGGACGCATTGGGAAATATAGAGACAGAGAAGCAACAAAAAGGATGCAGGAAATTTCAGGGATTCTCTAGAAAAAGAAAATAGATAAGGATGTGAAATATTGACAAATTTTATTTACATACTTTCAGAGTTGATGACGTTGATTTCGAATATGTCTCATTGTAAAGCTGCGGAGTTACATAGAAATCAGTTATTTTTGGACTTGCACAGGACACTGACACAAAACTCAATTTCATTATACGTATTGAGATTTGAACGCAAAAGCTTTTTCATCATCTCTTACTATGTATTTATGTATTTAGAATGACATATATTAAATAATATTCTTCACATAAAAAAGTAATTTGGCCATTTTATATTTTCTATTAATTTGACAGAAATTTAAGTTAACGGGGAAACTAGTTGTTCATATATGATTATATGTAATGACGTTGAGCCACCGAACTCATTACAGTAGAACCTCTTTAAATTGATACTCGGTAAATTAATAAACTCTTTAAGATAATATTTTTCTCCGGTCTCGACTTGGGCCAGTTGAAAATTTAACAAATTTCGATAAGATAATAAGATATTATATTTTCAAAAATACCCCTATGTAAATATAGGGTCTCATTAATATCATAAATTAATAATTATATAAACTTACACAAACATAACTAAGACAATTTAGTAAAATATGATTCTAGTGCTGTTTGTTTTTTCTTAAAATTTAAGTTTAGTTGGAGCTCATATCTAACTTTTCTTATTGCATCCAAAATTTCTAATGTTGTGTTCTCGAACTATCCCCAAAAATTGTGAAGAGTTCTAGACGCAATAAGTGCTTCCTTACGCGTAACTGGTTCTAAAAGTATTGTATCATCTTCAACTTCATTATCAACATTATTTTCAAAGATAGTAGCCACAATTTCTTCTAAGCTCTGGACCTCTAAACATGTATCATTTTCACCCGGGTAATCCAATAGGCTATTGACATTCATTTTATTGCGATAGCTGAGATCATTAATCATGAGCTCAAGTTCATGAATGTTGTTTTCACAAGTGGGTTCATCTAAATTCCTTGAGACTTCATCCCCTGAACGAATTTTGTGTTGGGCTAAGGTCCCTCCAATGTGGAGAGCCCATATAATCTGATGGACCAAATTTAACCCATTAGGGTTGTTTTC
>JAOQMS010000005.1:25293629-25304533 GCA_027563885.1 Erythroxylum longipes | reverse complement strand
TCCGATTGATCTCACGATTGATCTCACGTGTACCAATTTCCATGATTCAACCCTTTGTATGGGAACGGGATGTTACATCAAGCTTATTTGGCCCATGTCATTGATAAATGAACCGAGCAAGATATGCAGGACATTCCTATGGTTAGGGAATTCCTGGATGTGTTTCCTGTAGATTTACCTAGTTTACCTCCAGAATGGGAAAAAGCATTCACAATTAATCTAGTTCCAGGTGTTGCTCCTATATCTATTCCCCCATATAGGATGGCACCTGTGGAATTGAAGGAGTTGAAGACTCAGTTATAGGAGTTGTTGGATAAGGGATTTATTAGACTAAGTGTCTCACCCTGGAGAGCTCTAGTCTTATTTGTGAAAAAGAAGGATGGAACGTTAAAACTGTGCATTGATTATAGGAAACTGAATCGGGTCACAGTGAAGAAAAAGTACCCATTGCCTAGAATCAATGATTTGTTTGATCAGTTCCAGGGAGCTTAGGTGTTCACTAAGCTAGATTTGAGGTCTAGGTATTATTAGCTAAAGATAGCAGAGGCTAATGTACCGAAGAGTGCTTTCAAGAGTAGGTATAGACATTATGAGTTTTTAGTAATGCCGTTTGGGTTAACTAATGCTCCAGCTACATTTATGGCATTAATGAATAAAGTGTTTAAGCCCTACCTGGATCGCTTCATGATAATGTTTATCGATGATATTTTGGTGTATTCAAAAAGTAGAGAAGAGCATGCTGAACACTTGAGAGCGACACTACAGATTATGAGGGAGAAATAACTATATGATAAATTCAGTAAATGTGAGTTTTGGTTAGATCAAGTAGTGTTTTTGATTCATATAGTAAATGGGCAAGGTATTAAAATGGATCCAATAAACATAGAGGCATTAATGAAATGGGAGGCTCCGAAGAATGTGTCTGAAATTCAGAGTTTCTTAGGATTGGCCAGATATTACCAGAAGTTTATCGAGGGGTTTTCTTTAATCTCAACCCCTCTGACTAAACTTCTGACGAAGAATGCGGTCTTCAGATGGAATGATGAGTGTTAGATAAGTTTTAAGGAACTAAAACATTGGTTGACTATAGGGCCGGTGTTGACTATTCTATCAAGAACTGGTAGTTATGTAGTATACAGTGATGCTTCGCATCAAGGATTGGGATGTATGTTGATGCAGTATGGCAAGGTGATAGCCTATGTACCAAGACAATTAAGGTCTCACAAGATGAACTATTCAGTACATGATTTAGAGCTCGCAGTAGTAGTTTTGCTCTAAAAATATAGAGACATTACTTATATGGAGAGACATTCCATATATACACTGATCATATGAGCTTGAGGTATCTACTGAGTAAGAAGGAGTTGAATATGAGACAGAGAAGATGGATCAAGTTGTTAAAGGATTATGACTGTACGATTGATTATCATACGAGGAAAGCTAATATAGTGGCAGGCGCATTAAGTAGGAAGTCGAATAGCAGTGTAGCTCAGATTCAGTTATCGAGGTTACCGAGCTTAATCTAGTTAAGAGCTTTGAATGTAGAGTTAAATTTAGAGCAAAATGAAGCATTGATAGCTAAACTAAAGATGAGACTGATGTTTCATGATAAAATTAGAAGAGCTCAGAATAAAGATCCCGAAATGGTGAAACTGATTGAGAAAATTAAGATGAATCCAGATTCTGAATTCGAATTGAGAGATGAAACATTATGGTTAAAACAGAGGTTATGTGTGCCAAATGTGGATGAATTGAGAAAGGAAATCCTAGAGGAGGCACATGTAACAGCTTATGTTATGCATCCTAGTATTACCAAGATGTATAATACCCTAAAACAACATTTCTGGTTGTCAGGGATGAAAAAACAAGTAGCAGATTATGTAGCTAAGTGTTTAACTTATCAGTAAATTAAAACTGAACATCAGGCTCCAGTTGGGAAGCTTCATTCGTTACCTATTATGGAGTGGAAATGGGAACGAATCATAACGGATTTCATTATGGGATTGCCTAAGACTCCGAGGCAAAATGATGTTATATAGGTTGTAATGGACCGATTGACTAAGTCATCCCATTTCTTACTAGTGAGAGAGAATTGCTTGTTAGACTAGTTAGCACGGAGATATGTGAATGAGGCAGTGAGACCACATAAGGTTCCACTGTCCATAGTATCAGACAGGGATCCCATATTTACTTCGAAGTTTTAGAAGAGTCTACAATCGGCTATTGGTACAAAGTTGAATTTCAGTACTGCATTTCATCCTCAAATAGATGGGCAGAGTGAGAGCACAATCAAGACTGTTAATGATATGCTTAGACCATATGTATTGGAGTTTCAAGGAGCTTGGGATTAGTATATATCCTTGATTGAATTTGCTTACAATAACCACTACCACAGTAGTATTATAATGGCACCTTATGAGGCATTGTATGGTAGAAAATGTCGATCGCCTCTATATTGGGAGGAGGAAGGGTTAAGAATGATAGAATGCCTATAATTGATACAAGATACTATAGATAAGATAAACCTGATCCGAAGCCGAATAAAAGTAGCACAAGATAGACAAAAGAGTTATATCGATCAACACAGAAAGGATATGGAATACAGTGTTGGAGATAAAGTATTTCTAAGAATCTCACCTTGGCGAGGGCCGTTGAGATTTGGCAAGAAGGGAAGGTTGAGCTCTAGGTACATTGGTCTTTGTGAGATCTTTGAAAGAATATGACCATTGGGGACAGATTAGCCTTACCGAGTGAAATGTCTCAGATACACAATGTATTTCATGTAAGCTTGCTTAGGAGGTGTAGGTCTAACCCGATGCATGTATTACCGGCTCAAGAGATTGAAGTCACTAGTAATCTGAGTCATGTTGAGAAGCCAGTCAAGATAGTGGGATATCAAACAAAGCAATTGAGGAATAGGGAAATCCCATTGGTGAAAGTCCTATGGAAAAATCACTCAAGTGAGGAAGCAACTTAGGAAACAGAGGAACATATGAGAAAGTAATATCCCCACCTGTTTGATCAATCAGGTAAGAATTTTGAGGGAAAATTTTCTTAAGGAGAGGAGAAATGTAGCATCCCAATATCCCATGATTAGGGTTAGAACCCCTAGGATACTATATATGAGAGTTTATTAAGAAGTTAGAAGTGCATTTCATGCATCATATAGCATACACAGTCATGTGAAGAATGTTGGCGCTCATTAAAATAATTGTACATGCATTCATTGACATTTTCTAGTTATAGGTGATTTTTAATGTGAATAAAATGTGAATTATGGATTATTTGTTTTGAAAAAAATTATTTTCTCATTTTTTATGACATTTCGGATATTTTAGAAATTTATCAAAATTTTGGGGTATTTTAGACTAGGAAAAATGTATAAATAAGAGACAAATGGAAGTGACGTTTGGTAACTTAGATGAAGGACAATTGGATTTGTAATTAATTAACAAATGGACTATTATGGAGTGACAAATGAATCAATTAATGTGTGACATGTGGACCAATAGCTAAGTGACATTTGATAGCCTTACACGGAGGACATATGTTATACATGCAATGGTGACACATGGCAATGTATCTTGGAGACACCTAAGTCACGTTTTTTGTTTGGTAAAGAAGGTTTCTGCAGCTTCTTTGTTATGTCATCACCGAAAACACTATCTCTCTTCTTATTTAGCCATCACCAAAAACACCTAGCTTGTTCATTTCTATGTATTGGTTTATATGCTTGCTTCTCATATCAATATTACACCTTGCAAAGAAAACATTCCAGTCCATAGTTTGTTTTGTTTCTCTCTCTTATGGTTTTTCTCCATCCACAAAACCTCTTATTTGCTCTCCCCATTTTTGGAATTTCTGCTGAAGGATTTGAAGTGTAAATAAAGTAAGTTATGATTTTAAGTTTGTGTAAATGATATTAAGATGAGGTTTTAATGTTTGTAAATGGATACATGCATGAGTGGTGTATGTTTCCATGTTTATGGATTGATGCATGCGTGAATGGTGTGGATGCATGTGTGGGTGGTGAAGGAAGAAGCAAATTCGGTGATATGATTAACAAGATGAAGAATTTTAGCAATGAAGTAAGCTGGAGCATGTTATATGCAGTGTTTTTATTGAATATGCATTTGTAGTTTGAAGATAACTTGATCTATGAATATCCAAATAAGATGGATTTTCATTTAGAGTAAACTAGAAACATATGGCTATATTTTTTATGAAGGAATCTAATTTGAAACCTATCTTTAATAGTCTTGAATTTGGCTTGAAGTTGAGAACTGGGTACTATTGTGTTATGAGAATAGTCTGTAATAATTTGGTTATAACTCGCATAATAATGAACCAAAATGCATGAATTTGATGGAATTAGAAACTTAAGACATTTTGGAACATTTTATTAGAAGAATGTGTTGCCTAAATACCTTGTTGTCTAGGTTAAAATGGTCATACAAAACTAACCCAAAAATATGTCTTGAGAAAAAATCTGGAAAATTAGAGTCGTAGGTCGAAATATTGGTTTCAATTTCATCTTCCTCTTTCGACCTATTTTACATGTCTTTAAGGCATAAATTTGAAGAAACTCAAAAAATAAAAGTTGTAGATATAGGTCTTAGCTTGACCTCGGTGAAAGTGGCTTGATAAATAGTGTCTAGAGCTTGAGTTATGCCTGTTTTGCTAATACTGCCTATGACAAACCCCTATGTAGAAACCTTATATTATTTCCTTATTTTTAGGGATTTTAGAGCTTGAATTGGTCAAAGTATAGAACATGAAAAATGATTGTTGATGTCTTATTAATGCTTCTATGAAACATTTTGGCCAGAAGATATCTTGATAAGTGTATGTAGTTAATTAAAGTCATATCCTAAAACAATGGACTGTTTTGATAAGGATGAGTTCAAATCTGGAAATTTTGATATGTTAAAGGAATAAATGAGTTCTTTTAAATGAAAATATGATCTTAATGACATGAATAATGTGTATAAGGTATGGATGAATGAGTATTGAAGGACATAGGGTATTTATGTATGAGAATTGGATGAAGGTATGAGTATATGTTGCTAGAAAATTTTGGTGAATGTATAGATTTAGCTTATTAAAATTTCAGATATAAAGTACCAATTGTGTGTGTTTTATAAGAAGCTTTTTTTATTATGGAAATGTTCAAAGATAAGTGTAAATATGAGTTGGTAATGATATAAAAATGTTCTCATGATGTAATGTGATTCATAGTATGTAAGTGATGGATTGGGAATGATTGAATGAGAACTAAGACATTGTGGGAGTGTATAATACTAGAAAAAAAAGTGGTACATGTATGGGTGATCAATTGAAAGTAAACAACTGTATAAAGAAACATACCCGAGAATTTGTCATTGAACATGCATAATACATGATACATATATAAATGTGCTTATTCATCTGAATGTGTAATGTGGTGATATGAAAATGTACATGATTGCATATAGAAGAGCACATTGAGCGATCGCTTCCAGACATTGCTGGGACTTCAAGGCAATAAGCTAAAAGGAGCAATTATGAGTAATCTAAGATGGTCTCACATTAAATTATTGTTGTTTACATTCTGTATTGAATTATTATGTGAATGTGATTGTGTTTATTCTGGACAATTGATTATCTGAAGAGTTCTATATTCGGGACTGTATTGGAAGTGCTACTTGAATGTGAATATGATTGAATATACGTTCTCAACTTATATGTTAAATGCCAGACCAAGCCCAAAGATCATTGTGAATGCGAAAGCAGTGTACTGAATATGATGATTGGAAATGTGAAATGCATTTATTCCATGAATGTGTGAAATATAAAGACAGTTGTGACTGGAGTAGCCAATGAAAAAGAGCTTAAAGCTTAGACATCTGTGGTAAGAGCCTATGGCTCAATTAGTTTGATAGAGCCCGATATCCATAATGGATATAGGACAGTATGATAGAACCTAACATCCACAACGGATACGGGGCAGTGAAAAAGGCACTCGGTCGCAACAATATAATAAATAAATTTGAGTCTCATAAGTATGGAATACACATATTATATGAATAACTTGAGCAATTGCAATGTTTTGAGAACTTGTATTGTATGAAATGTGTGAATGTTTATCGATGAATATGTCTTGCATGATTATAATGAAATGATGAAATGTATGGATTTTTAAATGAGACAATTATGTATAAAGTGTTTTGTGGTATTACGTGATGAAAATTAAGATGATGTGAATTATATGATGACATAAATTACGTGTTAGATGTCAAGAGTGAACCATCGAGGATGGTTACTCAACTTATTTCGCAAAACTCAACCCAATTGCAATGTTGACATTTTCAGGTTTGAGAGAGTGACGACTTAGCTCCTAATACTGCTTAGAAGGGTTCTTGGTACAAATTTTAGATAGAAGAACATGGCTCAAAGGTCGGTCAGTTGGGCTTGAAGGATTAGTCTTAGTTTTTGTTAAATCCTCATGTATATAGCATATTTTGTAGACAGAGTTATGACTCTGATAGACTGATATTGTATAAACATGAATGATGGATATCATGCTACATTGTAAATTATGGTTTATGAAATGAAATGCGGAGATTTTGGATTTAGACATTATGTTAATTGTGATTTTAATTATGATGCCATGCGCTATATTGAAAGTGAGATAGTTAGCATGTCATTTTTATCGAGTATGTGCATGTTCGTCCGAAGGGTGTATGTGTACATGTCGGATGGAAGTGGGTTGTTACAGAAAAGAATGTTGTAAGATTTATACAAGTGCTCACTATAGAGAATCTTGTATAATTTTCTCATTATACTATCCTAACAGTAGCATGATCATCATATGATTATACGATATAAGATACTCAAACAATTAGCTTAATGCAAGTGGGAAATTATTAGTTTATACCCTACAACTAATTGATTGGATGTATCTTAGTAACATAATTATTTTAAAAAATCCATAAGGTATATATTTGAAATTATGAACATTACAAATGAAATCATAATTATGAAATTTACATTACATTCTATATTGTCCATAATAGGAATGACAATGGGTTGGGTTAGGGGTTAGACACAGACTCATGCCTGAGGCAGCAAGTTTGACCTGGCTAGAGGCAGCCCAGTCTGGGCTTAAGTTTGAATTGTTTTTAATTAAAATGTTAGAACGATATCATTTTTGGCAAAATGACATCATTTTTCCATTACTTATTAGGCCTCAGATAGGGTCGGACTGGGCCTAACAGCCGTAGTCGAAGTTGGCTCAATACCTAAATTTTTCAAAAAAAATTGGCTCGAGGACTAATCAATCCATGCCTAGCTTGTTGACCTCAAGTCGGGTCGGGTAGGCCAAGCCAGGTCTAGACCTTATTGCCATCCATAATCCTTAAATTGTGCCTGGTTATTGTTCTATTAAAACTAGACATTCATAAAGAATAAAAAGACCAGTGCATATTATATTTCTTTCCTATGAAGGAAGTAGTCGATCTTATCAACTAAAGTATGGAGATAAATAAACATGTGGGTGTTTATTAAGGAACAAGTTCACTTAACTAACCCATATGAGCATTCCATTTATAATATTATTGTATGTTTTTATTGTAATGATTGTCCAAGTGATTACTTGACTTGAGATCTACAAAGTATCTCATATAAGGATTGTTATGTTTTGATATGGCTTATTCCAGTTAATGATAACTCAATTGGCAATTATTAGATATAGCATAAATTATATAGAGGTAGTTTAGTGATCAATATAGGATTGATCACAGTAAAGTTATTAAAGAGAATGTTTCATCGTTCTCGATTAGTATTGATTCCAAAAATCCCTAGCTAAGTGTTGATGGTAAAATCTATCTACTTGTTTTACGATCAAAATTCGCAAGTGAACGGGTCATGATTTGTAGCTTAAAAGAGTGGATACTGATCCTACAGGGATTGATGTCCAGACACCACTTAATTTAGATAAAACTTTGTTTAAGAAAAAAAATTGTTTAATAAAAATAATCTGGAAAATTTAAATAAAAATTAAAAGACCAACTCAAAACAATAGACAATGCCAACGTATAGAAAAATCAGAATTCAAGAATCTAAAGACTAAAGATTACTTTTTTCCCTATTTTATCTCCCTCCTATTTTATTGATTGAATTGTGTCTCACCCTAGATTTCTGAATGTATTAACTACCCTCTCTCAAGGTGTAATTAATTGTTTCTAATCGAATTAAATGAAATCAATTAGACGATCTCTCAACCTACCCAATGACTCGACCTATTCAACTAGTTATTAAACTCTCTTATAGGCGATCAATTGACTAGCCGAGATCTCTCTTCTAACTATTCAATTAATGTGAAGATTGCTAGTATATAGATCGCTAACTCTCGTTGTACAATCCTACAAAAATTTATCTT
This sequence comes from Erythroxylum longipes, assembly GCA_027563885.1. Lineage (NCBI taxonomy): Eukaryota > Viridiplantae > Streptophyta > Magnoliopsida > Malpighiales > Erythroxylaceae > Erythroxylum > Erythroxylum longipes. Next base: position 25,296,114 of record JAOQMS010000005.1, on the reverse strand, counting down.
ACTCACTCTCTCGATTTGTTGCAAGATAACAAATAAAATCAACAATCATCAAAGACAAATTCATTCAATTCAATAAAATAAGAGTTCTAACAAAATAGTTCAAAAGCAATCCTTAAAACTAAATCAACTTAACATGGTCTCCATAACATCATCAACATTCAAATAAACCAATTTACAAAGAATAGAAGAAGTAAAATTGATAGAAAATTGAATAAAAGAACTCCTCTTTTGCCAAAATCTGGAAATTTTAGTATTGATATGCTATTTTCTCCAATCTTGATGATGATCCTTAACTTTAATCCTTCCTCAAGGCTCCAACCATGTGTTCTTCACTCAAAAATGGTATTTCTACAAAAGGGTTTCGTCCTCTCTAAAAATGGAGGCTTAATTATGTTTTCATAGTCCAAAAACCCTAAGTTTAATGAAGCCCCGTATATTGTCTCTGATTGTAATTCCCAAGATCATGGGAATTGGTCGTGGGACTTTGCCACAGAATTACTCCTCTTTTCTTCTCCTCTTTGATCTCTAGTTCACTTTCCAAGTTGCTCCATCTTCCTTCCTACATTATAAATAGTCAATTCTTACCCTAAATTAACATCAAACATAAAGGAACAACAATGGAAATCAAACTAAACAAAACTATACAAAATGAATCATAAACTACGACAAAAATCAACAAGTATGTAAGAAAACACTTGCCAATTACATAGAAAAACATAGACTAAAGCACACCTATCAACATCCCTACACTTGAATCTTTGCTTGTCCTCAAGCAAAATAAATACAATGACTCAATTTTATCATTTCATCTTCACAAAGATCAAAGCATACAATCTCTCAAATTCAAGTTAACTCAAATATTAAGTTAATACACATGTCATGACTACTTTTTCATTGATGTACATAAGCAAACTCAACAATTGACACCATCACTCGAAGATAAGTAAAGATACAAAATGAGTTTTCCTCACTGTTTTCACTCATTTCTCTCAATTGTTTAATGGTTAGTGTTTCGCTCAAACTTCCTCTAAGAAACTACACTAACATAGGCTTACTAATATACCAATTCTCCTCCACAATGATTGCATGCATAAACAGATCAAAAAGACTTATTTAAGGTTCTAATGTGGTAAGTTAAGGTAGGTAAAATAAACACAAGCATTATTAAAGTAAAAAGCAGACAAGATTGGGATAGTCAAAATATACTTTGAGATACATAAATACTAATACTCTACACTTATTTATGCTACTCAATTGTTCTTCCTTTTTCCTTTTTCTTTCCTTTTTCTTACTTTTTCTTTGTACATGGAAGGACTATGACTCGACTATATACAATGTAACTCATAAGCAGAAGTATACTCAACTCATCTCGATAACATAAATTTCATAACGATCCCAACTAATGTGTTACTTAATACTCTACTAAGCTTGTGAACGGGTAGGTTAATGAGGTTTAAAGTCTTAAAATTTTAGGTGTTTTCAAGAAACAAAAGGTTAAGGCTCAACGAGGGTAGCAAGGGATAATACAAAAGGTAGGTCATTTAAGCTAAAGGTTGAAACAAGAAAAAAAGGCCTAAATCATCTTTATTCAGTATGCATCCAGTAGACTCAAACCGATTCAAAGCAAATTCTGAAGGTAGTAACCTAAGGAAGTAACACTCAATAAAGAAATAGAATGATTATGAATGGAGTCATATGGCTTAATCCTTACTTTGGCTCAAATGAAAACTCATTATGCGTCTCTACGCTATCTCATTGTTTAAATGTCAATTTATGACTAAGCTTATGTAATCAACTACTTTTCATCACTATATATGGTTCACTTTCTACTTAAGTATCCCAATCCAAGTTCAAGGATGCGTTCAATCGAATTCTAACTAGTATGACAGAATTTCGTGGCAATATTTACCAGAGTGATTCAAGTATGGTTCCATTATTGACAGAAAGCACATATAATATGCCTAAACATGAATTCTATCTACCAAAATGCAAACAATGAAATTATGAAAATCAAAGTTACCTCTCCACATTTAAAGTTCACATTGTCCTCAATGTGACTAGTTAACCACCAAATAGGGGAAAATGACCTTAAACCAAACAAAAGAAATTTAAACACACCAATGACACGAAACTAAACAAAAATGAAATGAAATGAAAACACACAAGAGAAATAATAAAATTAAAAAGTAAAAAGGTAAGAAAAACTTATTCAAATGATGGTGGCGATGCTATTGGTGAAAGAGCTTTAAAGTTGTTCCTACGATAAAAGTTAAGCAACCTCTTCTTCAAGTTGCGCTGCTCCTTGTAGACTTTCTACATTTAGGTTCTGAGCTCGTTGATTTGGGTTGTCATTTGTTGAGAATTGGCAGCCATGCTTGTAACATCCCGTTTCCATATAACGGGTTGAATCTCACGAATAATTATTTTCTCTATTCTTTAGTTTTCCCCAAATTTCACTTCGACTTATTCTAAGGTCTGTTCATTC
>JAOQMS010000005.1:25279917-25290455 GCA_027563885.1 Erythroxylum longipes | reverse complement strand
AAAATATTGTGATTTACAATTAATGCTTTATTATTCAAATTAATGTGATGCCATGTGGAGTAACTGTAGTGATTGCACATAGCGCTCCTTTATCATAGGATATGTACCGGAATGACCTGCGAGCGTCCCGGTGCGTACCCTACGGTAAGGGGGTGTTACAGTAAACCTAAGTGAAAACTAGACATATCTAAGCGATAATATTTGAATGATCATGAGTTGTGATTAAGGATACATACCAGGGAATGCCATTGAGCATGCATTATACATAACATATATACACATGTGTATGATTGAATACTTATATGAATGATCAATTTAGTAATGTGCACAATATGTGTATTGTTTGATTTAGACACGTAAGTTGAATGCCAGCATCTAGACATTGCCGGTCCATCGAGGCAACAGCTATCTGGAGATTAATATGAGTAACCTAAATGTTTCTCATTAGGACTGATTGTATTTGCTTAAATTTCAAATATTGAACTGGTATTTATGTGAATGTGATGATTTCAGATACTGATGTTCTGAGGAGTTTGATAATTAAGATGGCATTGGAAGTGTTCATAATTGAATGTGAATCGGCAAAAATAAGTTTACTTAATAAATATGTTGAATGCTAGATTGAAAATGTGAAAAGTGAATGTGCATACTAAATGAAAGTGATTGATTGCATATAATGTGAATTCATGCATCTTATTATATTGAAATGCATGATCAAATAAAGGAAGTTGTGATCGAAGTAGCCAGTGAAAAAGAGTTTAAAGCTCAAAAAACGTGTATAAAGAGCCACAGGCTCAGTATTAAGATGAGACCGTCTCCACAATAAATGCGAGACAATTAAAAAGGAGCTCAGTCACAAGAAAGTAACAAAAAGGTCGAGTCACATATGCATTTGTATATACATCCTTACATGTGTTTTATGATTGAATAGAAATGAATAAGTTAACTGTTTGATATATAGTGGAAAATAAATGAGTATGTGTTATGGTATAAAATGTGAATTGACATATAGTTTCAAAACGAGCTGATAGGTGTGATTTGCATCATGTTTTAAGGCTTAATTTGTTATGTATTAAGTGTTAATTTGAGTGTTTAATGCGTGTTTAGGTTAGAATTGTGTTAGTTTATGTGTTTAAGTGTTTTTATGGGTTAGGTAGTTCCTGGAATAGGAGGTTTCCCATCATTGCTGCCTCCTCATCCGTTCCACTCATATTTTCTGATTTTATTTCAAATTTATTGATGTATAGAATTAGGATAGTCGTTGAGAATATGATTTGTCGAATGTTGATATTTGTCTAAACTCACCTTTGGGATTTTTGTCTTGGATATTAATGAAAATTAATTTATTGGATTTTTATTAAGTTGTTTGTGATTCAATTTCTGCACTTAATAATTCGATAACAAACTGAAAGGGTGAACTGAGTGAAAATTATTAAATTGAGCTAATGAAAGTTAGGTAGTTTAATGATCAAGAATTGAATCAAACCAATAAATTTATGCAATGAGAGATATTGCATAGGTTTTTGGTAGTTTAGTGGACATCTTAAGATATAATTTAGGTTTTGGGATAAATTGTGAATCGAGAGGTTATAATTTCTCATAATTTGATTAGGGTTAATGATTATAACTCGAGAGAGAGTAATCAACCCTAGGACTGTCTAGTACTGGTAATTCGATAAATTCACAATCAATTAGGTTTTCATTAAAGTCGGATAAAAATCCCCTTTCTTTCAATTGGTATTTTTTATATTGTTTTATGATTGGGTGAGCAATTGCTATTATGTTTGTATCTTCATATTTGATTATTGGAATTAATTCCATGATTAAATTATTTTCCTGTTTAGTTTCATTATTTTAAATTATTATCAATTGAGTTCAGCCTTAGACTTTAGGATTAGATTAACCTCCTCGTGGGATTGACACCTTAGTTACTACACGAACAACATGTGCACTTGCTGTAATATCGAGGTTAAAAATATTAAAAATTTGTCATATAGGAACCTGCAATCAAGTTTTTGGCGCCGTTGTCGGGGAGGAAACGAAGGTGATTAAGGAAGAAAGAGAGAAATTCACGTTTGTACAAGACAAAATGTTGGATTTGATGGAAGAGTCAGGGAGTTTCGTTATTCCCTATTTGATTGACAGTTTATTAGTGAGAAGTACATTTGATGAAATTAATTTGTTTCTTTAACTTTATCAATATTGTCCTTCTATTCGTTTTACGATTTTTAGCTTACTTACAGGCTACAAAACCGATGTTGAACGAACAAGGTGGAAGCAAGCACTTATAATTGATCCTGTATGAGTTTCCAAGGATAGAGTGTCGAGCTACCGACGTTAAAAGAAGCGTTGCATGGGAGGCAACCTATGAAATTTAAGTCTTTTAATTGTTTTTGTTAGAAAGTTTAAATTCCGTAGTTAGGATTATTTTGTTTCCAAATAAAATCGAGAAGGAATAGGATTTCGGGATAAAGTGGATGATTGAGCAAGCAAGTAAAATAGATGTGAAAAGGCCACAAAAGAATTAAGAAGTGAATTTGAAAAAATGTGAAAAGAGTAAAAGAAGAAAAATAAAGAAGTGGTAGCCACAATCGTGGGCTACGACTGGCAGGATAAGGGAGCATGCATTTTTTAAAGGAGATTTTTACCATTTTATCCTCCAACTTCCTTTATATTCATTTCTAACTTCACTTTTTCATTCACTTTCACTTTTACTTTATCTCTCTAGAATTAAACCTATAAAAGCTCTCACATCTCTTTACAAATTTTCCAACCTCTAAATTTTACCTAATTCCTAAGAATTATGTCGTGCATTAAACAATCATCCAGACGGGAGTAATCAAGATGAAATCAAGTCACGGGATGTGGGAAAAAAGCAAAGTAGCAGACTTCGGAGTGCCCTTCTCGATATACACAAAGGAGGAAGGTATTCGTTTCCAGTCCTTAAATGCTAAACAAATATTAGTCCCCAAATATTATTATTTTGGCACACTCGATATGCTAGAGTTGTGTAAGAGAGTAGAAAATTTAGATGAAAGAATCCAATGGGCCTAATTTTTATGTTTCTTATTTCCTGTCTATCAGGAGCTCACTTTGGAAATTTTCACTTCACTAACTTATAACCCTAGGAACCCCAAGGAATTGTGGTTGAGGTTGAGAGGAAGAGCATATGAATTGAACATAGAAATTATGTGCGATAGGTATGGGTTCCCCAAATCCTCCATCGTCGATCAGCATGATGATTTTCATCCCTCTCGATATTGGAATGAACTCACTAGAATAGAGCAACTTCATGCCAAGAATGCTCATAACAATATAATAAGATCCCACGAACACTTGTTGCTGCACAAATTCATGTGTCAATTGTTATTTGACAAAACAGAAACCAACAAGTGTTCCACAAAGGAACTCTTTATGTTGTAGTGCATGAACCACAGCATTCGAGTGTGGACATCCATACATGTGCTAAATACTATTGTTGCGACTCTGCGCAAGAGGAGTAACAATTTAGGTATGGGGTACATAGAGTCTACCATTACTGAATATTATGGTGTGAACCATAGTGGATTAACTGTCCATCTCCCTAACTTCCTAAACCATCACTATTTATGGCGGGCTGAAATCCTTCATTCCCACAACATGGAACTTAAGGATATTAGCGAAAAGACATATGTCAGAATTAAGGCCAATCAAACGAGCTCGAGTTTAGCCCCGTCGCAGCAAGCAGACGAGGACTCTATTAGTGGAGAGCCTGAGAAAGAGGAAGAGGAAGAACAAGGCTGGAAAGAAGTTCTAGATGCAATCTTTAAAACCAACAAGACACTTGCGAAGAACACCAGAATGATAAAGGAGATGACTCAAACACAACGATGCCAGAGCCAAAATATCCGTTGAAACCATCAATATTTTGAAGCTCAGGGAGTTCAATTTCCGCCTCCGATACCATCACCACATCCATCTCCATGAGATCTATTTCTAACCTATTTTTCATTTTCAAATTAGCCTTTATTCTTATTTTTATCTATCTTATGTTTGCTTTATTTTATTTTATATGTCTTCTTATCTTTTATGTGCTTGTTTGTTCCTTTCTCACATTAAAGACAATATGTTGTTCAAGTATAGGGAGGGTTATGTGTTTTAATTTTTATGTGAATTTGCATATTGTATGATAGCTGTTAGGTTGCATTGTGTGAATTGTTTGAATGTGTCAATAGCTTAGATGGACTGAAATTAATTTAATTTTGAATCTAGTCTATTAAGTTGTGAATAATTATATGCTCACAAAATTAGTGAATTGGGCACTTTGGATAAATATATAGCTTAATTAGGATTTAGTGTAAGTTTAGCAACCTCTAAATTGCCACATTCATTTATAATTTGAGGCCTTTCAACTTGAGTAGGTTAACTAATAGTTTTCATGGAAACAAGTAGCTAAAACAACAAGGTAGGCAATAAAAAAAGTTTGTTAAATAAATAGCTATTCTGCTGACCTTCTGGTTATGAATAGAGCTAGTAGCCAGTTGAGAACATGATATGGTTGAGTAACCGGATCAACACGTATCACAAATGTGTGCCTCTGCATCAAAAAGCTATAATGACGTTCCAACCAAGCAGCTTAATAAAAACATGACTTAGTTGAGTAACCAGATTGACATTCATTACCAATGTTTTCCTCCACGTAAAAATACTAAGTTCATGTTCAGTAAAGTAATTAAAAAAAGTGTTCTTAATAAAAACTTACCCGACTGGTAATAAGCTTGACTTTTCATGAAAACATACTTTGGAACAGTTATAGAGTCTGAAGGACCAAAGAATTATTAATGTGTGTGTGCAATTGTAAAGGGTAAATAAATTAACACTTGGATCTCGATTAATTTGTATATTTAGTTCAAAGCTCTTAGACACAGATTTTGCATGTAAATTTGTGTTTAAGATTAAATTTATTTCATAAAGTTAAAGCCATTGCCTCATTACTGCATTGTGTGTTATGTGTTTGTTGTTTTGTTTACTTGAGGACAAGCAAACATTTAAGTGTGGGGATGTTAATAGGTGTGATTTGCATCATGTTTTAAGGCTTAATTTGTTATGTATTAAGTGTTAATTTGAGTGTTTAGTGTGTGTTTAGGTTAGAATTGTGTTAGTTTATATGTTTAAGTGTTTTTATGGGTTAGTATAAGTCTTTATAAGTCTTTGAGCTTAAATATTATGTTTTTGAGATACCTTGATGTGTTTTTTAGTATTTCAAGGCCAACAACAAAGAACGAAGAAGTTTTGGAGACTTTCAGGCTGAAACCACGGGCCATGATCGTGACAGAGATATGCAAGATTGCCCATGATCGTGGCCTAAGGGACATGATCATGACAAAAAGACTTTACCACAGGCCACGTCGTGGCATTTAGGCTACGATCGTGACAGAAGGGTATGATGCTAGCCATAATCATGGCATGCAGGGCCACAATCGTGGCCTGCATCAGGCAGACGCGCAAACAGGAGAAAATATCAAGTTTTGAGGGATTTCTCGGATCATTTTGACCTTGAAAAAACCTCCAAATGCCATAATCGTGATAGAGAGGTATGATGCTAGCCATAATCATGGCATGCAGGGCCACAATCGTGACCTACGTCAGGCAGACGCACAAACAGGAGAAAATATCAAGTTTTGAGGGATTTTTCGGATCATTTTGACCTCGAAAAAACCCTAGGGCTGTCAAGGTATTTAAAGAACAAAAGATAGGAGCTTTTGCATCAGCCAAATCCCAAAACCCTAGAGAGCTTTATCGAGAGATTGAGGAAGGAAATGAAGCAAAAGAGATACGAAGATGAAGCCTACGCGAAGTACTTCCCAAAACAGGAGGTTTCCCATCGTTGCTACCTCCATCATCCGTTCCACTCGTATTTTCTGATTTTATTTCAATTTTATTGATGTGTAGAATTGGGATAGTCGTTGAAAATAGGATTTATCGAATGTTGATATTTATCTAAACTCACCTTTGGGAATTTTGTCTTAGATATTAATGAAATTTGATTTATTGCGGTTTTACTGAATTATTTGTGATTCAATTTCTGCACTTAATAATTCGGTAACAAATTGAGAGGGTGAACTAAGTGAAAATCATTAAATTGTGCTAACGAGAGTTAGGTAGTTTAATAGATTAAGAATTCAATCAAATTAGTAAATTTGTGTAACGAGAGATCTTGCATAGTTTTTTTGATAGTTTAGTGGATAACTTAAGATCTAATTTAGGTGTTGGGATAAATTATGAATCGAGAGGTTGCAATTTCTCATAATCTGATTAGGGTTAATAATTAGGGTTAATGATTATAACTTGAGAGAAAGTAATTAACCTAGGACCGTCTAGAACCGATAATTCGATATATTCACAATCAATTAAGTTTAAAGTCAGATAAAAATCCCCTTTCTATCAACTGGTAGTTTTTAGGTTGCTTTGTTATTGGGTGGGCAATTTCTATTGCGTTTATATCTTCAGATTTGATTATTGGAATTGATTATGTGATTGAATTATTTTCATGTTTAGTTTCGTTTATTTTGAATTATTATGAATTGAGTTTAGTCTTAGACTTTAGGATTAGATTAACCTCCTTGTGGGATAGACACCTTAGGTACTACGTGAACAACTCGTGCGCTTACGGTAATATCAAGGTTAAAAATATTAAAAGTTTGTCATATAAGAACTTGTGATCACGAACTGTGACATGATATTTAGTAATTCTGATGTGATTTAATTGTAAATTGAATTATGAACTATCTTTATGGTTTGATATGGGCGAGCGCGTCGATGATGATTCACTTACTGAGTTCGTAAAACTAATCAAAATTGCAACATTAATTTTCAAGTACGAGAGAGGAGACTTAGCTTTTAAGATATTCTAGAAGAACTCTAATACTATGTTTTTGGACTCAAGAAATGGATCAAAGGCCAGTCAGCTAATAATGTGGAGCTTAGATCGAATGTTTTTGTTTAGTTTCTTATTCCAGGTAGAATATTTTGTAAAAGAGCAATATGCTCTTAGATTCACTTACTGAGTTCGTAAAACTAATCAAAATTGCAACATTAATTTTCAAGTACGAGAGAGGAGACTTAGCTTTTAAGATATTCTAGAAGAACTCTAATACTATGTTTTTGGACTCAAGAAATGGATCAAAGGCCAGTCAGCTAATAATGTGGAGCTTAGATCGAATGTTTTTGTTTAGTTTCTTATTCCAGGTAGAATATTTTGTAAAAGAGCAATATGCTCTTAGATATTTGTGACACGATATATATGAATTATGAAGTGTAATGCCATAGTGTAACTATGTTTTATGAATGGAACGAGGAGTTGATATTTTGAGTATTCGTGTTTTATATATAATGCATCTCATTAGTTTTATGTTGAAAGGACCTATGTGTTTTGTAAACAAGTCTTGTAATATTCATTTGAGTAAATTTCCTTCACTTAAACCCTTTTATTGTCCCAATCATATGGTACCTAAGTCCCATTACAACCCATACAAACCTTTTGATTTTTGTTTCTAGTTTGTACATAAGTGGTGGAGGTATGATTTTGTTGTAAGCTTATGGTAAGAATTTTTCTCTGCATGGATTGAGAGTTTTCATACTTTTCACCCTAAACACTTGTATGTGTTGAGTGGCAACTTGGTGAGTGTGTAAAGAAATATGCTTTTGATTTCAATACGATTGTTGATGTGATTGTTATTAATATTACTTAGGAAATTAATTTTAGGACAACTTAACTCTGATTGTATGTTAATTTGATTCAATAGGATATGACGATGGATTGATGTTGTAAAATTTATAATTTTGATTATAATTTGCTTGAGGATAAGGAAAAACTTAAGCATGAGGATATTTGATAGATGCATAATTGAATATACTTTTACGCTCATTTTTTATGTATTTTGCTCGATATTTTATACAATTGATATACCTTTGGTACTTATTTCATCTTAAGTGTGTATACAGATAAAAATTGCCTTTATGGACTTATAGTAGAAGAATTTGGATGAAAATACAGTGTAAAATGAAGATTTGACAATTTAAAGGGATGCACGGGCGTGTATATGACCATGCACTTTCCCGTGGTCATGCACTTTTGCAATATCTGGAGAATTCTGATTATGTACAGTTTGATGCATGACTGTGCAAAACCCAAAAACCTAGAATTCCATATAAAAGAGATGTTTCGAAGGCAATTGAAGAAAAAAAGCGACAGGCATCGTTTTGAAGGGCGCAAAGGCAATTCCAAAGATGATTTGGAGCTTGAGGAGTGAGAGACTCAAAGTTTTTATTGACAGATCCTTCAAAACACAAGATTGGACGTCTAAATTGTCAAAATACTCAATAAAGAACAATTAGGAAGATTTAGAATTATGATTCCATTGTTTTCGATTCAGTTTTCTGTAAATGCGTATATAATTTTGTGTTCACTATGTGTAACTAATTTTTTGTTAGTATTTAGGCTAGATGAATCATATTTGATACTGAAACATGTGTTGATTATTTTGGAAAGATTTGAATTCAATTCTAGAGATAGGATAACATAAATCTTCTAGATTATGATCAAACCTAAAAGAGGGGTGTATAATATGATAACACAATCCTATAAAATTTAACCTGAGTAATTCGGTTAAAAACCTTAGGATTAGTTGTTAGTAGACTTAAGGTCGGCTACCAGCATACCTTAAGATTCTCCATGATCTAATTAATCAACAACACAATTATATGATAAAAGATCAATCGGTTAAGGGTTTAAGGGGATTTGAAGCCTAGATATTAATTATTTGATATCAGTAATTAATTTAGTGATTCACCAATTCTCTGCTTTACTCGTGTTGCTTCTGTATTTTTATTTGCTTAATTTTAGTTTCTTTAATTCAAAAACCATAATCAATTCTTAGGTTAGATATTAGAATAATGGTAACTACTAGTACTTATTATGCTCGTGAGATTGACCCGTACTTGCCGATACTGGCTACAGCTATGTCATGCACTTGCAATTTATTACTATTTTGATTGTCACAAAATAGGTCAACCAATATTTTCTTGTAATAGCTTTTCTAATTTATTTGTTCAATTGTCTTCTTTTCTGTTTGTGTATTTACTTACTTTTTATTTTTTATTTTTGTTCTTTACCATGTTTATATTTATTGTATTATTTATGCTATTTTTTATTTAGACGTATTTATTTTATTTTATTTTATGATTGCTATTATCTTTTATATTTATTTTTATTTTATGTTTAGTTAGTATTATTTTATCATTTTACTATGTATATACATATTATATATTTTTTATTTTTATACAATTCTATCAAAAATAGCTAATAAACCTTCCTGGATTTCGAAGGAGTAACCTAGTTGGTTAACTCCTCGCTTAAGACTAAGGAGGTCTTAAGTTCGAGTCATCAAAACAGCCAGGGGTTTATAAGGAAACAGTCTCTGTATCTCTTAGGAGATGCAGGCATGACTGCGTACATCTTACCCTCCCCATACCCTGCTTAGGCGAGAATTTGGGTATTTTTATGTTGTGTTGTTTTAGATTCCGAATATCAGCGGAGATTTTACGGGTTTATTATTGCTGTCTTCCTCTCTTCTCCCACGTTATACGTTTCGCATTATTGGTTTTCTCCTCTCTCTCTATATATATATATGTGTGTGTGTGTGAATGGATACTGATGCTAAACATGAGAATCAAAGAAATTAAATATAGTGGATGCCCACTACTTCGTGTCACAATTGTTGACTTGTTTCTTCATTACATGTTTTAAGGTTCATTTGCAATATTTAAAGTCTTAAAGATAATATGTAGATTAAAACTTTCAATGATGAAGTTTCTGTCAGATTTAATGCGTTGTGGGACTAGCTGCAGCAGCAACTTGCACAGAGAGGTGCATGAGCATGGAAGACAGTTGTCGGAGGAAACATGGTCGCCGATGGAGAGAAGAGATCCCAGGAGGACACCGACGCGGGCATTGGGCGGATCTGCTACTCTGATGGCTCCAGAGTGGAAGCCAACCCTCCGTTCCATATCTGAGAATGACGTTAACGTTGAAATGGGCTGTGAAGAGGAAAGCCATCGCCGGTGCCAGCTCCGGCCCAGCCCCGGCCCTGGGCAGGGGCGAGCTGGGCCTCTGCCCAGGGCCCAATTTTTATAATGTGGGATGGGGTGGTTATTTAAAAAAAAAACGAAACCACTGCACGCATGACGCATTCTTGCTTGCTCTCTCTGCCGCCGTTAACCGTTTCATCTTCTCAAAACTCCAAAGATAAAAGATTCAGTCTTTATCAAGTCAGGCTACTGCTACACTGATAGGCTACTTACTACTGCTACACAGCTACATGATAACACAAAAAGAAAATTAGAAGAGAACATATTCGGTGCATGCATGCAAGTTGTTATGTAAGTCAGTAAGTGGCGTTGATTCACTTGATTGTCAATTTATCATGCACTGATGCACTCATGCTTCTTTCATATAATCCCGCTTCATGTAATTGTAAATTGTAAATTTGTAATCATGT
>JAOQMS010000005.1:25252565-25274195 GCA_027563885.1 Erythroxylum longipes | reverse complement strand
CAATTAGTAGAAAATTAACTATTATTATTATTATTAAATATTCGTAATAATAATAATAATAATAATAATAATAATGTAATTGATAAAAATAATAAATTTGATAATAATAAAATTAATATTAAGTAGAAAATTAATAATATTTAGAATAATAAAATTAATAAGAATAATCAAATTAATAATAATAATAATAAATGTAATTGATAAAAATAATAAATTTGGTAGAAATAAAATTAATAATAAGTAGAAAATTAATAATAATAATTATTAATATTAAGAATAATAAAACAATATTATATGATTAAAATATCAGAAATGAAAAATTAACATTTAATAATATAACTTGCATTATAAATTAACATTATTTAACGATTTCAATTTTTGTTCGATAGGGATATAAATAGAAACACAAGTCAAAATTAAATTACATTCCATAAAATACTAATGCATACCAAACACTATGATAAGAATTCACCAAACTTTCCTATTAGAATTCTACAAGTGTTTTTTAAAATTAAAAAAAATGATTCATTAAATATACAAAATAAGTCCCAATAACATGTTAAAAGACCCATTTCAGAGTGTCATCGATCTGAGTTCCCTACTTCATAAGCAATTTGTAACACACTAATAGTACTTGTTTTACTCCCCCACTATGAATCCCTTTAGATAGCCTCTCATCTGCTATCTACCCAAGTCTGCTTCCAGCTAGATAGTTAGGTGTTGTGCTTACATGGAATTCCTTATATTTGGCTATCCTACTTTTGTATTGGAATCCATATTGTTGCACCTCTGCCCTGTATGTAACATTTGTAGGTATCTTCCCTTTTGCTATTGAACTTTGCATGTAAGTTATATGTGATTTTATATCCAATTACTTCGCTAGTTTCCAACAATGGAGAGTAGTTTGGTCTTCTTCCATTCACTTATGCACCCTTTAATTGTCATTTTACCTTCCACCTTCTACAACATCTTGATACCTTGTGTACAGATGGTGTAATGTACTTTGTTCACTTATGGATATTGCATGCAAATTTGGGAATCTGTAGGTAGTTCACCAATCAACCAATCTATCATACCTTTCTCGCCACAGTGAATCTCATCTTGAACATTTCGTATCTGTCACCTCTAAGTGCTTTAGCAAGGTTTAAACACACTCTATTTTGTCCATTCCTCTAATATAGCTATCCTCTAAGGTTGAGCAAACAAGAATTATATTTTCCAGCTATAAATTATAGGGGTAACTCTACAAAAGTTACCCCTATAATTTAGATCCAATATATCAACTTATTCCTAATCCCTTGTAACATCCTCCTAGTCCTTTTGTGACATGCTTATACACCTAAATCTGCTGAAAGACATTCCATACCTAGAATGTAAAACATTAGACTGAATAAGCAAAATAAACTAGAAGATGATGATAAGCGAACCATCATTTTGTGATATCAAAGAATGTTTCTAACGGCTATATATTATGATCCAACCTTCATGTTGTCTGAAGATTAATATAATTGAGTTAATTTCAGAATTTTATACTTAGGAGAAGTAGAGTGACCAGTAACCTTTTTTAGGCTTTCTTGTTTTCTTGCTTGACATTCTTCTGGATAAGGTAGGAGATTCCATCAATTTTTCTTCTAATCTAAGTAGTTTCTCCTGTGACAAATCTTCTTCCTCCATCAATCCAAGTTGGGATCAGAGCATTCCTCCTTCCCTAAGTTCGCATTTGTATCCACATTAATTAATCTCCTACTGGTCGTCCTTATTAGAGATAGTCACATTATTATCCATGATACTTATATTGACATTGCCAACCTTGGCTAGCCTCTACTTATCATAGTTAGTCATTTCCTAGTTAACGTCCTTCAAATTAGGATCTTGAATCCCATGAATTCATAATAGCTTCCTATAGTAAAGATCTTTACAATGGCTCTCCAAAACTTTTTTGTTTTGTTTGGGAGTAAGAGAGTTGAACCTAATATTTACATAACTCATTGAGCTCATTCAAAGTCTTTAAATGAAAGCTCTCAGATAGTTATTCATTTATCTTAACTTCAAGATAAATCCTTGCATAACACATTCTATCGAATTTGGCAGTAGTATTATCAAAGCATAGTGGTTTACTAGCCAAGCTAGCAAGAAAACTAAGCCTTTTCAAAGTCAAGTAGTCCAAGGGAACATTATGGAAGTTAACCCACAAAGGCGTAGTTTCACTTACGGATTTGTCAAGCTCCATTCCTAGCCTTCATTTTATTGGCTGGCCACCAATGTGCCAAGGTCTAGAAGCCAAAACTTATTATCTGAAAACCTGAACAGAAAAGAGTCACCTTAGCAAGGAGAATTTTGTTAAGGCTTTTGTTACCCTAAATGGTCTCTGAATATGGTTGAACTTGTGGAAAAGAAGGCTTTTGTAGAAGAAAAGGCCAATAAATTAAATGTACACGACCAGGCTCTAACTCTTGCTTGAACATTTCTAGAGGTGGAGTAATCAGTCCATTTACTGTTGTGGACTAAAACTAGGTAGGTGTTCCACCCGACAAGGATGGAGCTATGACATTCCTCCAAGTTTTGTTGATAGAGCCATTTGATTTTCCATTTTCCCTAGACTTTGCGCCAGCTTCCATAGATTCTTGCAGAGATGGAAAATGGATTTCCATGATACCAGGAGCTTTCATTGTCCCTGGATCTGCACAGGGAAGCTTGAAGGGGATGCATGGGCTGCATTTTCCAACAGCTTCTATTGTAACCCTTCAAACCTAGTAATAAAACTCAGACAAGCTAGGCGGGAATCACCTCCAAATAGTAAAAAGACCAACCGATTTTAAGAGCACGACGAAGTTTTAAATGAAGAGAAGTCAGAGCTCATCTCTCTAGCATCCGCGTCCTTAAATTGTTATCACTAATGACAAGGTCTACAAGTTCAATACTATAATTTTGATTTATGGAAGTAGATAAATTTGATTGTCAATGTAAATTTATCATACAGATATTTTCCTTGAACTTGTGATTAAGAAGAGCGCGTATGTCCTTCAATAGAAAATTACGTGGCCCCACTACAGACAGGTCCATGTTCTCGAGACAAAGGAAAGGGGAAACCAATGGAATTGAGGAAGGAATGGTTTAATATTTACTATAATTATCAGGTGTAGGCATATTAATAGGTAAGGCCTAAATTAATAGGCCGGCTCTAAGCTGTGATAACCTGTTGGTCTGTCGGTATCTGACTGGCTTGTGGCTCGAATTATAGCCCATCAGGTCAAAAAATAAATTTAAAATGATGTTATTTTTGAAAAAATAGGTCGGTTTGTCAACCGACTCAAATAAACTATGATTAACCTATGACCTGACTAACTTAGGTCAAAAATAAGTCGAATTGCGCCAAACCGAACAGATCAGCGCATAATTACTATGCGTAATGAGGTGTTTATTTAAAGGGAAAAGATTCATCGATGTAAGTGCTACGGTCAAATATAACAGCACCAAATTCAGAGAATCAAAACAAAAATCCAAAGAACATATTCTTATATATTCAATTCAAACATTGACAACACCAAATTCAGACAATCAAAACAAAAATCCAAAGAGCATATTCTTATACTGTCAACTATAATAGACCTAATGTCTACCTAACTTGTCCTCATCTACATTAATATGGATCCAAAAAAGTTTCAACAAATACAGAGAGACGTGCTCAATCAAAATTTATTAGTCCAAGAAGTCCTTCTAAAGTACCATCCCTTGTCACGATTTTTAGAAATAAGACTAAATCACCAACAAAGATTTACTTAAAATTAGAGGATCCAAAGAGAAAATTTCTACAGCAAGGAATCTGAAAAATGAATATGGTAAAACAGAGAGTGACAAATATACTAAGCTAAGAAACTCACCAATCATGCAGCCACCAAAGAAGACGGCTTGAACAAGTCCAACCTTGAACTTCTCATCACAAACCAACCCCCATTCAGCCACCGTGGAGCTTCCTGCGCCACTCACCCATTCCCACGAACCGGGTTGCAGTTCACAGACCCTCTTAGTCCTCCCAGACCAATCGGCGCAGGCTGCCTCGACACACTTGAACTCCGGTTCACGGTCTGCAAAGATCATGACCATAGTGTGTATACCTTCAAGTGCCCAAGCCAAAGTGGCCAGCACAAAGTGTCGGAGCTGCCATGTCCCGAACTCACCGCAGTGCTTTTGGAGCATATCATCTATAGTCAGCTTTTGTGCTTCTTTGGATGAAGGTATTAGCAACGGGGAGCAGAGCTCAGGCATGTTCTTTGCCGACATGGCTGGCGTGCACTTACTTGAGGCCGCTTGGTTTATACTTTAATAGTGCAGACAAGATGTAAAAGAGAGAATATACCGATGCGGAAGCTACTTTTCTGCTTTATGTTTTTCTACGGGAAGGTTTTAACAATTTACGGAAACGAGAACTATGGTGCTTTTATAGATGATTTATAACTAACTATCGTGCATATATTATATATAGATGATTTATAACTATTCTGTTAGTAAGGAAAAGATGAAAATGGTGCTCAGAGTGATTGAATTTTTCCTCTTCAAGTTTATTTCTAACGTGATGTTTACAGGGACAGGGTACTCCACCAACCAAATCTTAACTTATTTCATTCAAATACAATAATACCCTCGTCTGTTTGGAAAGGACCCTAAACGTTTAGAAGGGGGTAAAACAATGCTTTCAAGCTTTCCCAACTTTCTTCCTTGTAAGTGCGTCGACGAGGGCACGTGACATTGTCACATGTCCACCTGCGTCTCGAATAATCAATCTTTCCAGTGTTGAAACGCAACTGGAAAGCTCATCCCAATTCATTAAAAGACTCGTGTCATTGTGAAATGTCCACATGCGTCTGGAATAATCACTTTCCAGTGTTGAAAAGCTTATCTCAATTCCTTGTTTAATGAAGTATTAAATTTAGTAAATAAAACGAAACCATTTAATATAGAATTGAAGGCACAAGGCATTTGAATTCTTGCCTTTGATCATTTCCAAGTAAGCTAAAATTAAGATAGAGAGGCGTCTTTCAAGTCATTAAAGTTTTCTCACACGGTGTATTGGAGTTGACCAATGACAAAAGTAAGACACTCAAGATCAATGGACACCGGTGTAAGCCTTATTTTAGAGGAAATTTACTCCTAGATTGGGAAGTGCTTTCTCTTCCCACCCTCAAATAATCTAAGCATGATGAAAAAGTCATGTTAGTGACTTTAAACCTAGCACTGGTTTGTATATACATTTATTTTCTTTATGTTTGTATGTTTTGCTTAATTAAAATTTTTGAAGTTTTTCTTTGCTTGTTGCAAAAAAGAGAGATTAAGGCACGGTTGGTAAAGATGGAGTTTTAACATCATTATCAGACCAAGACTCCTCAAATTTTTTGAACATCAAGGAGTACATGTGTTCTCGCTGACACCTTCGTTGTCACAATGTCCCTAAACATTCTGTTGCCTTTATTTTTTATTTTATTTATGTTTGCTATTTGTTTTATTGGTTTAGTTGTCATAATGCATATCACTTTCATACATTAAGGACAATGTGTCATTTAAGTGATGGGAAATGGTATGTTATTATATTTGCATTGCATATGGCTTATATATGTGACTTATTATTGTGGGTTGTAGATATGACTCTCCATGTTTTTACGATGTGCCTTTTTTTTCATGAATTTTCTCTTTTTCTTATTTAATATGCATATGCTTGACTATGTGAATGGGTAGTGGCTGAAATTTTAATGAGAATTGGCTTAATTTTGAACAAAACTATTTAAATTGTGAAAATATATTAGCTTAGGAAGTTATGTGTTAATTGTCTGATAGGTTGAATTATGTTTTAGTGGGTAATTTTGTATGTTTTTAGTTGTTAATTAAATAATTTATGCATATTTAGTTTTAGAATTATGTTTGTGTGATTATATGTTTGTGTTTTTTAGTGTTATGTGATTTAGAGCATGTCATCGGGCATTAATTTTGTGTGTTTAAGGTGTTTTGATGAGTTTGTTAGTATTTGAGATTAGGTAAAGAAGAATGAAGAAGATTTTGAGAAAGCTCAGAGGAGGAGCAAAGGCCACGATCTTGACATACCAATCACGATTGTGACAGAAGCAACCCAACAAAGGCCACAATTATGACTCATTGGCCACGATTGTGAGAAAATCCAAACAAGACCAGGCCACGATCGTGAGAAAATCCAAACAAGACCAGGCCACGATCATAACAGAAGCCAAATTTTAAGCGCTACAATCGTGATTCATTAGCCACGATCATGGTAGGCGCGATAACAAACACAAGGATTGCTTCCAAACTCAACTTTTTTAGGCTCATTTTGGGCATCTGGGCCTGGATAAAACCTAGATTTTACCTAAAATAGAAAAGGCCTATAAAAAGGAAAAGAAAGAAACCCTAAAAGGAGCCTCCATTTTGCTACATTTGGAAAGAAGACAAAGAAAAAAGGAGAAGAAGATAGAAGAGGAGAGAGAAAGAGGGGGTTGATGCTGCTGCTGCTATTCCCAGCCCACTCTAAGTTATATTTTTCATTCCATCTTATTATTTCTTCCCTTTTGATGTATGATATGGATTTGATGATGATGAATTTGGGTTTAAGGATGTTTTAAACTCTTTTAGGGATTTGTTCTTGAATTAAATGTTAATTTGATTGCTTTTGATGTTAATGAGTTAGGTATTGATGATTGCTTGTTATATTTGCATACTTCGGTAATAAATTGATAGAGTGAACCAATAGCAAAATGATTAGATTGGGTAAAGAGAGTTAAACAATCTAATAGAACACACAAACAATTAAATTAGTAATTTATACGAAGAGAGATCTCATGTGAGAACCTAAATGTCTATTAGAGTGCTTAAGATCTAATTGGATGTGTAGGTTTTTTGCTAATTGAGAGACTGCAAATCCCTTAATTCAATTAAATTAATGTTTATGATTTAAGGTTAAATGATTATAACTCGAGAGAAAGTAATCCACCCTTTGAAATTCTAGGATCAATACCGAATTAACTCAAAAGTGATTAAGTTAGCATTAGTTGTTAGGATAAATCCCCTTCTCCCTTAATTGGTTAATCTTCCTTGTGTGAATTTTCAATTGTTAGTTGATTTCGCTCAATTTTGATTTCTTTGTGTTAATTTTACAATTTCATTTTCAATCAATTCATGCTCAATTGCTTAATTTCCTACTCACTTTTATTTTCATTTTAATTACACTTTTAGGCCTTAGACAAATTAGGATTTGATTAGTTCACTAATTACTCATAAGATCAGCACCTTATATACTATGCGTACTACCAATGGGTTTGGATAATATTAAGGGTTTTATAAGATTAAAACTTGTTCAATAATTTTTAACATCATTGTTGGGGAATTAGTTAAGATTAATTTAATTCTCTTAGTTTAAGGAATTTTTGCCTTTCTTATGTCTGTGCAGTTGCACGAACACAAGAGTTAGTCGAAGTTCAATTCATATCTTCAAAACATTAGACCTTGACATTGCTTGTTTAGAGCAAGCAATTCGAAAACCAAGACACGAAGAGGAAGTAGAAGAACCAATGGCAGACGAATTCAATCAAGAAGGAAATCAAGGAAACCAACCTCGAAACCTTATAAATTTCATGAGACCGGGGTTTAACGCTACGAATCAAGGCATGACTCGACCGCCAGTATAAGCACCCTCATTTGAGATGAAGTCAGCTTTGCTAAACATGCTACAAATAAATGTGCAATTATACAGATTGACTAATAAGGATCCTAACACTCATATAGTTAATTTTCTATACATATCCGATACTTTACGATATCATGGAATGTTGAAAAATGTCATTAGGATGAAGTTCTTTCCCTTCACACTAAAGGATAGAGCCAAGGTATGGTATCATTCCCTAAGTCCTAAAAATGTCATAACTTGGGTGCAACTGGTGCGTGTGTTCATAGATAAGTACTTCCCTCTCATGAACTCTACAAAATTGATAAAAAAAATCACGAATTTCTAATAAAGTGATGGGGAGCCACTCTGTGAGGCTTGGGAATGGTACACGAATTTGCAAAGGAGATTCCCATACCTTAACCTACCAAAGGAATTCTTGTTGCAAACCTTGTATAATGGCATTTACCTATCCATACGAGGCATCATAGATGTAGCATCTTGTGGATCTTTAATAAGGAAGATGGTTAAACAAGCAGAGGATTTTTTGGCGGAAATGGCAAGTAACAGTTATCTTCGGATGATGGACAGGGGTAGACAATATACAACCCTTCGAGAGCAAAAGGGAGCCATAACTGTTGACCCAACAACAAAGATGCAAGCGAAGATTGACAACTTAACTCAACTATTTAATAACATGAAAGCCTCCTCTTCAGCCATTGTTAAAGCAATTCAGCAGAGATGTGAGCTGTGTGGACAAGAAAACCATCATATCATTGACTGCTTTCTAAGGCAAAACAACAAACCAAAGCAATTCAATTACATGGGAGCATAGTTTGGCCGAGGAAGAGGGAACAACCTATTCTCAAACATGGATAATCGTAGGTGGAAGAATCACCTTAACTTTTCCTAGTCAAACAATACAGAAGGTTAATTCTGACCTTAAGGGCTACTTGGATTCCAACATGGAAAACCCAATTCCATATACTCTAAGTTAGACAAAATCTTGGAAAAGATTGGGTGCATGGAGGACGCTCACAATAGGTTAGAAGTAACAAAGAACCACGCCTCTTCCATCCATAATTTAGAGGTTCAAATGAGCCAATTGGTAGGTGCATTTTCAACACGAAGTGTAGGAAGTCTTTCAAAAAACACTGAGACAAATTCAAAGGAACAAATAATGGTAATCACCCAGACCACTGAAGAGAAACTTAACCAAGTTAAAAGGGAAAGGGAAGAAGAAAAGAAAAGGGCTAATGAACATTCCCTACAGAGTAAATATAACCTAATAGAAATCAAGGAATATTAGCCTCCAATTCCATACCCCATCCTAACGCAGAGGAAATCAAAGGAAATAGAATTGAATGAAGTTTTTAGTATAATAGAGCAACTGAAAATGCGACTCGCTCTTACAGAATCCATAAAAGAGAAATTGGTAACCAGAGGCAATCCAAAGAAGTTGGAGAGTGAAGTAGTAAGCAAGGAGAACTCCAACGAAGTGACCGCACTACCACAGAATAAAAAAGATTAAGAGATTTTTACATTCCATGCACTATTGGTAGTGTCAAAGTGGATAAGGCTTTTGTAGGCTTAGGAGCTGGTATAATTATGATGCAGTATTGGTAGTCCCAAAGCCATGATCGTGAAAGAAGCCAAAGAGGACCAAGCCATGATCGTGTCTTATTGATCAATATCATGGCAGAAGCCAAATTTTAAGTGCCACGATCATGACTCATTGGCCATGATCTTGGCAGGCGCGATAACAAACACGGGGATCGCTTCTAAACTTAACTTTTTTACATTTAGACCTGGATAAAACATAGTTTTTACCCTAAAAGGAAAAGGAATATAAAAAGGAAAGGAAAGAAACCCTAAAGGGACCCTCCATTTTGCTACATTTGGAAAGAAGCTAAAGAAGAAAGGAGAAAAGGAGAGAGGAAAAGGCGGCGGCGGCTGCTGCTACCATTCCTAGTCCACTTCAAGTTATATTTCTCTTTCCATCTTTCTATTTCTTTCATTTTGATGTATAAGATGGATTTGATGATGATTAATTTAGGTTTAAGGATGTTCTAAACTCGTTTAGGGATTTGTTCCTAAATCAAATGTTAATTTGGTTGCTTTTGATGTTAATGAGTTAGGTATTGTGATTGCTTGTTGTATTTGCATGCTTCGATAATAAAACGAGAGAGTGAAATGACAGCCAAATGTTTAGATTGGGTAATAAAAGTAATCTAATAGATCACACAAACAATCAAATTGGTAATTTATATGAAGAGAGATCTCGTGTGAGAACCCGATTGTCTATTATAGTGCTTAAGATCTAATTGGATGTATGGGTTGTTTGCTAGTTGAGAGGTTGTAAATCCCTTAATTCAATTCAATAAGGGTGATTTAGGGTTAAATGATTATAACTCGAGAAAGAATAATCCACCCTTTGAAATGCTAGGATCAGTACCGAATTAACTCAAAAGTGATTAAGTTAGCATTAGATGATGGAATAAATCACCTTCTCTTATAACTGGTTAATCTTCCTTGTGTGAATTTTCAATTGTTAATTGGTTGTGCTTAATTTTTGATTTCTTTGTGTTAATTTTACAATTTCATTTTCAATCAATCCATATTCAACTGCTTAATTTCTTACTTTTTTTATTTTAATTAGACTTTTAAGCTTTAAACAAATTAGGATTTGATTAGTTTACTAATTCCTCGTGAAATTGACACTTTATATACTACGCTTACCTTTACGATATGTTAAGTGTTTTATAAGATTAAAACTTGCTCATTAGTGTCTTTAATATAAATATGTATGTTAATTAGGATATGGCACATAGTTTTATATTTTATATCAGTCACTTTCATGCTTTCATCATTAGAAGTCATTTAAATAGGTAAATAATCCTAGTTACCTTTCATGTAAATAATTGTCCATAAAGAAATGAAGTAGGTTAAAAATGTGAAAAAAAGTGTGTTTTGAATGAATAACTATTCTACTAACATGTATGGTTAAGAACAGAGCTAGTAGCCTGTTGTGAGTAGAGATATAGCTGAGTATTTAGGGACATTCATTACCAATTTTTGTTTTCACGTCAAAAGGATAAAATGACTCTAACCAAGCTGAATAAAAAATGCAACCTAGTTGAGTAACTAGGGGGAATTCACCATAAACTATTTTCCTTTGTGTTACAAGACTAGGTTAGAGTTAAAAAAATTAAAAAAAGTGACGTGTGTGAATAAAAACTACTGATCTTGCAAAAGTAACAACAATTTTCATGAGAGGATAATTAGTGCTAGTTAACCTTTTTAAGTGATCAATAATAGTAAACGCATGTGTGTAAGTCTCATAGGTGTAAGACTAAGTTGTTTATATCTTGATTGATATATATATGTTTATATTAAAGTGCATAAACATGATGGAATTGATTGATATATTGGAACACGTTGAATAATTGTTGTTTAAGACCAAGTTAGTTCCATAAGGTTGAGGCCATTGAACCATTAATTTTTTATGTTGCATGAGTACATGATTAAGTGAATTTGTGTGCATTTTTTTGTTTTGTGTTTGATTTTGCTTAAGGATAAGCAAAAGTGTAAGTGTCGGGGAATTAATAAGTGATATTTGTTATAGGATTGTCTAAGTCATTTTATGTGATAATGTGTATGTTTCATTTTATGTGATAATGAGTATGTTTAGTATACATACAAGAATGTTTAGCCTAGGTTTTGTGTTATTTTCATATAACTTGCATTTGCATATGATTTTATATGATAAATCTCATGTTAGGTTATAAATGAAGGCTTTTAAGCTTAGGTTTTGCATGCTTTTCATGTGTTTTGATGTACATACATTTTGTATGGTTGTATGTCAATGTTTAGGCAGGACCTTATTTGGGATAATTATTAACTTAATTGTATATGGACTTGTTGTAAGTATGAAAGGAGAAACAAAACAAGAAAATAAGGCTAGAACAAGTCACAATTGCGACCCAGGTAGAAGCTAGAATTTTCGCTTTCCAACTAGCAATTTCAACTTGCTCAACTTGAATCCTAAGTCGGTTTAAGCACCCAAACTAGTATAAAAACCACATTTTAAACCCTAGAAAAGAGGAGGGTGGTGTAGCACACCAAAAGGAGGAAGATAGATACATTTTTGGGTGGATTTTTAAGGAGAATCAAGTGATTTCAAGAGATCTTAAAGCTGCCACACTAAGTTCTAGCTTTGTTCTTCAACTCATATGCCTTCTATTCTCTCTCATCTCATTTTCTTATGTTTATTTATTGTTTAGAGAAGATGTATAGACATGTTGTGAGGATGTTTTTGATGATTGTAATGCATTTTTACGTATATTTTAGGGTTGTTGATGTTTTTGATGATTGTAATGCATTTTTAAGTTGATTTTAGGGTTGTTCTTACCATAACTATGTAAGAACTCAATTTGGTTTAATATATGGCTTGCTTTAATGCTTGTGAGGTGTGGACTTTATATGCCTTGTTTACATTGAGAAATGGAGTTAGGAAATTAGTTTGGATGTACCATAATAGTGGGAATCCTTTAGAACACTTCACACATTAAGTTAACATGACATTTAGAGAGATATCTTGGATGTTTTGATGGTTGTCTAATAGGTTAGTTTATATCCACTTAATGGTTAAGTAAAGAGTGTAGGTTAAGAGATCACAGGCCAAACTTTAATCGTTATTTTGAGCTTAATTGGTTAGAATATCGAGAGGGAAAGGGCTAATAAATTAGAATTCTAAGGACTAAGCATGATTAAATTACCGAAGTAAGGGATTACACGGTATGGAGAGAATGACCCTAACCTTTATAATTTGATTTTCTAAACCAAATTGTTTTCTTCTTTTTTTTTGACATTTTGAAGTGTGTTTGTAAGCCTTTAAGTTGTGAATTTTTTCAATTTCAATTTCAATCTTTTATTATTTGGTTTACTCAAACAAAAGTCAATTTGAATTACAAGGTGACTAACCAATTCTCAAAGGAATGATACCTTGGTATATTATTTTATATGAGCTGTATACTTGCAATGTAATAAATTCAATTAATTTAAAAACTTTAAGCTAAAAATGAAGTGGCTATTAGTTGACAGGGAAGTTACCCCTACAAGACCTCAAATTTTTATATATTTTTTAAGAATTAATGATTCCAGCAATGGTGAGGAAACCATCTCGAAGGGAGATTATTGTTGACAAGGTAAGGGGGATCATAAGTACAAACTAAAGTTAGATATTCCATCCTTTAGTGGTGACCTTCATATAGAAGCCTTTTTAGATTGTTTAGAAGATGTAGAAGGGTTCTATGATTATACTGAAATTTTAAATTTGAGGAAGGTAAAGTTAGTTGCTTATCTACTTAAGGGGAGAGTCGTTATTTTGTGGAATCAATTTAAGAAGAACCTATAAAGAGAGGGGCAAGCTCAAATGTCTACTTAGGGTAGGATGAAGCAATTATTAAGGAGACAAATTTTTTTATCCAAATTATGAGCAATATTTTTTCAACATTCATCACAATTGTATTAATAAGACTATTCTGGGATTGGCAGCTTGAAATAACTTGACAAAAACTAAACTACAATAAGTAACTCGATATTTGAGGTTCAAGATGCAAGGAATTTGGCTTTGAGGTTTAAGATGTTAATCAATGAGAGATCATGATATTATAAAAGAATGGGAATAATGAAAAAGAGATAAGGGAAAAGGGAAAAGAATTTATTAAATCTACTCCTATACTTTTTAAAGGCACAAAGAGAAGTAACAATGATGGAAATTCTAGTAATCAAGCTACACTAGCTACTAAACCTGTTAACCATTATACTAAATCGGATCTTTAAATGTACTTTAAACGTAGGGAACCAAGCCATCATTCTAATGAATGTTTAAAAGTAAAATTTTGTCAATATAATAGAGTAGGCAGTGAGAGATTCTGAGGAAGAGGAGTGTAGGGTAGATAGGGAAGATCGTGAATAACTAAGGGAGAAGACAATGTCTATAATAGATTCATTAAGAGATTGATGATTTTGGAAAGAGTGTAAAGATTGGTACAAAGACAAATTGTTTCGCATCAAAGGCATGGTATAAAGGAAATCTTTATGAGTTGATAATTGATAGAGGTAGCTAAGAGAATATAATCAGTAAATCAGTGGTTAAGAAGCTAAAGTTGCTAACTGAGCCTCATCCCGAACAATATAACGTCATATGGATTACAACCATCAGTGATATACGTGTCATGGAAAGGGGGTAGGCATCAATGATAAACGTGTCATGGAAAGGTGTTAGGTTTCATTCTCTATTGGTAAATACTCAGATAAATATTATTATAATTTTTTTCATATGGATATATGTCACATTTTGTTTAGTAGTCGATAAAAATATGATATCGATGCTTATCACTCGAGAAAGGATAATATTTTTCTATTTTTTAAGGATAGTATGAAGTATAAGTTAGTACTTGAAGGTTAATAAAGAGTAGTGAAACCTAGTCAGACAAAGAAGTCATTATTAGAATTGGAAAATAATAAGGAAGTTTTATGAGTGAGATTAAAGAAATGAGGTAGGTACAATTGTTTATAGCAAAAAGGGAGAAAAGAGTGAAAAGAGAGAAGATGAGATTTCTTTAAAAATGAAGCCACTTTTAAAAGAATTTAGGGATGTAATACCTAATGAGCTACCCAATAGATTACCTCCTATGAGAGATATCCAACAGCATATTGATTTGGTTCTTGGGGCTAATATACCTAACTTACCTCAGTAATATATGAGTCCAAAGGATAATGAGATCTGGAGGGAGTAAGTAGAGGAGTTAACTAGAAAAGGTCATATGAGAGAGATTATAAGCCCATATGTGGTTTCTGTTGGACCCCATTTTCGGAGCCCAACATCGAACATGGGGTTATGAAGCTTGAGCGTGGAGGGAGGCTTAGAATTTGAAAATTTGATAGAAAAATCCTTCAGAAGCAAAGACGGGTTTCACTGCGGCGAATATATGTGAGTAAACCAGCTTCGCCGTGGCAAACATATGAGAGTAAACCTCACTGACCCTTCGGGTGAGTTACGCCGCGGTGACAAGTATAACTTTGCTGCGGCAAAGTCGCCACGAAAAAATCAGAATTTCCTTCGAGTGAATACTTCATCACGGCAAAGTCGCCACGAGAAAATCAGAATTTCCTTCGAATTAATTACGCTGCGGCGAAGTTGGCTTCGCTGCAACGAAAACCCCTATGGAAAAATCCACAACCCAAAATGTCCTATCTTACTACATGTCAACTTAAAAACCTTCAAACAACTTCATCAATTCAACCCAAAAGCGAAAATACATATAATATAAACGACTTTTCTAACTTTAATCTCATTTCAAACAAAATGTCTTGCAAAAACAAAAACCATGAGCCAAGCGAAATATTTTTCATTTATAACAATGGGTAAGAGTTTTAAAAAGCTTTAATTAGCATTTTAAGCCCCATTACATCATAATCCAAAAATACATAATTTGCAAAAAGTAGAATTTCTCAAAATGCAAATAAAGCTTTGTTTGACAAAAACTAACTTCAAAAGCAAAAATAAGTCTAATTGGAGTGATGCCTCGGCTTTTGACTCCTTGATGTCTTGCTCCTCACCTGAAGATGGGACGGAATGGGAGGGGGTGAGCTTGAAGCTCGTAGGTAATAATTTTATAACCAGTAACAAGCAAAACCATTGTAAAAATTCATATGGAATCATAAAGCACATATTTTTCAAATTCTCATTCATCAAGCAATTTGTAAGCAATATAAATCATGCATTAAACAAGTTGGTCAACACAAAGCACATCAAACATCATAAACATATAGGCACATCCAAAACGGTATAGGTGGATCCAAAATAGAACGTACTACACATTTCCCATAAAGGTCCTGTGTAGCTGTGAACCAATATGCTCATACCAAACACATAACACTTTTTCAAAGCATTCAAGAGTTATAATGTACATTCATAAAATAGTTGAAATCATTTATTTCCATCATTTGAAAGAAAACATTAATGGCCTATTACTTAATTATAAAACTGTAACCCACCTTAAAATCCTTGCTTATAAACTTGCTTAGGGATGTCTTTGCTCTTGCTCCTCTTACCTCTCTTGCCTCACTTGATTTCATTAAACAATAACCAAAATTCCATTCAATTTGGTTTAGAAATCAAAAAGTCATACCTAAACAATTTAAACTATTTCTCATGCTAAAAAAAATTCTATGTTCAGCTTCCATCCCGATATTGAAATACTTAGAGACTGAATTTAGACTCAATTCGTTTATAAAATTTATATCCCTATGTCTCTAGTTTACAAAAATCAAAATTCAGTCCATTTGGGTAACTACACCAAAAGTTATGCCCAAAATACCAAATCATGTTCGTGCAGGAAAATTGAGATCGCCGCGGCGGTGAAACCCAGAAGTTTGCCACCACGAACTTGTCCAGAAACATGCTTCGAAGACGTGTTCTGCTACTTTTTCCAGTTTTTAACTTCCCACCTTTTACATAAACCCATATTAATCCTAAACCATCTCTTCTACTTCATTTTCAACTTCATTTCAACCCCATAACATTTACAAATACATCAAAATCTATCTTTGATCATTAACCCTAAAAGAAAACATTTGCCTAACTCATTCATCAATAACTTTCTACCCACCCATATTCAACTTCATTTAGGTTTCATTTAACCAAACCCATGAAATCTAAAACATAACTTACTTATTGAAGCTTCAAATTCTTCAAGATCTTCAAGAATCTCCAAAACCCTAGCTTGTTTTTCTTCTTTTCTCCACTTCTCTTTTTCTCTTCTTTCACTCACAATTTTGCTTCTCTAAAATGCAAGCCTACAATTACTTCTTCCTCTTTTTACCTTTAATAACTGTGAAATTTCCAATTTTCCCTTCCATTTATACCTAATGTCTATTTAAACTTAAGTGGTCTTCTAAGAATGCCCTTATATCACCTTACAACATTAATACTTTAATTCCATCAATCTATGAAATAAATCCTCCCAAACATGTCATAATAATTAAACTCCAAATAAAATTATTTATCTAGCAAGACCACAAAATTTATTCAAATCATTCTTAATAAAATAAATAAATAAAATTTCAAGGCTCAATAGTTTTCGCTTTACTTAAACCCAAGAATAAATAATTCTATGATGTTGTGATAGCCTTGATGACAGGAACGTGATTTAGTTGGGAAAGCATTTATTTTGTACACTAATCATCAAGCTTTAAAGTATTTAGGAAGTCAAAGGCAATTGAGAATTAAGATATATTCTATATGGTTAGTTTTTGTTGATAAGTTTGAATATAAATTGATGCACAAAATAAGGAAGAATAATGTAGTTGCTGATGAATTAAGTAGAAGGGTGGCTATAGTGAAGACCTTAAGTATAGAGGTTAAGGGTTTTAAGTATTTGAATGATTTTTATGGAATGATGGAGATTTTTGGGAGATATATGACTTGTACTTAGTGAAAAAGTCTTACAACGATTTTTATATGCATGATGGGTTTTTATGAAAGGAAATCAAACTATCTTCTAAGAAATTCAATTAGGGAGAAGGTGATTAGAGAATTGAATAAGGAAGGTTTAACTAACCTCCTTAGTAAAGACAAGACTCTTGAAAAGGTGAGAAAATATTATTTGCCAAAGATAAGGACAGACATTGTCACTATTGAAGAGAGGGGTCAATTTTGTCAAGCTTATAAGGGACATGCTTTAAATGCTGGTTTGTACATGCCACTACTAGTGCTGAATGTTATTTGGTAGCAGTTCTATAGATTTCATATTGGGACTTCTGAGAACACAAAGGGGTATGGATTCTATCTTTGTGGTTATGGATAAGTCTTTCAAAATAGCACATTTTATCCCTCATAAGAAGATGACGAATGCTATAGTAGTTACCAAACTATTCTTTAGAGAAGTAGTGTGACTCTATGGTATTCCTAAATCCATTACTCCTGATGACACCAATTTTTTGAGTCACTTTTGGAGTATCTTTGATTGAATTATTTTTCTCATAAAAATTATAATTTTTAGCTAAATGTGCACAGTGTAGCTGTAGCTAGCACTGACAAATACGGGTCGATTACATAAGGACTATGAATACTAGCATTAACACTTTCACTATTATCTGATCGTTGAATCAGGTTGTGAATTTACTTAAAAATTAAAAATAAACAAACTGAATTAAAGTTAACACAATAATGGTCTCAGATAAAAAAAATACTATGGTTAGTCAATATCAAATAAGTAGCACCTAGGTGATGAATCCCCTTAAGATATCTTAATATCCATTTATCATACAATTAAATTATTGATTATTAGATTATGGAAATTTCTATCATATGTTAATATCTTTCTCAACGCTATTAATAACTAACCCTTAATTGTTTAACTAAAATCTGTTTCTAGTTAAAACCCTTAAATTGTAATATTGATTGTGAATTTCATTATTAGGTTTAACCATAATCTAGAAGATTTATGTCAACCTATCTCTAGGTTTATAGCAACTCTTTCCAATTATTGTAGATCTATTCATATGAAAGGATTTCTAAATCTCAATCATATGGAATCAAATATTGGACTAATAATTTGGATATATTAGTTAAAGAATATAATGCATAATTGAATCATAATAAATCAGTTAATAAAACTACATTAAATAAAAGATTATGTCATATTATCATCACAACTTAGAATTCATCACACCTAGGCACTAAAATATTTAGCTCCTACACATAGAAACAAATCCAATAACAAATATTTAGAGAACAAATAGAAATAAAATAATTCATAATATATATCCCCTTTATTTTCTCTAATGAAATATTCTTGCTATTTGGATTAAAGGATGCTTTCTATCAATCTTATAATGTAATTTCATTTTTTCTTTATTCTTTATTCAGAACTACCTCCACTTTTATATTTCTTATGACTCAAAAATATTTCCTCCCTATATAGCCTTTAATAATATCCTTTTATAGTAAAAAACATAGGATAGCATAATCGTGTAGGTGACTATATATCTCTAAAACACCTCAATTCGCAATTTGCCATACAAAACGTGACTTGCATGGGCAGCATACATTACCATGTATGTTAACATACATGAATGTGTTACTCCACACACGCATGAATTGTATTGTTGTAGCTCCACACATGTATAGTGACTTACATGGTCACTATACACGATTGTGTAAGTCCATAATTCCTCCAATTCTTTCATTCTATGTCACAATTTCACCTGAATACATCTCCTATTAGTCTATGAAGAAAATTATCACCTACAAACACACTTGAATTGCAATAAGTACAAATAAAATACTATAAAACCATTAATAATCAAGCAAAATACACTAAATATGGGTGTATAAATATAGCTAATTAATTTTTTATCAAATATCCTTAAACTTAAGCTTTTGCTTTTCCTTAAGTAAATCATAATCTAAATCATCAAATTTATAAATTTAATCCCATATTAATCTCAGTTTGTCTATCCACACTCCAAATCGTCATATCTTATCAATCAAATTAACATACAATTAGATTCAAGTTATTATAAAACCAACCTTCAATAGTTAATGTCAAGACAGTTGCATAGATAATCTTTTTGAAATCAAAAGCATAAATTTTTACAGTCTCACCAAGGATTCACTCAATGCACTCAAAGTGTTTAGGGTGAAAAGTGTAAGAACTCTGAAATTAATGTATAGAAGTAATCTTAACCATAAGCTTACAATAAAATAATATCTCTACCACATATAAGTAAACTAGAAAAAAAAACTCTTAATATAAGGTTTGATGAGGCTTAGGTTAGGGTATGATAGGGATAATAAAAAGGTAATAATGTTGAAGGGAATTTACATTAAAAAAAATTATGTGCAAATTAGTTCTTCACAATATAGGCCCATCAAACCATAATTCCAATAGTATCGGAACTTTAACACTTTTTTTCCTTATTATGTTCACAACATTTTTTAAGCATTCGTCAGATACCAATAATTAAAGAAATATTGGACCCTTTCAAATTTTAAGTTTCAAGCAATCAAGTAAATGTAAATGAC
This sequence comes from Erythroxylum longipes, assembly GCA_027563885.1. NCBI lineage: Eukaryota > Viridiplantae > Streptophyta > Magnoliopsida > Malpighiales > Erythroxylaceae > Erythroxylum > Erythroxylum longipes. Next base: position 25,254,438 of record JAOQMS010000005.1, on the reverse strand, counting down.
CTTTAGGGTTCAAAAATAAGAAAAAAAAAAGACTTAAAAACCATAAGGCAAAGGCTAATAATGCCGTTATAATCAATGAAAGGGTTAACTCTCAAAAGTGATGATGCTTACGAGATAAAATATGGTAGGATAATAAACAAAAAAATAGGATTAAAAAAGGTTGATTCTAAATGCCTTATCATTTCAATGCCTTTAATTTGACAAATGTGATCTCAATATGAATAATAAAAACAAGTTCTAGAATTATTCAACTATGCATAATAACACACATAAAAGAACAAAAAACTTAAAATAATGTTGTATTTGCTCTTAGGCTCAACAGCTCCCAAAAATGGTCTTGTATGTAAATAATATGTAATTTTCATTCAAATTGATTATCTTAATGATTAGTAAAAATATAGCTTATAAAAAGAACTATATTCTAACATTCATCCTTTTACATATTAATTCAACTTAATAATCAATAATGATCTAAAGTATTTTGGATAGATTTTAACTAAATCAAGCTATAAGTTAATAAGATTTAATAAAAAAGATTATAATGAACTTAAAATAATTGAAATCCCTTCCCCACATTGTCCTTACTGTAAACAATTGAAGCACATCAAAATAAAATAACAATAAAACAAAAAAAATGAAAAAACAATGGTTAGAATTGGTACAATCTTGAATAAGAGGAATTATAAAGTTCTAAATTGGATGAAGGATCCATCCTATATTTGATACATCCATCCTTTCAAAAATATAAAAAAAACGTTCAAAAGATAAAAAAAAAAAGAAAACAAATAAAGAACATGGAAACAAAAATAACATAAATGAAAATACATTTTCACTAATGTTTAGACAAAATGAAATAGCATGATGAAGAAAATCAAAAAATACACAAATAATAAGAGAAAGAAAATAAAAATCAAAATTAGCATCTATTAGTCCTTTGGTGAATTTGGCAAGTCTGTCGTAGGAGGATCCTCGTTCACGAAGCTGCATACTATTGTGGAGCTAAAGATGATGCAACTGCTCCAGATGATGAAGCTGGGATGGATATCCCAAGATATCCAACCATCCACACCAAGGCCTTCTCCATCCATCTATCATAGGCTTTTAGCCACTCGATCCACTCTAGCAATACCTTATCTGGGCCTCTCTCCTCTCGATCTGCTCAGTAGTGCCTTATTATGGGCCTCTCTCCTCTTTAGATGCTCCACCATATATCTACCATGAACTTTGAGCAACATTCAACATCGCCTTTTGTGCTCAAATATTACGTTGAATACCTAATATCTGCTCCATATGTCTCTTCAGCTAAGCTACCTTCATCTACTCTTTGTGTGGTGTCAGTGCCCTATGTAATTCCACATTAGCATCCTCTTGTGCTACGCCTCCTATCTAGGATGGCGGTGAGCTCAATTGTAATGGCTACTTAGTTATGTGTGGGCGATCTTTATTTGCTTCCAATATGGCTGCCTCATTCGAAACCTCAATCAAGATGTAGATTTCTCCTGTAGGTCCTCGTCATTAACTTACCATGTTCATTTGTTTCACCATGTCTAGATTCAAAGCTACGTGGTATCAACCATTCGCATCGATGGTAGTCTCTCGAAGACCCCCATCCTCTATATTTACCTCATCACATAGGGCTCGATGTGTATTGTCTTAACCTTCTTCTCTTTAACTCTGGATGAATTAGGCTAATGCATGGCCAACTGAATTGTATCCGCTTACTTGATAGGTGTGCATTAGGATATGTTTTTTATAGGTAATTAGCATATGTTTTCTTGCATAATGGTTGCTTATCTCTCTAGTTTAGGATTTAGTTTGCATGTTTTCATTAAGTTTGATTTCCATTGTGTTCTTGTGTGTTGGATGCTAATTG
>JAOQMS010000005.1:25212068-25243751 GCA_027563885.1 Erythroxylum longipes | reverse complement strand
GCTTAGTCACAAATTGTCATATGAACAATGAGGTAGTGTAGAGATGCATAATGAGTTTTCAATTGAGCCAAAGTGAGATTGAGCCATATGACTCCATTTATAGTCATTTCATTTCTTTGTCAATTGTTACTTTCTTAGGTTACTACCTTCAAAACTTGCTTTGAATCGGTTTGAGCCTACTGGATGCATGCTTAATAGGGATCATCTAGGCCCTTTTTGTGTTAACCCTTGGCTTAAACAACCTACCCGTTATTATCCTTTGCTACCCCCATTGAGCCTTAACCTTTTGTTTCTTAAAAACACCCGAAATTTTAGAAAACCTTAAACCCCATTATCCAATCCTTTCACAAGCTTAGTAGAGTATTAAGTATAATATTTGTTGGGATTGTGTGAAATTTGTACCGAGATAAGTTGAGTACATATCTGCTTGTGGACTACATTGTATATAGTGCTAGTGCTGACTCATAGTTCTTCCATGTATGAAAAGAAAGAAAGAAAAATGAAAAAAATGAATGAGAAGAAAAGAAAAAGGAAGGACAAGTGAGTAGCATTAATAAATGCAAAATAGTGGTGTATTTCTCGGAGTTATATTCTGTCATCCCATTTTATATGCTTCCTACTCTACTTATGCTTATGCTTTACCTTTTTCCGTCTCTTTTGACTCACCTTAACCCTTACCACATTATAACCCTAAACAAGTCATGTTGATCTATTTATGCATGCAATCATTGTAGAGGAGAATTGGTGTATTAGCAAGCCTATAGTAGTATAGTTTCCTACAGGAAGTTTGAGTGAAACACTAATCCTTAAACACTTGAGCGAAATGAGTGAAAACCATGACGAAAATTTATTTATATATCTTGACTTACCTTTGAGTGATTGTGCAAATTGTGAGTTTGCTTGTGTACACCAATGAAAAAAGTAGTCATGATATATGCATTAACTTGATATTTAAGTTGGCCTAAATTTGAAGGATTGTGTGTTTTGATCTTTATGAAAATGAAGTGGTTAAATTGATTGGTCGTATTTATTTGGCTTGAGGACAAGCAAAGATTCAAGTGTAGGGATGTTGATAGGTGTGCATTAGGATATGTTTTTTATAGGTAATTAGCATATGTTTTCTTGCATAATGGTTGCTTATTGCTCTAGTTTAGGATTTAGTTTACATGTTTTCATTAAGTTTGATTTCCATTGTTTTCTTGTGTGTTGGATGCTAATTGAGGGTAAGAATTGCTTATTTTTGTGTAGGAAAGGAAAGGAAGCAAGTTGGAGGATGAACAAGAGAGTATAGAAGAGAAGACAAGAGGATTACATCTGGGACCAATTCCCATGTTCGTGGGAATTAGGTAAATTCCCACGGGACGTGCGAAATCATGATAGAATGTTTCTTCCTACAATTCGAATTGAAACCCGAAGTAATATGTGAGGCTTTATTAAACCTAGGGTTTTTGGACTATAAAAAGAGAAGGAAGCCTCCATCTTCAAGGGGAGATGATACCTACCTCTAGAAAGACCATCCTTGGGTAAGGAACACATGTTTGGAGCATCAAGGAAGGATTGAAAACAAGGATCATCATTAAGATTGGGCAAAATAGCACATCAACACCAAAATTCCAGATTTTGTCAAAGAAGAGAAGGAGTTTTCTTATTCACTTTCTATCATTTTAATCTCTTCCTTTCTTTGTAAAGATAGATTATTTGAATGTTGATATTGTTATGGAGACTATGTTATGCTAATTTCATATTAGGGATTGCTTTTTCATTATTTTGTCAAAACACATGTTTTATTGAATTGAATGAAGTGTCATTGATAATTGTTGTTCTTAATTGTCATCTTGCAACAAATCTAGAGAGTGAATGAGATGAAAATCATGTAAGATTGTACAACGAGAGCTGGCGACCTATAAACTAGCAATTATTATGTCAATTGAATAATTAGAACAGAGATCTCAATTATTCAATTGATCATCCATAGGATAGTGTAATAACTAGTTGAATCAGTAGAGTCATTGGGTAGGTTGAGAGATTATTCAATCAATTCCCGTTAATTCAATTAGGGACAAATAGTTACACCTTGAGAGAGGGTAATTAGTACATTCGGAAATCTAGGGTGAGACTCAATTCAATCAATAAAATATGAGGGAGACAGAATAAGGAAAAAGTAATCTCTAGCATTTAGATCTTTGAATTCAGATTTTCTGCAATTGCGGTATTGTCCATATTTATATTATTCTTTTAATTTTAATTTAATTTTCTAGATTAATTGCATTAAACAATTTTATTTCTTAAACAAAGTCTTTTCTAAATTAAGTAGTGTCTGGGCATCAATCCCTGTGGGATCGATATCCGCTCTTTCTAACTACAAGTCACGACCCATTCACTTATGGTTTTTGAGCATAAAATAAGTAGATAGGTTTGAAAATCCATCAACATCACTCATACTCCACAAATAAAATACATCTAAGTTCCCAACGATTCCACAACTGTCACCCTTCCCACTCAACATATGACTCAGAATCTCATGTATGTATCTAACTTTGGGGTGTCTAAGTGTTGATGTTTTAGATCTACTAAGGTCGTAATTGACCTAGAAGTGTCAAGTAGACAATCTATACAGGAAGTCTATCCATAGTTCGACATATTCTGGTGTCCTTATGAACTCCTGGTTGTAAAGACCCATTGTGAAAAATAACTCTTAATAGCTCACCAGGACCAATCCCAATCATAGTGGCCTTTCTCCATAAAGAACGTGCAGAGCACCTCAAGCATCAACTCCTAGTACAAGGGCTCGTGATCTCAAAGAATTGGGACTATGCTTTAATGTTGATGAGGTATCAAACTCGCACGATCAATCCGATATGCTATAATACCTCCCAGTCAAGGCATCTGCCATTCCTGAACTTCTTGTCCTTGAGCCTTTGGTATTGCTCCTTAATCACCACTTGACCTAAAAACATATGTTTGGCGATTATGCTAACTTTCCTTTAAAATATCACCCTACTTTACAAAAAGGAGATAGAACCATAATATGTACTAATATGGAGATATTAAAGTGTGGAGCTAGAAACTGGAAGGTCGTGGCTATTGAAATTTTCATTATAAGGCAACCTTCATTACCAATGATTTTCATCATAGCATTAAGTTAAGAGACTGATAAAGGAAGGTCCTGAAACTTTGCAAACCTCTTAATACTCCTTAAGATTTGGAGACCTAGCATTAATCTAGATAAGATCAAGTATGAAAGTGTTCCTATTTGGGTTAATCTCCTTACTTTTCCACTAGAATATTGGTCAACCAAAGGCTTAAGCATGCTAGCTAACTTTATTGGGAAATTGATATGCTTAGATGAAATTAAATCTAAAAAAAGGATGACTAGTTATGTAGGGTATGTGTGAGTGTTAATTTCCACACATGGAGCTACCTGAGACTAGTTGTATAAAGTTTTTATTATGGTTTCTTGACAATGGAAACCAACCATAAAAAATCACAATGGAAACCAACCATAAAAAATCAAGGAAAAGGTGGAAAGCCATAGTGATAATATTCCTTAGAGTTGAAAATGCTAAATTAATAGGATTGGAAAAACATCAAATAGTGATCCAACCTCAAAATCATGGGGTAAATGAACTAAAATAAGAAGATAAAGAAGTGAGTAGCAATGTAAAGCTCTACTAGAGCGGGATTTTGACAAAAAGGATAAAGAATTAGCTTCTACTAATATTTCACCTAAGGAAGAAGAGTATATAGTAAGGAAGAGTGGTTTGAAAGTTTTTAAGGTTAGGGGCCTTAAAATGGTTACTTAGAAAGCTAGTATGGTGAATTGAGTAGGGGTAGTTTTAGTATTAAATAACAATCATGATATTACTTCTCCTAAAGTTTCTCCAACTGAAAGAAGGGACAAATTTTTAAGCAAGAAGAATTTTCAAGTGTTAAAAAGAGAAGAATTTTTAAGTAGGAAGTATTTTTAAGTTTTAATAAAAGGATAATTTTTAATTATTGATGGTTATGAGTTTATTCCATAATTCTTTTCTCTTAAAATATAGGTTAGATTTAGATGCCTAAGCAAAGGTGGCAAACACGTTAGTGGTCTCCTACAAAAACCAAGCTTAATAGTGTATCTACTAATAGGTCATTTCAATAATGTTCACTCGGATTCTCCTTAAGTTATAAGCTAGGACTATCATACCATAGTGATTGTGGTGGTAATTAGACATTACAATCCAACGATTATAATTATAATCGTTGGATTGTAATGTCTAACTACCACCGCCATCACAAATAATTATAATTGTTGGGTTGTAATGTCTAATTACCACCACTATCACTATGGTATGATATTCTTGGCTTAAGACTTAAGGAGAATCTGAGTGAACATTATTGAGATGAATTACTAGTAGATACATTGTTAAGCATGGTTTTGTAGGAGAGCACTAAGGTTTTTTTCCACCTTTATGTATGCAACCAAATCTAACTTGTCATTTTAAAGAAAAGAATTATGGAATAAACTCATAACCATCAAACCAAATATTTAGGATTCTTGGATTTTATTAGGGGATTTCAATAGCCCCGTATATATCTAAGGCTAAAGATAATGTCAATTTGAGGAAATTTTAAGATGATTTTAGAGAATGTGTGGAAGACTTTAAGGTATGTGACAAAAGTTTGAAGGTTTCTTCTTTTACTAGAACAATATATGTTGTTCTAACTATTTCATTTTTTTAAAAATCTAGAAAAAGTTACAATTAACTAAAATTGGCTTATGAGGATCCCAGAGAGCAAAGTTTTGTTTGGAAACTCGCTAGTATATAACCATTCCCCTATTTTGATCCAAGGTATGTTTTAGAATTGTAGGAATGAAAATCCCTTTATATTCAACAATTTCTTAGCTAGGATTAAAGACGCCAATGAGGCAATTCAGATTGACATATCTCATCAGGTGAAAGGTCATAAGGCTCTAGTAGAAACTAAAAAACTAAATGCTAATAGGGGTCCTGATACTAGAAAGCTAGTATTAGAGACCAAACTTAAACTTCAATATATCTAATATGCTCTTTATTTGAACCTTGGGTATTGATCAATGGAAAACCTATCTACTTGTTTTATGCTTAAAAATTGCAAGTGAACGGATTGTGACTTGTAGTTAAAAAGAGTGGATATCGATACCATATATATTGACACCCAGACACCACTTAATTTAGACAAAACTTTGTTTAAGAAACAAAATTGTTTAATACAAATAATCTGGAAAATTAAAATAAAATTTAAAGACCAACAAAAAGTAATAGACAATACCAACGTGCAGAAAAATCAGAATTTAAGAATCTACAGGCTAGAGATTACTTTTTTTCCTATTTTGTCTCCTTCCTATTTTATTAATTGAATTTTGTCTCACCCTAGATTCCTGAATGTATTAATTACCCTCTCTCAAGGTATAATTAATTGTCCCTAATCGAATTAAAGAGAATCAATTGGACGATCTCTCAACCTACCCAATGACTCTACCGATTCCACTAGTTTGTAAACTATCCTATGGGTGATCAATTGAATTCGCCAAGATCTCTCTTCTAACTAATTAATTGACGTGATGATTGTGCGTCTATAGGCTGCTAACTCTTGTTGTACATTCCTACACAATTAATCTTACTCACTCTCTCGATTTATTGCAAGACAACAACTAAAATCACCAATCATCAAAGACAACTTCATTAAATTCAATAAAATAGGAGTTCTAACAAAATAGTCCAAAAGCAATCCCTAAAACTAAATCAGCCACTCATGGTCTCCATAACATCATCAACACTCAAATAAATCATTTTACAATAAATAGAAGAAGCAAAATTGACAGAAAATTGAATAGGGGAACTCCTTCTCTTCTTTGCCAAAATCTGGAAATTTTGGTGTTGATGTGCTATTTTCCCCAAACTTGATGATGGTCCTTGACTTCAATCCTTCCCCAAAGCTCCAAACTTGTGTTCTTTACTCAACGATGGTTTTTACATAAGGGTTTTCGTCTCCCTCAAAGATTGAGGCTTTATTTTGCTTTAATAATCCAAAAATCCTAAGTTTAATGAAGCCCCGCGTATTGTCTCAAATTGCAATTCCCACGATCTTGGAAATTTGCAACAGATGGACTCCTCTTTTCTTTTCCTCTTTGATCTCTAGCTCAATCTCCAAGTTGCTTCATCTTCCTTTTTACATAAAAATAGTCAATTCTTACCTTAAATTAACATCAAACATAAAAGAACAACAATGGAAATCAAATTAAACAAAAATATACAAAATGAATCCTAAACTACAACAATTATGCAAGAAAACACATGCCAATTACCTAAAAAAACATATACTAATGCACAACTATCAGGTATTCTAAGATAGTTAAGGAAGAAAATCAACTATAAGGGAATATGTTATAGCACTAAGGAACCACAATTCTCTCCATTGAAAATCTAGGATACAATAAACTAGAGATGGGGATAGGAATAATATTTTTTATTAACTCTTTTTTAAATAGGAAAAATAAAATAGGATATGTTCTTTAAAAAGACAAGATGGAGTGTTAATTTCATATAAAAATGATCTTAAGGAAGAGGCCAATAATTTCTTCAAATTGTCTTTGAGTATTATTGCAAACATTTGATCCTCATTTAACATATTTTCTCGTTTATAGCTAATCATTTTTATCTTATCCAATGATTAATATAATGGTTACAAATGTTATTGAGTGATATGTTTTATCAATATTAAAAACACTGCAAGTGCACGACTTAGTCGTAGCTAGCATAGGCAAGTATAGGTCAATTCCCATAAAGACTATAAGCATTAGTAATTAATCTTTTTTTATTATCTAATGCATAAATCAGATTTTGAATTTTAATTAAAAATTAACTAAAAATATAAACTAAGAACTAAGACTGTAAGCACTAGTAATTACCCTTTTTCTATTATTTTCTTGCAAGTTTGGATCGGATGTTGTTATCTATTGAATCTCTTGAAGTTATCTTCGTGTATCCTCATCCCTTAATAAGAACTCGCCTAAATCAAAATTGTAGCCTCTCTATGTCTCTTATGAATAAAAATCTCTTAAAAACTTGGCTCTCTTTGTTTTGCCTCTGTTTGGGTCCTTTTATAGTAAAAACTAAGGTTTCTAGGTTATACACAGTCAACATACATAGGCATGTGAGTGACTGTGTTTCTCCAATAATAACTACATTTTTTATTTCAGTGGGCACAAAGACTTACGCGGGAAACATGTACAGTCATGTATATGAATTTACATGGGCATTTAACTTCATATGAGTAGAAACAATATTCTTCAATCTCCAGACATTCACTGTACATGGTCATGTATCTTCAAGTTTCTTTAAATATTTTTTCTCACAATTTCATTCAAATTCTTCTCCTTTTGGTCCAAGAAGGAAATTATTACCTATAAATAGACTTGAAGCAAATTAAGTACTAAAATACTATAAAATTGGTAAATATCAAGCATATCACATTAAATATGTGTATATAATTATAGTCAAGTAAGCATTTATCAAACATCCACATACTTAAGCTTTTGCTTGTCTTCAAGCAAATCATAATTTAAATTACCAATCTTACAAACATCTATCCCTTATTAACCTTAATATGTCCATCCATACTATAAACCAATATGTCATATTAATCAAATTATCATAAGATTAGAATGAAGTCATCCTAGAATTAACCTTTATAATTCAATATCAATAATAATCACATCGATAATATTTTTGAAATCAAAAGCACATTTCTTAACACCCTCACTAGTGTTTCAACCATTGCACCCAAGTGTTTAGGGTGAAAAGTATAATAACTCTCAGATCAATACATAACAGAACTCTTAACCATAGGCTTGCGATATTATCATATCTCAACCACTTGTATATAAACTAGACACAAAAATTGAAAGTTCTTTATAAGGGTTTAATGGCGCTCAGGTAAGGTATGATTATTGCTAAAATTGAAAGAAACTTACAACAGACAAGATTAAAAGAAACTTAGTCTTTCACACTATATAGGTCCTTCATAATATGAATCCATTAGTACCATAACTCAAACACTTTTTTTTTCAATTTCGAGCATTCATCATGTACCACAATTAAAGAAGTATTAGATCTTTTCAACATTAAAATTTTAAGCAATTAGGTAAATATAAATACTTTCAGGTTTAAAACAATAAAAAGGCTTTAAGAAAAATATGGTAAAAGCTATTAATGATGTTGTAATCAATGAAAAAGGGTAAGGCTCAAACTTAGTTACTCCAAAGGGATAAAATATGGTAGGGTAATTATCGAAAAAAAAAGCTAAACAAATGTTGAATCTAATTACCTTTATCACTTCAATGCTCTAATTTAATATATGTGGTCTCAATACGTATAATAAAATCAACTTTCAGAATCATAAATTAAGACCAAGTATAAGGAGCATCAAGATGATGGATACATAGATTAAGTATACTGATGAGAGCTTAACCAATCTTTAGGGTGATTATGATGTATTTCAATGTTATTTTATAGAGGAAATTCTATATATGTATTAATTTCTATAGAGGCATTATTCAGTGCTATGACCAAAAAATTGATGATGCCAATAAAGGGGATAAGATGTTATGACAGATATATACATAAGAGAATATGCTATAACTAACTAATATTTTAGTTGTATTGACTAACCTATTTTTTTCATTGCTATACTTTTGGAAGTTGACCTCTTAATGCAACTAATATATTTTGTATGTCATGTAATTAGATTATGAATGATTTAGTTATATATGGAAGTTGATCGTTTGATTATTATATAAATACTTTTTTAAAAATTGAAGGTGAAAAATTATATTAAGATTGCAAAGGAGAAAGGTATAAAGAAAGACCTTAAGGCCTATATTGCAAACTTAACAAAAGATCCCTTCCTAGCGAAAACCTTTTACACAACTAACAAACCAAAAGGGTATAATTTTTAACTATTAGTGGAGAACTTCAATAAGCAGGTAACCCAGATTAACTATTCCATCTTGATTTCATCTTCATACTAGCATTTCCTCCTATTTTGCCATAAATCAAGATTCCCCTTTTCCAGTTTAAACTAATATTGAGAAAAGTAAGAATGTCTTTTGGTTCTTTTTCCCATGCTTTCAAGCATTTCTCTCCCTCCACACTATATAGATGAAATAGTTGAAAGTCATTCTGAAAATCTCCAAGTCACCCTTTTTATGTAATAGCTTAGTTTTCTTACCCATTCTCTTAGGTTGTCTTAGCTTATTATTGAAAAACTTGAGGCATATGTTTCTTGTGCCTTTTTCCAAAGTTCTACAAAGTATTCAGACTCAAAAAAGAGTTACCCCTTGACAGATGTCCATGAAATAAAAATTTCCCGTTCTGTAGATATTGTTCACACTTTCCATTTAAAATTTTATTCTTCTCTTAAATCTTTATATGCCTCAAAGTAAGAAACGAATTAAGGTTGTGTTGGACTTCGCTACAGGGGCATTAAGAGTAGTTACCTTACTTAGGGTTGGAGTTGGAATGCTTGCCAAAAGACTCAACAAAAACTCAGCACTCAGTAAAAAAAACTAAAGATATAGGTATAGATAGAAGTGTAATGGACCCTTTAATTTGGAAATTTTGAAACTATTTTACATACAATTATATCATGACTTCTTATTTTCTAGAAAAATCATATATGAATTATTTGGAATAGATTTAGATTATTTAGAATATATAAATGAAATAATTGCATCCCTCTTTCAAGAAGTCATTAATATTATAGTAAATAATGATAAATTGGAAGATGAAGAACTGAAAATAAGATGAACCAACTAAACTTTAAATCACATTGTTGTATTTCTTCTCCCTATTCTCTTTAAGTTAATACTTCTTATCATTACTTATTAATGGGTCACATTACATTCTTATATGAATCATTCTAATGTTTTATTACATTCTTATAAATGTAAAGTGAACATAAATTATGTAAATAAAAAGATCTCATAGTACAAGTTTACTCATTTAAAGTGAGTGTTGACTTTAATTTAACTTTAGGACAAGGGCAAGGGCAAAGTGAGAAACCTTGGCAAACTATAGTGCACAAGATTCCTCTTTTTGCGAAGGTCAGGAGAAGTCATTAATTATATGTGACCTTTTTTTGCATTTTTCAAATAGATTGTTTCTGTTATTCGGACTACCTTCCCCTAAAGTTGCAAAAAATCGCTTTAGTCAATAACTAAAATCTAAAATATCTAATCCATTTTCTTTTTGAGTGACCTTTAGAACAACAGTTAATAGACGAGTCTTCAGAGACTTAAAAAAAGTATGCGGCTGCTAGGCGATATAGTAACATTTCTTGACTGCTGTTAAAAGCGTCTAAGAGACCACATTCCCCATTTCGTCTGTGCTTGCCACAAGCCAACACATGGGTTTTATCCCTTTTATAACCCTGAGACAGTGAAGACTGAAGAGGAATTATTAGCAAACCCCAAGTCTTGAGCTACTGGATTTAGCATGGCTTGCTTCTAGAAATCAAAAGGCAATATTGGTCTATTGTAGTAATGACCAGCTCTATGGATTCACCACTACCTACTAATATTTGGACCGTGTTATGCTCGTCACCTTCGTTCTCATTTTTGTTTGGATCATGCACGGACCACCCTTGGACTTGTACAACTAGAATCCGAAACAGCTCCAAATTCATTGATCTCCCCGTTATGTTCCCTATGGGAAGGGTGCTTGTGGAAAAGTGCGGATGATTTTGTGACAAACTTCTACCAAATCAATTATACAGACAAATTAAAGGCAACTTATTTCCATTTGCAAGAATTTGCTGGAAAGAATAATTTCTTTTACATAGCCCAAAATCCTGCTTGATTTATGATTTAAAAGTTGCAATACTTGCAGTTCGGCAAATGGTTCTCTTTTAAAATTTCTAAATTATAAAGACCTTGAACCAGTGAAGTTGCCTATTATACACCTCAACTTGGGTACAGGTATTGAGAAATTTTAAAAAATCGAATGCACCTCAAAGCATTGACCTCTACTTTTCCCTTCAAATTTTGTGTTGTTAATTCTTTCTCAATTTTCTATCAAGTCCCCGAGATTTCACTCAATATTTACTTATTTCAAATATGTAAATAAGTCACGCCTTCCTCTTCCGGAGAGGTAATAGTTAGAAAGCAGGATGTTGAAGTTTGAGACATTAACGTTTGTGGCAAAACAAGTTTGCTGTATATAATAACTATTAAGGTGCTCCAAGGTAAGAAAATAGTTTATTTTCTATATTTGAATCACATGACTATGACATACAACATTAATTACTTGCCTCATATTCTCTAACACTCTTCTATTGCGTAACCATGCAATATTCCCACCTATATCATGGTGTCCATCTTTCCACCATCAATTCCAAGCTGAAGCAGATACTAAATTTCTGTCCTTCCAACCCAACAACATTGCTCCATCCTTCTCCATGAGTGTGTAATGCTCCGAGTAGCATCTGAGCAGGCTCCTTATTACAGAGGAGACGTAAGAACTCAAAGGGTATGGACGAAACCCAGCCATTGTGAACCTAGATTTCCACTTTCCCAGGAGCTCATGCCGCTCCACCCTCTCCTTTCCCTCACAAGCAATAATGTTTACCATGTCCCTGGCTAGGCACTGCTGCTCCACCCCAATTCGCTCTTTCTGATCCCTTGGCAGAATCTCATCGATGGACTCAAACACTGCCAGGTAGAACTCTAGAGTTTCTACAAACCTTGTGAGGAAAGGGGTTGTGTTTGTGTTTGATTCTTGCTCAACCAAAGTGGTCACCTTGGGATTTAGTGACTTCACCATTCGAAGCAGACCATCCCTTGGATTATTCACATCAACGCTTTCATCAGGAGTGTGGTGGAGCTGTAAGGGGAAGTTCACGACTAGAGCCTCACCAGGCCTGATGTCAAGCATTTCCCGAGTCACGTCTGGAGCAAAAACAGGCAGACCATTGAACTCTATAGAGATATTAAATTTTTCAGATATTGCTGTCAATCTCCTGCCAACTGTACCTAGTCCATCACCGCGTGCATACTTATTAACTGGATCATCAATACCAGTAATACGCACATGTGGAGACCCACCTGGTCTAGCTGCAAGAGCCTGAAGAAGGGTCATCCACTGAATCCCCTGAGCAATTTGAAAGTCAACAATATGGATGCGGTCCTCATTTCTGCAAGCCTCAGCAATGGCTCCATTAGCTGCCATGTAGCCAAACTTCAAGTATGGGCATATTTCATACAAGATCTGCATATAGGAAAGAAGATCCTTGCTCTCTGGTTCTCTACATCTAAGAGCACGGTATATGTTAGTGCCCGATGATTCCTTCCTTGCTATCAGCCCTTCAATTAAGTAAGCACCGACGCGCTGAATTGCTTCTCCACTGATGGACACTTTGCCTCTAGCCATTTCAGTCAACCTACTGAAATCATTGATGTAGTTTTCAGCAAGAGCCTTCGCACAAGCAATCAGCAATTGCTTTAGATTTCCTGGAGTTTTGTTTTGCAAAGAAGTTTTTTCCACCGCTTTTTGACGTTTCTCATGAGGAGCACCTTCTCCCAACCACCTGTTCCTAGATACAAATGATGGTTTAGGCTGAATTCCTTGAGAACTCTGGTGGTGCTCCTGATACCAGGACTTGGTTCTCTGCTCTGAAGATTGTGGCCTATTACTTTTATCGATAGAATTATTGGGCATGGTAACATCTTCATCATCATCAGTCCCCATTAGAGCAGTCTCTAGTTGCAGCAAAGCATGTTTCATGTTCTGACTAGAACTTGCATCTTGCGAAGATGAAGGGCTCAAGCTATGAAAATAACCTCTGGACTGGATGGAAGAGGTACAGGAAGGACTGGCTCTAGTGATAACATCCGCAGAGCTGTGCTTCTCCTGGCTATCACTTAATGTAGTAGCGGTATCACCATCAAATTGTGTTGAAAAGCGTGAGCTCGGTGAGTTTCCCATTTCAAACTTCAGTGACCCGTAAAGCCTGCTAGGTAGCAAAGGAATAGATTGATAGGATGCTGAGTGGGATAGACCAGCACCAGTGGCACCATCTCTCAAAACGCCTTGTAACTCCATACTACAAATTTGGCATCAGCTGTTCCACAAGTGAGACAGAATAAGATAGTTACAACTTCCTTTTGCAGAGAAGAAAAGTCGTGCTTCTAAAGAAATTATCAGCCTACAAAAACAAAGCAACAAAAACATCTCAGCCACGTTATTGTAGCAGAATTTAAACATAAAAACTGTTTATAGAATCAGAAATAGAAAAGGCAAGCAACAGAGATTCTAAGTTCTTGACGGAATTCTAGGAAATTCAATTGTAGTCGTTATGTTATAAAGCACATATTTACACCCTCTTTGTAACAATGTTAAAGCAAGTGAAGATGGACGTCTGGCCAGCCTTCATAATTTAACCACTAACTTAAGAATTGCAACTTAGTGATGATAAAGCCAAGATAAACATGCACAAGTCTATTGATTGAAACAGTTTAGACTTGTTCATCAGGCCACACAAAGCAAGAAGTAATATCGTTTTATAATACACTCCACCCCCCAGCCCATACCAAACGATTCAACTTATGCCTATTTCGCGAAATACCAAACAACGAAACAAGTTGAATCGAAAAGATAAGCGAATACTTCTAACACATGCAGATAGACATCATATAGATGCCAAAAATTGGAGCTCTTCCCCTCGGACTCCGAAAACAATAATAGGGAACCAAAAAAGAGGGCATCTTTCCCTTAGGTCGGCTAGCTGTAGATTAAGCAGAGGCACAGCTAACCATAAGCAACGTATTGGACTATGAACTTCTACCTATTCATTGCTCACTCAACTAAACAAAACAAGAGATAAATGGATGATGCAACAGAAAAAACAATACAAAGATTCAAATCTAGCCCAGTTCATATAACATGAAATTAAGTCATGAATTGACCACAACAAATGCAGCAAACTTCAATTTTTCACAATGTTTCCTTCATGCCAACTTCCTGCAGGAGCCTATGAGAACAAAAGACAAAACAGAACAATAATTCAAATATACAAAGTCAGAGTAAGTGAAGTCAGAGAAGCACCAAGACACCTCGTAACTTACCAAGAAAAAGGAATCACAAAAAGACCAACAAATTCTAGGACGTGTAAAAGAAACCGTACCATATAAATGAAGAGGGAAAAACACTAAAGGAGCAGTAATATACAAACCAGAAACCTTTGAGGGTAAGAAATGGAAGGATTGAAGATTTCGTCTTGACACTTGAAGATTAGTCTACCCTTTCGGAGGGCTAACTGGAACTCTTTGTTTTTCGTTTCTTACTTACTATGGGCACAATCCGAAAGTAGAAGAAACTAAAGTATATATAGGTGGTGAGAAGAGAGAGCGAGGTTTTGACGGAGGAATTGTACGGAAGATAACGTCAGACGAAGTGGGAGCTAGAAACGAACTTGTTATTTTAGTACCGAAGTAAACGGAATGCAACGGAACTTAAACGGCGAAGCGTTTCTCACCGACCATGTTTCTGATAGTAGAGTGTTGATTCGTGCGAGGACATTCTTTGATCTTTCCGAATTTATGACTTTCATCGGGATTCGTTTTCACGCCCTCTGTCAACAGCCACGCGTTTTATCCTATGCTCCTTCCCCTCACCTTCTATAGTCATATGATCACGTGTATATCAAACTTTTTAAATTAAAAAAAAAAAACCCATTCAAACTGCAGTTAATACAAACCAATTAAAACCTACAAGTTCAATTGAGATCAAGTAAGATTAGCAAACAAAATCTCCAAAACGGATGATAAAGGTCTTCCACTTTAATAGTACTAGTTGTCTGATTTCCTATTTTAAGAGAGAAACACAATAATTATTTTTAACAAGGGAAGCTGCTACCTGTTCATCTTGTTTTCTCTGGCTTTAAAACATCCGCTGTTCCTTTCTATATATTCTGTACATGCTTGATCCGAAAACGCAAAACTGTTACCAAAAAATATTTTTTATTATTATTTGAAAAACCTACTAAACATAAAAAGTTTTCCATCCTTCAAAACTCGTTGGGAGTTTTTAAAACAAGTTGGATTATATAAAAAGTGAAGGAAAACTATGCTCAAAGTTTTTAACTAACGATAATTAAGAGAGATATACTATTTTGATTCCCTAAAAAAATTAATATTGATTTTTGTAAATGAAATGAATCTAGACTAGAATAAATAAATATTTTCATTCATATTTTATTTCCAACATTAACCAACCACATTTTTTGTCCTAACTCTGACCTTTTCTAATAAATATGTAAATTTTCATAGAAAGTCACGTAATTAATAGCCTATACATTTGATATAGACTATTTTTTTATATCTTTTTGATAGGTATTAAACTCTTTTTACACATATTAATTACATAAATTTTGATTAAATATGGATTATCTCTATACAAATTTTAGTCATCATTAATGTTTTAAAAATCAAGTCAGACATCAAATTGGTAAAAGAAAAAGTTAAAGTCTAAAAATTCAATCGATATTTAACCATTATAAGAATTGGTATATAACAAATAAGAATTAAAAATTATAAGAATAAGTAAAAATACAATATAAAAATAAAAATAATAAATTAGTGTCTACTGATGTATGATAAACTATTAATAAATATAATAATTTAAATAAAATTTAATCTAACATGAAACTTAGAATAATAAAAAATTTTAAAATTATATTTCCAAAAGAGATTGTGTCTCTTCATTATCAAAAGCTTCAAATTGTCCAACACTATCTAAAGACTCATAAAATCACATTTTCATCTTAAGTATCTGCACCAACATCTTCTACTACATAAAAATAGATTACAAATTAGTAATACATGAAATTATTCTCTATTATAAATTTGTAATACATTATACTTTTAATATTAAATATGATCAAAATAAGATATAAACTTAACTCATTCATTATACAAATACATTTTCTTCATAAATTGCCTTTTCAACTTCATTACAATTAAGATTAAGCGATAATTCTTCTTCTTTTATCTAAAAATTAGTATAGTCAATATAATCAACATCGGCGTGATCATACGTTCTATTCTTACTAAGTGCTCTAAATAAATAATAAAGAAATTATAAAATCAATAATAAAAATAAAATTATTGAAAAATAAAAATAAATCAATAAAATACTTATCCTTCATCGTCCCATTATAAGTTAACATATCCATTGCATAAGGCTCCCCATTTTGGGGGAGTCTAGGGAAGGTCATAATGTACGTAGCCTTCCCTTTGTATGAATTGAACCTGTGATCTTATGGTCACAAAGGAGTAACTTTACCAGTTGCTCAAAGGCTCACTCTCACACTATAAGTGTCATAAACAATGTCATTGAGTCCTTGATGTTTCAAAAGATATCATTTCTTTATAAAAATATGTTAAAAAACGCTCCAATTCTATTCATAAACTAATGTAGAAGTTGTTTAACTGAGTAATAAAATAGCAAGTTTTCTCAATGCTAAAGCAATTTCAATAAATAATCTCCACCACTCATCTGTATTTTAAATTAATAGTATGAGAAATATAAAAATATATTATTAATAAGCAAAGGAGGAACAAAAAGCATGAAAACTTACAAGCCTACATTCTTTTTCATCATAAGTTCTCTCTTTACAGATGATCTACGAAAAATCCCTAAACCTTCACAATATAATTTAATTTCATTTATTGCCTTTGTTTGCTCTTCGTTAAAGAAAATACATCCATATTCAATAACATTGAAGAGACGGCCTATAATATCATTTATATATACGTGTCCACTATATAAGCAATAAGGATCAATAAAATAAGCTAATAAGTAAATCCTTTCAGTAAGATGCTTATTTCATTGTCTGTCAAGAATATTTGTACAACGCTTATTCAATCCAAAAGGAAGAATAAGGATCTTAGCTCCAACTCTCCTACCTCCTCTTTGTGAAAATTCTTACTTGGAATGTTAAGGGATCGAATTGCCCAAAGAAATATCAAATGCTCAAATATTATTTGTATGAAACTAAACTTTTTTTAGTTAGATTACTTGAAACAAAATTGAAGGAGAACAATTGTATGCAGATGAGTTTCATTCAAAAGGATTAGAAAATAATCACCAAGTATAGATCTCACTATAATGGTAGAATAATTGTAATTTTTGTATCCCAATAAAGTGGATATCATACACTCTTCTTCTACTAATTATATGATTAACTTATCAGTCCATTTTTTGGATAAAAGAATCAAATTTGAGGTCACTTTGTATATGCCCATAATATGATCTTATAGAGAGCTTTTTCACAGGACAAGCTCTCAAAATTTAAACCTAGTTCCAACACCCCTTATGTGATTTATAGGGACTTTAGTGGCATCATGTGCAACGCAGAAGTTGAAGGAAATGTTTGTATTAGGAACTTTATAATTGATCTAAGGGATTGCAAAAGTCTTTTACAAGTCATAGATCTAAAGATTGAAGGTCAATTTTATACTTGGTTTAATAAACAATATGGGTACTAGTTTTTTAGTATGACCTTGTATGAAAGTTTAACTTACTTTATTAGTTCGTTATTTTCGGATCATGTGCCTACCCTACTATAGAACCTCCATATATAAGGCGCTTTCCTTTATAGATTCAATAATTACTTAGTTGAAGATAATGGTTTTGAGCTAGTCTTAATGAAGGGATTAAGCTATAATTTATCATGCTTTAACTCCTTTATTTAGTACAGGAAATTATCAATTGTTAAAAAGGAATTAAAGATGTTATGTAACACCCCATACCCTATAATGGAATCGGCATACCGAGTGTTACTATATTCTTAAATACCTAATACTTCAAACTACAATGTTTTCTATTTAAAACCTCATTAATCTAGCAATTACTATTCACTTTATAAAATTTTGACAGAGTTTCTTCTATATTTACTCAAAACCTTCGGCAAGAAACTTCAATACACTTCTCATGCATGTTAATTAACTATCCATCTCCATGTCAAACTCCTTAACAAAATAATTTACCCATCTTCTAATACATTTCAATACATCTAAACCAGATTTCATATATAACTTTCATTTATTCATATATAATTCACAATAAAATCCTGTAAGATCCTTCACTTCTTTATATGTACATGTCACAACCAAAAACAAAATAAAAATTTGTAGTACATCCACTTCCAATTCTTTCGAGATCCTCTATGTGACTCTTGTCTTGTAGTAGATCCACTTACTGTAACAAGTTTGACTTACTGTAAAAAGTTTGGTTTAAGCCTCAACTCAGCTACAATGTCTTCATCACTGGCTACAGATAATCTAGCATTCATTGCTCTTAAAGCTGATAACGACTTCCAGCTAAGAGCATGGGCTAGTGCATTTTCTTTGCCTGGCATAATCTTTAATCAACTATATCCATCTTCCTTGCCTTAAGTTCAAATCTTTCTGCATAGGCAAATATTTAAAACTTTTGTTATCTGTGTAAATATAACATTGCTCTCCATATAAGTAATGGCTTTAAATCCTTAAAGCAAAGACTATGACTGTAACTTTAAATCAGGGGTCAGGTAGTTCCTTAACATTGCTCTCCACATAAGTAATGCCTCTAAATCCTTAAAGCAAAGACTATGACTGTAACTTTAAATCATGGGTCGGGTAGTTCCTTTCATGAGGCTTAAGTTGCCTAGAAGCATAAGCAATTACCTTTCCCTCTTTCATGAGTACATATCCTAGCTCGTTATGTGAGGCATCACTGTAGATCATGAAGTTTCTACCAAGTACATGTTATGTAAGAACATGTGCTTTAGTCAATATAACCTTTAACTTCTCAAAGCTTTCCTAACAGTTATCACTCCACACGAATTTTGCATGCTTTTAAAGTAACTTGGTCAAAGATTTTGTGATCAACTCTAATCCTATCTGTTGATATGACATGACCAAGGAAAGAAACTTCATCAAGTCAAAATTAACATTTACTAAACTTGGCATAATATTGTTTATCTGTCAAAGTCTGCAAAATAATTCTCAGATGCTCATTATACTCTTCTCGATTCTTAGAATAAACCAAGATATCATCAATAAGACTACCACAAATTGATCCAAGTAAGGAAGAAAAATATGATTCATGAGATCCATAAAGGCTACTGAAGCATATATGAGTCCAAAAGGCATCACTAAAAATTCATAATGCCCATATCTTGTTCTAAAAGTTATCTTCGGGACATCTGCTTCCTTTACTCTTAACTGGTAATATCCTGATTTCAGATCAATCTTAAAGAAAACACTTGCACCTTTAAGTTGATCAAAAAGGTCATCTATTCTATTATTCTTCACAATCACTTTATTCAGTTGTCTGTAATCTACACATAGCCTAAGAGACCCATCTTTCTTCTTGACAAATAACTCCGGTGCACCCTAGGGAGATACACCAGGGCTTATATACACCAGGGCTTATAAAACCCTTTTCAAAAAGTTCTTGTAGCTAGATTTTCAATGTTTTAAGCTTTATAGGTGCCATCCGATATGGTGCAATGCATACTGGTGTTGTACTAGGTATCACATCAATAAAAAATTCAACTTCTCTTTTTGGGAGTAACCCTGACAACTCATCAGGAAATACATCCTGGAAGTCACATACAGTTGGTAGATCTTGAATTTTAGGATAATCCTTTCTAGCTTTAAGAACACAAGCTAAGTAAGCTACACACCCCTTCGAATAAGCCTTTTTGCTACAGTCGCTGATATAACATTGAAGAGAAAATTCAAACTTTCACTAATAACTGCGATCTCATAAATATCAACAGTTCTAAAATGATTCTTTTAAGATGACAATCTACCACTATATGATGTCTAAATAGCCAGTCTATACCAAGGATCACATCAAATTCGTGGAAAGGTAGTTCAATCAAATCACCAGGATATTCATAACCTTGTATTCGTAATGGAAAATTCTTGTAAACCTTATTTACCACCACACTATTACCCAAAGAATTTGTAGCTAGAACATCATGTTCAAGATTGTCAACAAGAAACCCCATATTTTTGGGCAATGACATACGTATATAAAAATGTATAGATCCTAGGTCTATCAATGCATGAACAGAAATGTCAAAGATAGTCAAAGTACCCGTAATCACATCTGGGGCATCCTCATTATCACGGGCCTGTATAACATAAGCACGAGTTAGAGTACGGGTATTAGGTCCATCGATTTTCTCTTATGTGACTCTCTAACCACTAGCACCATAACTAGCTCTCATGCTTCTACCTATACCCCTCGAAATTGTAAGAACTGGTCTCTTTGCTTTACTAACTATTTGATACTGTCTACAAGGGCAATCTCTTTAAAAATGCTCCATAGATCCATATTATAGGCATGGTCCCATCACCATCCAACATTGTCTGCCATATTTCTTCCCACAATGATCACATGGCATAACTACCCCACGTCCTGACCCACCTGATGTATTAGCTATATATGGGGTCGGTTGTCCTTTCCTAACCATTGATCTCTGGCTCTAATCTAATTGGCGGTAGGATATCTGTGTTTGTTCTAAAGCCTGAGATCTGAACCCTTTTGCTTCTTACTAGCTGAGAAGGATGAACTAGATTATTCCTGACTCCTCTTTTATTGTCCCCTATTTCTCCATTTATGCTCATCAATATTAACCTTTTCAATCCTCAAGGTTGCTTTTACCATCTCTCCATAGTCCCTAATTTGCGTTGCAACAAGGAGTTTCTTAATGTCATGGTGGAGGCATGCTTCAAATCTCTTACACTTATCTACCCCTGTAGGGATTAATCTCTCCGCATAGATATTTAATCTATCAAACTGTATCTTATATTTTGATACTGTTCTATACCCCTGTTTCAAATGAAGGAATGCATCTCTGATCCCATCCTTGTAAGCCTCCCTTATATATTTATCTATAAATTGGGATAAAAAGTACTTCCAAGTAAGATCCTGTAATGGAACAAGCCTTTTAATGGACTCCCACCACTGATATGTTGTCCTTGAAAAAGACCATCTGCACATTCCAAGCTCTCTTTTGGTGTGCAATGGAGAAGATCAAAAATTCTTTTTATCTTGATTAGCCAAAACTTGGCATCTGGAGTAGTAATTAATGACTCCCCCTGAAAATCCTCAGCTCCCAACCTCTTGGTTTTCTCCAATGTAAGCTTCTGTAATGGAAGAGGTGGTAGTGGTTGTACAAGAGGAGTAGCAACCATCTGTTGTTTCATATAATCCACCATAGTTTGGAAAAACTCTGTCGGGTTAGCAACTGGGTAACCGGCAGGTGGTGGGATAGGCTGTGCTAGCTGTCCCACCATGCCCCTATCTGTATCACTAGCTAAAGCATGACTTTCCTCCTCTCTCTCAGCAGCTCCCAGAGCACCTGGTTCCGTTCTTCAATCTATAACAGAGAGAAAGGGTGGATCCACATTAAAGTCACATCATTTTCTTATATAATCCTTCATTTGGCATATAAACAATTCACTTTTCCTTTATTTCCTTAATTATAGACCCCAAAACTGCCTAATGGCACTGATACCACTAAATGTAAGACCTCGTACCCAATAATAGAATCGGCAAACAGAGTGCTACCATATTCTTAAATACCTAATACTTCAAATTACAACATTTTTTATTTAAAACCTAATTAATCTAGCAATTACTGTTCACTTTATAAAATTTTGACAGAATTTCTTCTATATTTACTTAAAACCTCCTGCAAGAAACTTCAATACACGTCTCATGCATGTTAATCAATTATCCATCTCCATGTCAAACTCCTTAACAAAATAATTTACCCATCCTCCTATATATTTCAATAAATCTAAACCAGATTTCATACATAACTTTCATTTATTCATATATAATTTACAATAAAATCCTGTAAGATCCTTCACTTCTTTATATGTAAATATCATAACCAAAAACAAAATAAAAATTTGTAGTACATCCACCTCCAATTCTTTCAAGATCCTCTAGGTGACTTTTGTCTTGTAGTAGATCCACTACAGCTTTCTTCTAATACTCTTCAAAACATACATGCGGAAAGAAAATCCACACGCTAAGTTATAGGCTTAATGGTGTTCAAGCAATTCCATCGTTCAACCATAACATGCATGATATATAATATTTTCACATATAAATATCTTCATTTCTTTTTAAGCATAAATAGGCATTTGAAATCAAATTATAAAATGCAAGTATATATCTATTTTAGTAATTCATATCTAAACATACAATGATCAATAAATTGTACATTCAATTATTACTTTCATTTGAGGTTCTCTAATCATTAATCATGCATTTATCTACTTTTTGTAATTGCACCAAAGTAAAATCCATCATAATTGCATCACCGAGCCAAATAAATGGGATTTTTAAAAATGCAAGATCAGGTTCTCGAAACCATACGATCAATTTTTTATATATATTCATCTTGGAGCTGAGCTCTTAGAGCCATGCAGTTCATAACCCAAATCAAACAGCTTACACTGGAACCGAGCTCTCGGAGCCATACAGTCCAGTAACATATATCATAGCGTAATACTGCTAACTCCCTAATTAACATGTCAACCTTATCACATTCCTTCAATTCCTGTCTATTTTATTAAGGAAAAATCTAATTAAATTATATTGAAATTTCATAATAAAAGCTCATAATAACCAATTCAAGCTATTTCATATTCAGCCAAAGTAAATGTCATTCTTTAATGTTATTTTTTCTTCCGTTATTGGTTTTAATTTAATTAATACAAAATTGAAGACATCTCACTAATTAGTCAAAAATAACATGTATATCAAGTTTCTCAATTCAAACATAATATATGCCAATTAAGGAAAATACAAATTATAAATCCAAAATCTCAATTAATCACATATACTACTTTATTTAAAATCCAATTAAATATTTTTAACAACAATTTCATAAACCCCCAATTTTACTCAAGAACCTTAAATTTCCTAATACACAATTTTTAGGAAAAAGTATAATTGCAATAACACATACCAAATTGATGTCCAAATCTCCAAATTAAACTTACATAAGCTTCAATTTCAACACATACCAAATTGATGTCCAAATCTCCAAATTAAACTTCCATAAGCTTCAATTTCATCATCAATTCCTTATTCCTTCTCTTTCTCTTTCTCCCTCTCCTTCAATTCCTCTTTTTATCTTTATAGCATTCCATAACAAATTCAATTTCATACATTTTATTCATCAATGCATGCAACTACATCAAAATCATGTACTAAAAAAATTAAAACTCCATTAACTCACCTTATTAATTTTTGAGTACTATTCATCAAGAACACTCATATACCTTTCTTCATCTTTTTCCAATTTTTTGTCGATATAGTGAGTTTAGGGACCCTAGGTTGATGATTTAGTGTTTAATAGGTGATTTGGGGGTTAAAACTAAAGAAAATTGAGTTGAAAATGTAAGAAATGAAAGAAAAATAGAGAAGAAAGGAGGGAGGCATTCTCGGCAATGTTTTAGAGAAGAAGAGAATGGGAAGTTGACAAAAATGTCATGTGGTCCCTCATTAAAAGTTTTCCAAAACTTTTTTTCAAAAATTAACCTTTTTTAATTCATTCTTTCTTTTTCTCAATAAAAGTACCTATAAGAAAAATATCAACTTTACATAAAGACTGATTAATATCATTTATTTTCGTTACTAGTTTTGGGTTTGACTTTCACGCTTTCTCAGGTCAAACTTTGACCATTGGTCAACTTTTGGTCAAACTTTTAAAACGAAGCCATTTGGAGCTCTAATTTGATCCTCAGGCTGTAATTGAACAAAATTATCTGATGCCAAATAAAATAAATTACAGTTTAGATCCCAAGTGTCACTATTCACCTCGAGATATACTATTCATGACCTAAAAAGTACTATTCATGAAATCAAGATTTTTGGGACGTTACACGTTAAATCACTAGAAGTATAGGAATAGCTTACAAGCAATAACTTTTGCCAAAAATCCTTCATCTAGTCCTAATAATACCTATATTAGGACCTTTATAACCTAACTAAGCTAGAAGCAGAGATTACTGCTCTCCTTAATTACACTATAGCTCTACACATAAACTTCTCAATACTCAAGAAAAGATCAAAATTTTGTGGCTCTTTAAAGGATATAGAAACATTTCCTATTTCCATAAGTCAATTATCTCAAGGAAAATGTCAACAGGATCTCTTCTCTTCAAGACTCTTCTGGTTCTATAGCTTGAACACAACTGGACCCATTAGTAGCAACTCATGTTTAGTTTTGCAATAGCCTAAGTATAGCTCCTAAATTCTCTTCATCCCCTTATTTGTTAAAGTTAATTATCTTTGGTGGTTTTTCAGATTTAGAAGCTGAAAGTTTGCTTATACCTTTTACTAAAGTTGATGTTGAAAGAGCTCTTTTTGAACTCAATCCTAATAAAGCACCCAGGCCAGATGGCCTAAACGCTTTCTTTTCGAAAATTCTTGGAGATTTGTAATAAGCCTTATTACTAATGAATTACTTAAATTCTACAAAAAAAAAGGTAAGCTTCTAAAGGGGATTAATAAGGCTTTCATTATTATTGTTTCAAAATCACTTAGTTTCTCTTCCTTTAAAGATTATAAGCTATTTTTTATTGTAATACTATTTACAAGATCATTTCCAAGATTTTAGCATATTGACTCAAATTTTTTTTAATTTAATCAATCACCCATCTTAAGGTGATTCTATAAGGGGAGGCAAATTACTAATAAGATATTGCACGCTTTAGAATTTTTTGAAGAATTATAATAAGAAGAATGCTTTCAAAATTTATGAGTGGACTTCCACAAGACCCTTAGCAATACTAATTAACAATTCACTGTTCACAATCTAGAGACGTTTGGATATCCAAACTAATTATTTATGTACATTAACCAATACATTAGCTTTATTTCTTATAATATCTTGATGAATGGTGAATTAATTAGGATCATTAAGGCAGTAAAAGGATTGAGGCAAAGGGATCCTATTTCCCCCTACTTGTTTACCCTTACCATAGATGTCTTTAACGGATTGATTGAAAAAGGTATCAAATTAGAAGGAAGATTATAACAAATGCAAACTCTTGAAGATTCACTCTCTATCTTTTGTAGATGACGTACTCCTCTTATTAGGAGCTTACCTTGATTCAATCACTACTTTGATGACCTCAAAACTTTCAAAAAGTTGTCAGGCATTTTAATGAATAAGGACAAGAGTTACTTTATACTCTTATTAGGAGTTGCTCATTTAGCAACTTAGATATCTCATTTAACTAGTCTTTAAAACAAGGATTTCTCTTTCACCTATTTAATGGGTCTAACTCATAAAAGGATAAATTATAGATATTTCATGTTATTGATTAAAATAATTCAAAAGAGAATAAGTAATTGATGCAATATAAGTCTCTCATATATTAGAATGGCTCAAATTATCAATTCAATACTAAATTCCATGTACATGCACTAGACCTTTCATCTATATTTCCAAAATGGAATCATTAAATCTGTAGACAAAATATTAATATCATTCTTATAATCTACTAAGGCAACAAATAAAATACTAGTAGAAGTGAAGTGGAGTGAAATTTTCATAATTAAAAAGTAAGGGAGCTTAGGTATTTGGCCTATTAAACTCACCAATAAAGTCTTCATTGCCAAAAGAATATGGAGACTCCTTAAAGATAAAGAAGTTTTGTGGGTCATATCTAGTTTTTAAAAAGTAAAAACTCCTGGAGTATGGAAATTAGTTACAATACATCTTAGACTCTACTATATATCCTTTGACTTAAAAGCCAAGTCATACTCCAATTGAAAACTATTATTTCTAATGGAGAAAGCACAAGCTTATGGTATGACAATTAGAGTAGCTTTATGCCCTTATATTATAAGAATGCATAACCATTCCTAAAGAAAACCGTTTTTATAAATACAATAATTAGAGAGGTTCTTTATGGCAGCATATAACAGATTGGTCCCTCAACCCTTAATGATCTTTTGAGCTTAACTCTAAGCTTCTTAGCTCACTCTACCTATTCTAATTCCATTAAATGAATTAATCAACCATATATGGAATTTATCAAATAAATTTTGAAAGTTGTTCTTGAAACCATACTTTCCTGAAGTTTCTTGGCATCGATTGGTATGGTTTAAGCAGGCTTCATATAAGATGGGTTCATCCTTTAGCTTTACATTAAAGGTGAGATCCCTACTTCAGATAGCATCCATAGCTCACTAAACCTAATCAACTTCTATCCTCTTTGTAACAATAACTCTAAATCTATTACCCATCTCTTTTTCCATTAAACATTCTCATCCTCCTTATTGGCTAAGATTCAAAACTCATGTAGATGGGATTATTAATGCAAAGACCAAGATAGTATTACCACTTAGTTAAATCAAAATAGAAGAAGGAATCTAACTGATGACATGATAATGAGGGTAGCACTTGAAATAAGGATCTTTAGGAGTAACAGTAGTTCTACTGCTTGAACACTCGGAGTAATTAAGGTTAAACAAAGAAACTAATCTTCTTGAATATCCTTCATATTGAAAGCATCACTAGCTTAGCTAAAAATTGGGTTATGTTAAAGATATAAGAAAAGTAGTTTTGATTCTCAAAATGTTAGTGGAAGCCTTAATAATGGAGCTTAATCAAGTTATTGACTTATTAGGTTTTATGTAAAAAATTTTACTAGTTATAAACTAATGTAATTGGAAGAATCATATTGATTTCACTTGGTGGATTAGTACCTTGCTAAATGGTGATCCAACTCTAATGATGCAGGCTTTCATGTTAGGAAACCACTTCGTTAAAAACATATTAAGTATTATAGAGCATTAGTATCTAATAGTATTTAGTACTTCTTTATATATAAATTAATTTACTTCCTTGGTTCTTTTGTATCAAGCTCTCTTTTGATAAGTTAAACACATCTTTAACTTCTAAAAAGATTTCATAATAATATTTACTTAAATTTTGTTAAAAATCTATACATAATGAACAATACTTACTTTGATAATAATTATTGATCCTCTTATGACACACAAGTAATGGTACATATTATATATGTATAAATAAAGTTTCATTTAAAAACTAATGAATGAATTGCATATTATAATGAATGGTCATGGAAAATTCTTATAAGCCAATCACAAAAAATAACAATAATAATAAAAAAGAGAGTAGGAAAAGAGACACAAAACTAATTTATAGTGGTTTGAAAAATAGCGTTTGACCTACATCCACTCCCCAATATCTACTAAACAATTCATTATCTTTGTCCTTAAATAGGTGAAAAGGGACTCTTTGCATAATATCTTATTTATCAAAAGTGAAAAGGAACTGATATAATCATCATACTTTATCATGGGTGAAGAGAACCTTTTACAACTCTTGTTAAAGTTCCAAAATAAACACTCATAATTACATAACCATATAAATCATGAAACCTATGTATCTTGTTCACATCAATATACTAAGGTTCAATATATGTTATGCAATACACACACACTCAAATGCCCTTTTTAGCCTCTCAAGGCACTTAATAACTCTATTATGCCAAATATTCTTTTCACGACTCAATTGTATTCTATTTATAGTTTAAACCACTTTAAATAGTCATTATATACACCAATTAATTTTTAAATTGACTAGTTTCTAGACACATTCAATTAGTTAATCCCCTGTAATTAGGTAATAAATGCCTTAACATCCATTCTCTAACTTTTAGAAACAAAACTATTGATTAGTCGACCTTAACCCTCTTACTAACTGGTGGTTTACTAGTTGGCATATTAGTTAGATGATGATCTAGCATTTGTCACTCTACCCATTCTATATTTTTTTATCTTAGGTTAGATTAACATAATTAAACCCCTTAAGTTAGTTAAATCCCTACATTAACTAACTTTCAAAATCACTATAAAACATTGATTTCTAAAAAACAAAGATTTTTCAAAAGCATCAAACACCCTATTTTGATGAAAACTTAATTTATAACCATTTCAAAAGTTTTCAAAGTTTATATGAAAATCATGAGATTTTCTTTAAAAATTAAAAATGAATTTTATCTTGATTATGAAAGGATTTATGCACTACGATATACATATATATGATCATACAATGACTGAGCCTTTAATTTGTTGAAGTTATTAATAAGGTTATGTAAGAGATTAAAATGATTTGTTGTATCTTGATGTTCTTGATTCCTCCTTCTTCTTAGTCCTACACTTAAAATACTCGTTTTACTTATATTTAGTACATCACTTTGCTTATTTTGATCCTTTGATCAATTTACCTTTCTATGAACATGATTTATGACCTTTATGCTCAAAGTTTTAACAAATTATCTGACTAATATCACCCAATATAAAAAGTATTAGTTGCACATTTTTGTTATCATCAAAATCATAAGTAAAACCTCACTTTGTTCAATAAAAATGCTTTTTAATTGTATTAGAAAATAAAAATTTGTAAATAACTTCTTTCTCTATGAATGTTTTTCTTAGTTGATATCTTTTAATGGATTGAGTTCTTTCTCTATTAATTGATTTTTATCTGTACTTATAACATGCAAAGGAAGTTTTTGTTGTTATTGGAACAAATAGTAATCGTGATTTTGGTTTTATAAATTATTAATCATAAGTTTTTTTGAAATGAAAAGTTCTTTTTTTCTTTAAATTTAATATAAAATAAAAATTATACTAACATTCTAAATCTAGATGGGTATTAAAAAATGTTTTTGTTTAAATTTATGATAATGTTTCATTATTCACTCTTTTTAGATATTCTATGCATTACTTTGTCAAATATGTTATTTTATGAAAGTAAAAACAATCTTTTATTTCATGGTGACCTTGCCTATTGTTTACACCTTTAGTAGTCCCTTTTATCTTAAAGGTATTTATAATTTCTATTGGTTTTGTTTTTTGCTACTCTTTTTTCTTGTTTTTAATCTATGTATTTTTTGGCTTTTTCCATGAATTTCTTTATTTACTTTATGGTGTTGATTAAAAGAAAAGGAAGGAGCCTACTTTTCACTTTATAGATGTGGTTTTTTTTACCCTTCCTCATAATAATGAAAAATATAAAGTGCACATTATTAAGCTAATTTATGCTTAAAAGTTGCATTGATGGAAAGGCTCATGAAAAATATTATGAGTAAGTAATTAAATCAAAATTATCAATTTTTTTCATTTAAGTCGTGTTATTATAAATAATTTATCAATTAAGTCTTTGGAACAAATGTAAGAAGCCTTATTAAAGGACATATGTGAATTTTAGTACACATGATATATTAACTTAAAATACTAAATCTTCAACTTTGTGAATAACATGACATGTCAATATCATGGTGGCATAACATATCCACAAGACATTATGAGATGTATGTTGATGTGATATTTTTATCTATGTGGCTCCCACAATATATCATGTTTATATTTCCATTGATTTCATTAATGAAAAGTATTTGATTGGAAAAAAATTCTTTTGTTAAAGGAAAAAAATAAGAAATTTTAAGTAGAAAGAGCTAATCGATAAATAAAAATATTAAGAGGATTAAATATATTGTTATTTCAATATAAAATAGAGATTTTGAATCAGTATTTGGAAAATTTTCTTTCTATATCAATAGAAAATTCCATAAAATTTTAGCGGGGATACTTAGAAATTCACTAATACTATCTTAAATATATTTTAAATTTGAAAGAACATTCTCTTAATGGGTTATGCTTTTTATGAAACAAATGAGCTGATTATTTAAGGTATGTACTAAATGTGCAGACGCATAAACAAAAATTGAGTATGTAAAAAGGCCTATAATTATATGATATAACCCTATGACAAATTTGATTATCATAATTTTTTAGTTTTTTATTATTTAATTTCTCTAAATAATGACTAATAATTAAATTAAAAATATAATTTATTTTGCACCTCTTAATTAATATTTTTAGAATTATTATTATTTTTAACCACAACAAAAGTTTATCCTAAAAAAATTTTTCTCACATACTATAATATGATCAAATTTATTGAATTTTTCTTTAAAAAGTAAAATGGATATTGACTGAAATATAGTCAAAAGTACAAACCCAAAAATGACCATGTACAATAGCATATTACATGCCATTATTCTCCACACTTACCCAAAATTACACTGCTTCCTTCATATTTTGCCAAATTAGGGAAACTAACTTGGGTTCGTGCATGTCTTTATCTATAGCCCGGTTTATAACAGCTACAAATTCAAACACTACAAACAAGGATCAAGGTTTGTTGCTTACTTGCCTTGTTTCTTTTTTTGATTAACGTATATTTCTCTTTCATTCTGATGTGGAGTGATTGTTTACATCTTTCTCCTTTCTAAGAGAACCAATGTAGTCCCGATGCTAGAATGTTAAGTGTACCACTGATTCTATTTCTAATAAGTTTTTCCTTCTTTCTTATCTGCTTATGATTGCTTAATTTTTAGTTGCATGTTATATCTTGCTCTCTTCATTTGATGAGTACATATAAATGATGAACCTTTTCTTATGTAATTCATTAATCTTCCTATCCCTTTGAATCCAATTGAATATTTGAATAAAGCTAAAATAGCTAATGTATCCACTTAGAATATTCACAATCAAAGAATAAGTGTTCTTAGGTTTCACTTATTATTTTACAAATATTACTTGTGTTTGGTCGGTTTGCGAATTTCAATATGTCCTTAGTTGGAAGACTTTTCTTAATGGTAAAACACAATAGAAAGGACATCCTAGATGGCATGATCTTTTCCTAAGCAAGCTTGTGCCATCAGACTCTTTCACCTTTCCTCTTTAGCAGTTCCCTATATGAGCTGTTATTGAACAATTACAACAGATATGCTTTCCAAATTTAGCTATCTTCCACATTCACCTAAGGGTTATAATCAAATAGAAAGTTTAAAATGCCATTTGGGTAATTGGGCCATTGGTTGTCTAATATCCAGACTTGAAGCTTGGCAATCTATTGGTAGTAATTTAGGCACTCATCATAGTGACTTGATAAAGATAGAGGAGCTCCTTTAAGCCAATTTGGAAAGTATAAGGAAATTTTCTTCCATTACCATTTCTGCAAACTATTGCTTTAACTATGGATTCCTTTAATCTAATTAGGTTTATTATGAAATTGAAATAGCCTAAAACTTCCTTCAATTGCTATAAACTTTTCCCTTTCAATTTATAGCAATGCATCCATTTAAACCATAGGGAATTCTTCTCTTAGTAGTTTCCAAGCTCTTTTGGCCATTAGGATTGGCTATTAAGTCCTATAAGACATATTCCCAGTCCTCCTTCCTCAAAGGGTAAACATATATCTTTCTATTTGACCTTGGCCCAGATGTTCTTTTCCCCTCTTCATTATAGGAACCTTTTTACACTCCTCTCTAGTGTTTTAAAAACTCCCTTCAAGAGTTGCATATGCATTGCCCAGTTGAGCATAGATTTTATTAGCTCCAATCTATCCCTATAAGAAAGGTCTTTATTACACCAGTGATGTTGGGCCTTGAATTTTTTTTATTTTTAGTAAACATGATTTGAATGAATTTTGGTATTGTTAGATAAATTATTTTGATTAAGGTTAACTATTAGGTCA
>JAOQMS010000005.1:25198863-25211968 GCA_027563885.1 Erythroxylum longipes | reverse complement strand
GTCACTATACATTTATACACTCCTAAACATGGCAATTTACCAATATACCCTTCCTATTGATGAGGGGATGTTACACTAGGTACCTTCAGTGGGAAAACAACCTGTTGCCACGGTCATTAGGCACCTTTAGTGGGCAAAACAACCCATTGGCAGGGTCGCTGGGAACATTCAATGGGAAAATAGCCTGTTGAGCATCTTCAGTGGGAAAAACAGCCTGTTCGTACACCTTTGATAGGCAAAACAGCCTGTTAGCACACCTTTTGTGGGCAGAACAGCCTGTTTACACATTGGTTAGGCACCTTGGGTAGGAAAAATGGCACATTGGGATATTCGCTAGGCACACGTTCAGTGGGAAAAACAACCCCTTTGGTAGGGTCTCCAGGCACCTTCAGTAGGAAAATAGCTCCTATGTAGGGTGGCTAGGCACTGTTAGTGGGCAAACAACTAGCTGGCACACTATCGGTAGGCAAAACAGCCTGCTGTCATAGTCGCTAGGCACCTTTGGTAGGAAGAACAACCCATTGGCCACCTTCGATGGGAAAAACATCTTGTTGACACACCTTTGGTGGGCAAAACAACCTGTTGACACAGTCGCTAGGCACGTTTGATGGGTAAATAGCCCGTTGGCACACCTTTGGAGGGCAAAATAATCCATTGGCACGATCACTAGGCACCTTCAATAGGAAATATAGCCTATTAGGCACCTTCAATGGGCAAAATAACCTGTTTCGACACCTTTGTTGGGCAAAACAGCACGTTGGCATGATCACTAGGCACCTTCGGTGGGTAAAATGCTTAGTTGGCACAGTTGCTAGGCATCTTATATGGGAAAAATAGTCCGTTGGGCACTTTTAGTGGGAAAACAACCCATTTGCACACATTTGGTGGGAAAAACAGTACATTGGCAAGGTCGCTAAGCACTTTTAGTGGGAAAATAGCCCATTGGCAGGGTCGCCAGGTACCTTCAGTGGGAAAACAGCCTGTTGGCATAGTTGTTAGGCACCTTCAGCAGGCAAAACAGGCCATTGGCAGGGCTGCTGGCACATTTGGTGGGAAAACAACCTATTGGGCTTCTTTGGTGGGAAAAACAGTTCGTTCGCACCCCTTTGATAGGCAAAATAGCCCGTTAGCACACCTTTGGCGGGCAAAATAGCTCATTTATTCATTCGCTAGGCACCTTGGGTGGGAAAAATGGCACCTTGACACAGTTACTAGGCACACCGTCAATGGGAAAAATACTAAGGGGGTCTTTAGGCACCTTTAGTGGGAAAATAGTTCATATACAGGGTCCCTAGGCACCGCCAGTAGACAAAACAACCAATTGGCACACTGTTGATGGGAAGACAGCCCGTTGGCATAGTCGCTAGGCACCTTCAGTGGGAAGAACAACTTGTTGGCCACCTTCAATGGGAAAAACAACCAGTTGGCACACCATCAGTAGGCAAAACAACTCGTTGGCATGGTCATTAGGCACCTTATATGGGTAAAATAGCCTGTTGGCACACCTTCGGTGGGCAAAACAGCCCATTGGCATATTCACTAGGCACCTTTAGTAGGCAAAACAACCTGTTGGCACACCTTTGGTGAGCAAAACAGCACGTTGGCATGGTCACTGGGCATCTTCAGTAGGCAAAATACCCAGTTGGCATGGTTGTTAGGCACCTTAGGTGTGAAAAATAGTCCGTTGGGCACTTTTTGTGGGAAAAACAGTCCATTGGCAAACTTTTCGTGGGAAAAATAGTACTTTTGCACAGTCACTAGGCACTTTTGTTGGGAAAAATAGCCCCTTGGCAGGGTCGTTAGGTACCTTCAGTGGGAAAATTGCCTGTTGGAACGGTCATTAGCACCTTTAGCGGGAGAAACAACCCGTTGACAGGGCCGCTGGGCACATTCGATGGGAAAACATCCTGTTGGGCATCTTCGGTGGGAAAAACAGCCCGTTCCTACACCTTCGGTAGGCAAAACGACTTATTAACACACCTTTAGTGGTCAAAATAGCCCGTTTATACGTTTTCTAGGCACCTTGGGTGGGAAAAATGTCACGTTGGCACAGTTATTAGGCACACCCTAAGTGGGAATAACAACCCCTTAGCAGGGTCTCTAGGCACCTTCAACGAGAAAACAGCTCGTATGCAGGGTTGCTAGGCACTGTTAGTAGGCAAAACAACCAGTTGGCACACCGTCGGTGGGGAAGACAGCTCGCTGGCACAGTCACTAGGCATCTTCGATGGGAAGAACAGCTCGTTGGAAACCTTCGGTGGGGAAAGCAACCCGTTGGCAAACCTTCGGTGGGTAAAAGAACCCATTGGCATGGTCTCCAGGCATCTTCAGTGGGTAAAACAACCCGTTGGCGCACCTTTAGTAGGCAAAACAGCCCGTTGGCACGGTCTCTAGGCACCTTCAGTGGGAAAAATAGCTTATAGGGCACCTTCAGTGGGTAAAACAACCCGTGCACACCATTAGTGGGAAAAATATCCCGTTGGCACGGTTGCTTGGCACCTAAGGTGGGAAAAACAGTCCGTTAGGCACTTTTGGTAGGAAAAACAGCCCGTTGGTACACCATTCGTGGGAAAAACAGTACTTTGACATAGTCACTAGGCACTTTTGATGGGAAAAATAGCATGTTGGCAGGGTCGCTAGGTATCTTCAGTGGGAAAATAGCCTATTAGCAAGGTCGTTAGGCACCTTTAGTGGGCAAAATAGCCCATTGGCGGGTTGCTGGGCACCATCGATAAGAAAGTAGCCTCTTGGGCATCTTCGGTGGGAAAAACAACCCGTGTGCCCACCTTTGGTAGGCAAAACATCCCGTTAGCACACATTCACTAGGAAAACAACCCATTTACATGTTTGTTAGGCACCTTCAGTGGGAAAAATAACCCCCTTGGAGGGTCTCTAGGCACCTTTAGTGGGAAAACAACTCACATGTTGGGTCGCTAGGCACTATTAGTGGGCAGAACAACCAGTTGACATACTGTCAGTGGGAAGACAGCCCATGGCACAATCACTAAACACCTTTGGTGGGAAGAACAACCCGTTGGCCATCTTTGGTGGGAAAAACAACCTGTTGGCACACCTTTAGTAGGCAAAACAACCCCGTTGGCATGGTTGCAAGGCACCTTGGATGGGAAAAATAGCCCGTTGGCACATCTTCGTTGGGCAAAACAGCCCGTTGGCATGGTCGCTAGGCACCTTCAGTGGGAAAAATAGCTTATTGGGCACCTTCAGTACGCAAAACAACCTGTTGGCATACCTTTCATGGGTAAAATAGCACGTTGGCATGGTCGTTAGGCACCGTCGGTAGGCAAAATACCCCTTTGGCATAGTTGCTAGGCACCTTAGGTGGGAAAAACAGTCCGTTAGGCACTGTTGGTAGGAAAAACAGTCTATTGGCACACCTTTGGTGGGAAAAACAGTACTTTGGCATAGTCGCTAGGCAATTTTGTTGGGAAAAATAGGGCCTTGGCAGGGTCATTAAGTACCTTTAGTGGGAAAACAGCCTGTTGGAATAGTCGTGAGGCACCTCCAGTAGGAGAAACAACTCGTTGGTAGGGTCACTGGGCACATTCGGTGGGAATATAGCCTGTTTGGCATCTTCGGTGGGAAAAACAACCTGTTCCCACACCTTCGATAGGCAAAACATCCTGTTAATACACCTTTGGTGGGAAAAATAGCCCGTTTATACGTTCGCTAGGAACCTTGGGTGGGAAAAATGGCACATTGACACGGTCGCTAGGCACACCTTAAGCGGAAATATCAGCCCCCTTGGCAGGGTCTCTAGGCACCTTCAGTGGGAAAACAGATCGTATGCAGGGTTGCTAGGCACCGCCAGTTGGCAAAACAACTAGTTGGCACACTGTCAGTGGAGAAGACAACCTACTGGCACAGTCACTAGGCATCTTCGGTAGGAAGAACAGCCTGTTGGAAACCTTCGGTGGGTAAAACAACCCATTGCCACATTCGCCAGGCAACTTCGGTGAGTAAAGCAGCCCATCGGCACACCTTCGATGGGCAAAACAACCCGTTGGCACGGTCTCTAGGCATCCTCAGTGGGAAAAACAGCCCATCGCACACCTTCGGTGGGAAAATAGCCCGTTGGGCACCTTTTGTAGGTAAAAAAACTCTTTGGAACACCTTTGGTATGCAAAACAACACGTTGGCATGGTCACTGGGCATCTTTGGTAGGCAAAATAGCCTGTTGGCATAGTTGCTAAGCACCTTAGGTGGGAAAAGCAATCTGTTAGGCATTTTTGGTGGGAAAAACAGCCCGTTGGCACACCTTTGGTAGGCAAAATAGCCCGTGGCACATCTTCGGTGAGCAAAGCAGTCCATTGGCAGGGTCGCTAGGCAGCTTTAGTTACAAAACAACCTGTTGGGCACCTTTGATGGGAAAAATAGCCCGTTGGCACGATGGTTAGGCACCATCGGTGGGCAAAATAGTCCGTTGGCACATTCGGTGAGCAAAATAGCCTATTGGCACTATCGCTAAGCACCTTAGGTGGGAAAGCAACCTGTTGGCAAGATCACTAGGTACCTTTAGTGTGAAAACAACCTGTTATCATGGTAGCTAGGCACCTTTAGTGGGAAAACAGCCCGTTGGAAAGGTTGCTAGGTCCCTTTAGTGTGAAAACAACTTGTTGCCATGGTCACTAGGCACTTTTAGTGGGAAAAACAACTTGTTGGCACACATTCCGTGGATAAAATAGCCTGTTGGCACGATTGCTAGGCATCTTCAATGGGTAAAACAACCCGTTGTCCCACCTTCGACAGACAAAATAGCTCGTTGAGACGGTTGCTAGGCACCTTAGATAGGTAAAATAGCCCGTTGGCTTGGTCTTCAGGCGCCTTCAATGGGAAAAATAGCCTGTTAGGCACCTTTAGTGGGCAAAACAACCCATTGGCACACCTTTGGTAGGCAAAGTAGCCCATTGGCCTGGTCGCTAGGCACCTTTGGTGGGCAAAATACTGCATTTGCAAGGTTGCTAGGCACCTTAGGTGGGAAAAATAGTCTATTGGGCACTTTTGGTTGCAAAAACAGGCTGTTCACACACCTTATGTGGGAAAAATAGTACGCTGTCACGGTCGTTAAGCCCTTTTGGTGGGAAAAATAACCTGTTGGTAGGGTTGCTATGCATCGTTAGTGGGCAAAACAACTAGTTGGCACACAGTAGGTGGGGAAGACAGCCCGCTGGCACAGTCGCTAGACACCTTTGATGGGAAGTACAGTCTGTTGGCACCTTTGGTGGGAAAAAAACCCTATGCCACACCTTTAGGTGGCAAAACTGCTCGTTGGCATGGTCGTTGGGCACTTTCGATGGGAAAATAGCCTATTCGGCACCTTTGGTGGGAAAAACAGCCCGTCGGCACATCTTTGGTGGACAAAGCAGCTCGTTGGACACCTTCGATGGGAAAAGCAACCTGTTGACATGGGAACTAGGAACCTTTGGTGGGAAAAACAGACCGTTGTCACACCTTTGGTAGGTAAAACAGCTCGTTTCCACACATTCAATTGGAAAAACTACCCATTGGCACCCGTTCGATGGGCAAAACAGCCCGTTGCCACACCTTTGGTAGGTAAAACATCCCGTTATCACACCTTCGATTAGAAAAACAGCTCATTGCCACATCTTTAATTGGAAAAACAACCCATTGGCACACATTCGGTGGGCAAAATAGCCCATTGACACAGTCGCCAGGCACCTTCGGTGGGAAAACAACCTGTTGGCATACCTTCGGTCAGAAAAATAGCTCGTTGACAAGGTCGCTAGGCACCTTAAGTGGGAAAAACTGTCCGTTGGGCAGCATCGGTTGTAAAAACAACCTATTTGTACACCTTCAGTAGGCAAAACAGCCCATTAGCACACATTCAGAGGGAAAAACACCCCGTCGGCACTGTTGCTAGGCAACTTAGGTGGGAAAAACAATCCGTGGGGTACTTTTGGTGGGAACCCGTTGGCACACCTTTGGTGGGAAAAACAATACTTTGGCATGGTTGTTAGGCACTTTTGGTGGGAAAAATAGCCTGTTGGTAAGGTCGCTAGGTACTTTCAATGGGAAAACAGCCTGTTGGCACGGTCGTTAGGCATATTTAGTGGGCAAAATAGCTAGTTCACAGGGTCGCTTTGCATATTAGGTGGGAAAATAGCCCGTTGGGCATCTTTGGTGGGAAAAACAACCCGTTCGTACACCTTCAGTATGTAAAATAGCCCATTAGCACACCTTTAGTGGGCAAAATAGCCCGTTTATATGTTCGCTAGGTACCTCGAGTTGGAAAAATGGCACATTGGCACAGTCGCTAGGCACACTTTCAATGGGAAAACATCTCCCTTGGCAGGGTCTCTAGGCACCTTCAGTGGGAAAACAACTCATATACAGGGTCACTAGGCACCGTCAGTTGGCAAAATAACCAATTGGCATACCATCGGTGGGGAAGACAACCCGCTGGCACAGTCGCCAGGCACCTTCGATGGGTAAAACAGCCAGATGGCATACCTTTGGTGCAAAACAGCTTGTTGGTGCAGTCGTTAGGCAACTTTAGTGGAAAAAATAGCCCGTCGGGCACCTTCAATGAGCAAAACAACCTGTTGGCACACCTTTGGTGGGCAAAATATCACGTTGGCATGGTTGCTAGGCACCTTCAGTGGGCAAAATACCCCGTTGGCATAGTTGCTAGGCATCATAGGTAGGAAAAACAGTCCGTTGGGCACTTTTGGTGAGAAAATAGCCCATTAGCACACTTTTAGTAGGAAAAAGAGTACGTTGGAACAGTCGCTAGGCACTTTGGGTGGCAAAAATAGCCCGTTGGTAGGGTCGCTAGGTATCTTCAGTGAGAAAACAGCCTGTTGGCATAGTCGTTAGGCACCTTCAGTAGGCATCTTCTGTGGGAAAAACAATCCATTTACACACCTTTGCTAGGAAAAATATCTCGCTAGCACACTTTTGGTGGGCACAACAACCCCTTTACACATTCGTTTGGCAGTTTTGATGGGAAAAATGGCACATTGGCACAGTCGCTAGGCACCTTCAGTGGGAAAACAACTCGTATGCAGGGTCGCTGGGCACCGTCAGTGGGCGAAACAACCAATTGGCACATCGTCAGAGGGGAAGACAGCCCGCTGGCACAGATGTGAGGCACATTTGGTGGGAAGAACAACCTGTTAGGCTCCTTTGGTAAAACTACCTGTTGGCACATCTTTGATTAGCAAAACTGCTCGCTGACACACGTTTAGTGGGAAAAACAACACGTTGAAATGGTTGTCACACACCTTCGGTGGGAAAACAGCTCGTTGGCACACCTTCAGTCAGCAAAATAGCTAGTTGATAAGGTCACTAAGCATCTTAGGTGGGAAAACAATCTGTTGGGCACCATTGGTTGTAAAAACGGTCCATTTACACACCTTCATTAGGCAAAACAACTCTTTGGCACACATTCGATGGGCAAAATAGCCAGTTGGTAGGGTTACTAGGCACCTTCAAGGGGAAAATAGCCTGTTGGGCACCTTCGATGGGAAAAATAGCTCATTAACACAATGGCTAGGCACCTTCAGTGGGGAAAACAGCTCGTTGGTCATCTTTAGATGGAAAAACAGCTTATTGGCACACCTTCGGTAGGCAAAATAGCTCATTAGCACACCTTTGATAGGTGAAACAGCCCGTTGGCACACCTTCGGTAGATAAAACAGCTCATTAGCATGGTTGCCAGGTGCCTTCATTGGGAAAACAACTCATTGGGTACCTTTGGTAGGAAAAACAGCCCGTTGGCACACCTTTGGTAGGTAAAACAGCCCGTTGGCACACCTTTGATAGACAAAACAGCCATTTAGCACAATCACCATAAACCTTTGGTGAGAAAAACAGCCCATTGGCACACATTTGGTTAGCAAAACAACCCGTTGAGACAATCGCTAGGCACCTTAGGTGTGAAAAACTATCCGTTGGGTACCATCGGTTGCAAAAATGACCCGTTAGCACACCTTTAGTAGGTAAAATAGCACGTTGGCATGGTCGCTAGGCACCTTAGGTGGCAAAAAGTATCCATTGGGCACCATCGGTTGCAAAAATGACCCACTCGCACACCTTCAGCAGGTAAAACAACCCATTGGCACACATTCAGTAGGCAAAACAACCCACTGGCAACCTTCGATGCGAAAAATAGTCTGTTGGCATGATCACTAGGCACCTTGGGTGGAAAAAACAGGTCGTTGGCATTTCTTTGGTGGGCAAAACATCTCGTTGGCAAGGTCGTTAGGTACCTTTGGTGGCGAAAACAGCCCATTGGGTAACATTAATGGGCAAAACAGCTCGTTGGCACACCTTCGATGGGTAAAATAGCCTGTTAGCACAGTCGCTAGGCACCATAAGTGGAAAAAAAGTCCATTGGGCACTTTCGGTTGGAAAAATAGCCCGTTGGCAAACCTTCGGTGGGAAAACAACTCGTATGCATGGTCGCTAGGCACCGTCAGTGGGCGAAACAACCAGTTGGCACATCGTCAGAGGGGAAGACTGCCCGTTGGCACAGATGCTAGGCACCTTTGGTGGGAAGAACAACTTGTTTGGCTCCTTTGGTAAAACTGCCTATTGGCTCATCTATGATTAGCAAAACTGCTCGTTGGCACACATTTAGTGGGAAAAACAACAAGTTGAAATGGTTTTCACACACTTTCGGTGGGAAAACAGCTCGTTGGCACACCTTCAGTCAGCAAAACAACTCGTTGATAAGGTCACTAAGCATCTTAGGTGGGAAAACTATTCGTTGGGCACCATTGGTTACAAAAATGGTCCGTTTACACACCTTTATAAGGCAAAACAGCTCTTTGGCACACATTCTGTAGGCAAAACAACCAGTTGGCAGGGTTACTAGGCACCTTCAAGGGGAAAACAGCCTGTTGGTCACCTTCGATGGGAAAAACAACTCATTAGCACAATGGCTAGGCACCTTCAGTGGGGAAAACAGCTCGTTGGTCATCTTTAGATGGAAAAATAACTCATTGGCACACCTTCAGTAGGCAAAATAGCTCATTAGCACACCTTTGATAGGCGAAACAGCCTGTTGGCACACCTTCGGTGGATAAAACAACTCATTAGCACGGTCGCCAGGCGTCTTCGTTGGGAAAACAACTCATTGGGCACCTTTGGTAGGAAAAACAGCCTGTTAGCACACTTTTGGTAGGCAAAACAGAATGTTGGCACACCTTTGGTAGGCAAAATAGCCCGTTGGCACACCTTCGATAGGCAAAATATCCATTCAGCACAATCACCAGACACCTTTGGTGAGAAAAACAACCCATTGGCACACATTTGGTTAGCAAAACAACCCATTAAGACAATCGCTAGGCACCTTAGGTGTGAAAAACTATCTGTTAGGTACCATCGGTTGCAAAAATGGACTGTTAGCACACCTTTAGTAGGCAAAATAGCACGTTGGCATGGTCGCTAGGCACCTTAGGTGGCAAAAACTGTCCATTGGGCACCATCGGTTGCAAAAATGCCCACTCGCACACCTTCAGTAGGTAAAACAACCCATTGGCACACATTCAGTAGGCAAAACAACCCACTGACAACCTTCGGTGCGAAAAATAGTCCATTGGCATGATCACTAGGCACTTTAGGTGGAAAAAACAGGTCGTTGGCATTTCTTTTATGGGCAAAACATCTCGTTGGCAGTATCGTTAGGAACCTTTGGTGGGGAAAACAGCCCATTGGGCAACATTAATGGGCAAAACAGCCCATTGGCACACCTTTGATGGGCAAAATAGCCCGTTAGCATAGTCGCTAAGAACCATAAGTGGAAAACAAAGTCCATTGGGAACTTTTGGTTGGAAAAATAGCCCGTTGGGAAATCTTTGGTGGGAAAAACAGCTCATCGGCACAGTTGCTAGGCACTTTCGATGGAAAAAATAACCCGTTGGTAGGGTCACTAGGCACCTTTAGTGGGAAAACAACTCATGGGAACAGTCACTGGCACCTTCACTTGGCAAAATAGCCCGTTAGCAGGGTCGCTAGGCACTTTTAGTGGGAAAAATAACCCGTGGCACACCTTCGGTGGGAAAAGCAGTCCATTGGCAGGGTTGCTAGGCACCTTCATTAGGAAAACAGCCTGTTGGGCACCTTTGGAGGGAAAAACAGCCCGTTGGCACTTTGGCAAGGTACCTTCGATGGGAAAACAGCCCGTTGGGCATCTTCGGAGGGAAAAACAACTCGTTTGCACACCTTTGGTAGGCACAACAACTCGTTAAAACAACTTTGGTGGGAAAAATAGCTTGTTGGAATGGTCGTAGGAACCTTTAGTGGGAAAACATCCCTTTGGCATGGTGGCTAGGCACCTTCATTGGGTAAAACAACCGAATGGAGGGGTTGCTAGGCACCTTCGAGGGGAAAAACGGCCCGTTGGCACACCTTTAGTTGGCAAAACAACATGTTGGCACACTTTTGGTGGGCAAAACAACCCATTGGCATGGTCGCTATGCACCTTAGGTGGGAAAACTATCTGTTGCGCACCTTCAGTTGCAGAAACAACCTATTCGTAAACCTTCAATAGGTAAAACAGATCACTGGCACACATTTTATTGGTAGAATAACCCGTTGGCACACCTTCGTTAGGCAAGAAAACCTATTGGCACGATCACTATCCACCCTCGGTGGGGAAAACAGCCCGTTGGGCACCTTTAGTGGGCAAAATAGTCTGTTGGCACACCTTAGGTGGGCAAAATAGCTCTTTGGCACAGTCACCAGGCACCATAGGTGGGAAAAACAGTCCGTTGGTCACTTTCAGTGGGAAAAATAGCTTATTGGCATACTTTTGGTGCAAGACAACCTGTTGGGAAAAACAGTCTGTTGGCACACATTTGGTGGGCAAAATAACTCATTGGCATAGTTACTAGGCACCATAGGTGGGAAAAATAGCCCGCCGGTAACCTTCAATGGCCAGAAAAGTCTGTTGGCACACCTTCAATGGGCAAAATAACCTATCATCACGATCACTAGGCACCTTCAGTGGGTAAAACAGTCTGTTGGGTGCCTTTAACGTTCAAAACAGCCCATTAGTAGGGTCACTAAGCACTTTCAGTGGAGAAGATACCCCTTTGGCACTGTTGCTTGGCACCTTAGGCAGTAAAAACAATTTGTTGGGCACTTTTGGTGGAGAAAAGAGCTCATTGGCACACCTTCGGGGGGAAAATAGCATGTCAGCACAGTTGTTAGGCTTTTCGATGGGAAAGATAGCCCATTGGCTAGGTCGCTAGGAACCTTCTGTCAGAAAATAGCCTGTTGGCATAATCACTAGGAACCTTCAGTGGGTAAAACAGCTCATTGGCTGGGTCACTAGCCTCTTTTGGTGTGAAAA
Source organism: Erythroxylum longipes (assembly GCA_027563885.1). Taxonomy (NCBI): domain Eukaryota; kingdom Viridiplantae; phylum Streptophyta; class Magnoliopsida; order Malpighiales; family Erythroxylaceae; genus Erythroxylum; species Erythroxylum longipes. The sequence continues at coordinate 25,200,630 of JAOQMS010000005.1, read as the reverse complement.
ATAGGTCATGAAAAACCTTTGATGGGCAAAGTATCCCTTTGGTAGGGTTACTAGGCACAGTGGGAAAACGGCCCGTTGGGCACCTTCAGTCGGCAAAATATCACATTAGCACAGTTGCTAGACACCTTCTGTAGGAAAAACAACCCGTTGGGCACCTTCACGGCATAAAATAGCCTATTGGCAGGGTAGCTAGGCACTTTCAGTGGGAAAACAGCATGTTGGCATGGTGGCTAGGCACCTTCGGTGGGAAAACACCTAATTGGGCATCTTCGGTGGGAAAAATAGCATGTTGGGCATCTTCGGTAGGCAAAATAGCCCGTTAGAACATCTTTGGTGGGTAAAGCAGCCTATTTGCATGGTTGCTAGGCACCTTCAGTGGGAAAAAAAACACATGGGTATAGTCGCTAGACACCTTCATTGGGAAAACAACCCATTGGCATGGTTGCTGGGTACCTTTGGTGGAAAAATAGCCAGTTGGTCGGATTGCTAGACACCTTCGGTGGGGAAATAGCCCATTGGGCATTTTTGGTGGGAAAATAACCCATTGGCATACCTTTGGCGGGCAAAATAGCTCGTTGGGCACCTTCGGTGGGAAAAACAACTCATTGGCACACCAACGATGGGTAAAACTACCCGTTGGCACAGTTGCTAGGAACCTTCGGTGGGCATACAGCTCGTTGGGCTCATTCAGTGGGCAAAACAGCCGGTTAACACACCGGGTGGGGAAAATAGCCCATTGGCATATTCCGTGGTGAAAATAGCCCATTGGCAGGGCCATTAGGCACCTTAGGTGGAAAACAACCCATTGGTAGGGTCATTATGTACCTTTAGTGTGAAAACAACCAACTTCCATAGTCGTTAGGCACCTTTGGTGGGAAAACAGCCCATTGGCACACATTCAGTGGGAAAACAGCCCGTTGGCACGGTCGCTAGGCATCATCGATGGGTAAAATAGCTCGTTGGCCCACCTTTGGTAGGCAAAACTGCCCGTTGACACGATCGCTAGGCACCTTTCACGGGTAAAATAGCCCGTTGGCATACCTTCAGTGGGCAAAACAGCCTGTTGGCACGGTCGCCAAGCACCTTCAGTGGGAAAAATAGCCTGTTAGGCACCTTTAGTAGGCAAAACAACCCGTTGGCATAGCTTCGATGGGCAAAACAGCACGTTGGTGTGGTCACTAGGCACCTTCAGTGGGCAAAATACCCCATTGGCATGGTTCTAGTCACCTTAGGAGGGAAAAACAGTTTGTTGGGCACTTTTGGTGGGAAAAACAACCCTTTGGCACACCTTTGGTAGGAAAAACAGTACGTTGGCATAGTCGTTAAGTACTTTTGGTGGAAAAAATAGACCGTTGGTAGGGGTGCTAGGTACCTTCAGTGGGAAAACAACTTGTTGGCACGATCGTTAGATACCTTCAACGGGAAAAATAGCTTGTTGCAAGGTTGTTGGGCACCTTCAATGGGAAAATAACATGTTGGGCATCTTTGGTGGGAAAAACAACCCATTTACACATCTTAGGTAGGCAAAACACAACCTGTTTACACGTTTGGTAGGTGCCTTGGGTGGTAAAAATGGCATGTTGGCACTGTTGATAGGCATCTTCCTTATGAAAAATAGCCCTCGTAGTGTGTCCTAGGCCAATGGTCATATATGACTTTTGTACGGACATTCTGACTTATTATTTACATGTTATGAGGTATTCTTTTATATATGCATGTATATTGTTTATGTAATATGATTTACATTCCATGAATAGTATTAGGCTT
>JAOQMS010000005.1:25157025-25178297 GCA_027563885.1 Erythroxylum longipes | reverse complement strand
CCTTTAATCCACTTAACACCACATTAATTCTAACTAAGTTCCAATATTTTCATCAAATTTTCAATCTTTATTCATGCCTACTAAATTAATGACTCGATTCAAAAAAATAAATAAACAAATAAATAAACAAACATACTAAACATAAATAAATAATTAAACAAACAATAAGCAATTTAGAAAAAAATCAGGATCCAATATGTATTGTCCCCGTTTTCAGGTCCTTCATAAGAAAAGAAGAGGGTAAGAATTCAATAGATACATTATTTGAAGCACAAAATTGACAAACAGAAATTAGATTCTTTTACATGTTAGGTACATAAATAACTTGGTTTAGTTGAAAATTATGTGGAGGAGTATGAAGGGAGAGTGAACCAATGTGACTGATGGAAAGAGTCGAACCATCCCCAATCATGATGTCAGCCGAGCCTTGGTAGGGAGTGTGAAGAGATAAATTGTTGATGTCAGATGTAACATGGTGAGATGCACCACTATCAAGCAACCAAGAGGGGGTGGGGTTGATGTTCCCAGCAAAATGAGCTCTTAGTTGCCAAGGGGTTGGTGGGGTGGTGTTTAAGGATCGAATGGGGACAAGTTTAAATGATGGACAATATTTTGCAGTGTGGCCTTGGATGCAGCAGAGTTGGCAGTAGCCAAGATAAGGGCAAGGAGGTCTGTCACCAGGTTGAGGAATGGTGCCAGAGGTAAGGGGTGAGTCAAGAGGTGGGTTAGGCCTCCACGATGGTTGTGTGTGCCCTGGTGGAGATGGTGGATTCCTTCGAGGACGTCTGCTGGTAGGATTGGCAGTAGCAGGGAAAGAGGAGGGTTGAGGGGCAACTGCAAGGATTAGTTCTTCCGCATTTAGAAGCTTTTCATGTAGCTCTTCAAGGGTTATGGTGCAGTCTCTGACATGGATGGCCAAGGAGACATCTTCGTAATTGTCATCAAGTCCTTCTAAAATTTTTTCAGTGAGGTATTCATCATCAAGAGGTGCACCAAGGAGTGTTTGTTCGTCTGCTCTAGCTTTGACAAGTTACATATATTCGGTGATTGATGCAGAACCCTTTGTAAGGTTCTTGAGCTGATGTTTGACATGCTTAATTTGGCCAAGAGATGGTTTTGCATATGTGTTGGCAAAAGTCGTCCAAACCTCTAAAGAAGTTTTATCCTGGGCAATAAAAGGAATCAAAGTTGGGTCGAGGGAGCCTATGATGGCATTGTGTATGAGCTGATCTTATCGGATCTAAAGGTGGTGTGTGGGGTTTGAGGTAGGAATGTCATTAACAGTGATTGTGGCGGGTGGATAGGTTGTGGTGCCATCAATGTACCCAAGAAGATCATAGCCAGTGAATAAGCTTTGGAATTGGAGTTTCCAGGAAAGATAATTGCTTGACGTGAGTTTGATGGGAATTTGGGCAGCAACATTGATGCTGATGAGGTTTGTTTGAGCTTCGGTGTTGGGTTGATTGGCCAAGGCCATGTTGAGATTACTTGGAACCCGAACGGTTGATTTTTTGAAGAAATAACACGGTTTTGTTTGGAGCCTATGTAGCTGGTGCAATCTTGCACAGAGTTGGAGTATTTTTTTTTTAAAAAAAAGTGCTTTAATACCATAACAGAATGTAATTGATTCTGGAAAAGCATATCTGATTATTTGATTAAGCTTGCTTTTAAATAAGCAGCAAAGGATTACAAGATAAGATATTTACATAATTCAAACTTGAAATTGAAACTGAAGATAAATACTTTTATCTCTTAAGATTACACAACCAACTAGTTTAAATTTGAACTGAAATCAGATTTGGATTAGGCTTATTGTTGCTGTAAATTGTTATCTAATATATTGTTAATAATCTGGAAATCTGGAGGTGGTTAAGCAGGATAAGGATGAGTGTTTGATACTTTCAAGGAAATAAAGTCCATCAATGACTATTTAAAATGATATGAAACAATGAGATTTGAAATAGAATATGTATGTACTTTTGGTAGATGTACCGGTAAATATGTTTCTATTGGATGCAAGTAGACTTTTAAGAGAGAGATCAACATAGATGATAATGTATACATGTACAAAACAAAGCTAACTGCCAAAGATTATAAACAAAAATAAGTTAATTTTGATGGAACTCTTTTGACAACAGCAATTTTAAGTCCTAAGGAGTCTTATTATTTATAATCATATACCATAATTATGAAATCTAACAAGTAGATGTCAAAATGACATTTTTTAATGAGAATTTGCACAACCTGAAGATCAAAAGATTTCTTAATCAAATATGTAAGTTACAAAAGTTTATTATGAACTTAAGCAAACTTTATACAACTAGAACATCTATTTTGAATAGATAATTAAAGAATTTAAAATTTTCAAAAATGTGAATGACTATTGAAGTTAGTGTGAGTGCAATCATCGTCTCGGTATTATATATAGATGCCATATTACTGATTGAAAACAACATCCTAATAATTTATTCTATAAAAATTTGAAAATATATGAGAAATAATTTATATTATTATAGAAATAAATCAAAAAGATTGCTTAATTTATCCCAATATAATTATATAGAGAAATTACTAAAAAGAATCATGACGATATTGTTGAGCATTTATATTTTTGTCATTAGGGTACACAAGACTTGAGCGAATGCACATATATAAGATAAATAAGTTAATTTATAGTAAATTCTATTCAAATAAATATGTAAGTGACAAAAGGGGATAATTTGAACAATTAATTTCGCGGATTACAAACATAAGATAACTTTGACAGAAAAAGCAGTTAACATCTATATTCGATCCCAAAAAGAGACTGAACATAATTTCTTGTTCAACTAAAAGTTGTGTTACGATATATTAAGGCTCTTAAAGGAGAAATAAAATTTCTTCTCTGTCTAGACATCTATTATGATGGTTTATTTTTTAAAATCCTACCTCATTACTTTCTAAAGGGTTAATTACCCTAACAATACATAATGTTTGCTATGCAAAACAATACGAAGGATTGACTTTATATATATTAACAAACATTCATCTTGGACTCGTACACATATGGAAGGAATGCAATTATACTTGTGTGTCTTATAAAATTAAATTCAAATTTACCACCTCCGAAAGCTATTATAGACATAATACACAATTCTAGTAGACAACTTATATTATACAATTATATATATAGATATATACATTCATTTGTATATGCAATGTGGTGTATTTTGGTCAACTTGCTGAACTTGGATAGTTAGCTAGCTACTTGGTGTCGATGTCAACCGAATTCATATAAGCAAATAAAATGTTGATGGATTTTACCTTCGTGCATGTCATGCACTAGTCATGGTTCTAATAAATGCAACTTGTTCTTATTATAAAATCTGTCGTGACCTCAACTGAATTTATTTGAGATCTGCAATAGCTGGGTTAGGCATTCAAAATTTTCAATTTTAAAAGTCTCGTCACCAATCACCATATCACGTATTAAATCATCTTATACAATGCTAAATTAAGAGTTCATTAATATGTATGAATTATCAATAAGGTGGTCTTAATCTTGTCAGCATAGACTCACTTTCGGCAAAGACCGTCCATGGTCTCTATCGCTTGGACCTTTTAGCTTCAAAACTTGTCCGTTTCGATTTGATATTAGGCGTGTTAGGTCGACGGGTTGCTGGGTGCCCCATCCCAATTTTCCATATTTATATTAACCGCCACCCCACATTCATTGTTAAATAAAACCACTTACACTCGATACTATAGCTTATAAACAAGCAAAGTATAGAATCCTCAAGTCTTACCAAACCCATTTCCTTTAAATTACGGTATTTTGGTGTTGTCACGAATCTATAAGTGGTAGAAGATGTGAAAGGATAGTGACCATAAACATTAAGGGCATACTACATAAGTATTCCGATTATAATTCATTCACGGCATAATTGTGGTCAGAATGAGTGGAGACTTTTAAATAATCTTTATAGTAGGCTCAATATGGCATCGAGTTTAGTGCAAGGCACAATTTCTAATCTACAAAAATTCAAACAATATTTGTCTCCCATTTATTAGAAATCAACTACAGACTTGGACCATTCTTAAAGGTCCTGAAGACCGTTTGCACGTTCCATGATATTAGTAAATTGCCTCTTTTTTTTTTTGGATGTGTACGTATGTACGTGCTTCTCTTTTGCGAAGTTTTGGTGCTCTATTATGATCAATGAGCCCTACAGGCCCCACGTCTCCAGCTTCTAAAGTTGAAATCCGGGCCCATTTCACACCCAATCCTCACCCGAAAACGTTACAACACAAATTCCGCTTGAAAGATATCCCAGTAAGAAACAAACACAAAAAAAGGGGGGGGTTTGATTTAATTAAAAAAGAATCTCAAATGTCAAATTTATAATTATATCCTGAAATTTAAAAAATAAAATAAAATAAAATAAAATATTAATTTTTTATTTTTTATTTTTTTTCAAACTCTAACTTAAAGTTAAAATTTTCGGCATATTTATTGACATGTTACACCATGTTTTCAAAAATAATTATTACACAATATTTAATATTAAAAATCTTGATTAATAAAATGATATCTTTTAATTACGATAATCTAATGACGTTGTTTTTTCTTAGTTTGCAAAACCCGACTCTGACCCTCTTATTTTTTATTAATTAAGATTTTTAATATTAATCATTAGTAACATGTAATAGCTATAAAGATTTTTTGACACGCGATATGCTAAGGTAGTAAACATAACAGAGAAACGATTTTTAGATTAGAATTGAAAGGAATTGAAAATTTTAATATTTTATTGTCAATTTTAAAATTCGAGTTATTAATATAAAAGTTACTAAAGTTTGAAAATTTTTAATTATAAAAAGAAAAAGATCATATTTTGGGCGATAAAAAATTAAACTCTCACCTACAGTTAGTGCCTCAGCCTCGTGGGCCCGGTATTAGGTTGTTGAGGTTTCTCTTTTTTTTTTAACTTTAAAATAATAATGGTAAAGAAAAGATCTCCTTGTTTTTTTTCTCTCTTTACCAAATTATAATGGGAAAGATATATTGAATATTTTTGATAATTTTAAACAATAAAAGATCATGAATAAAACTCTTACAAGAGTCTTAATTTCGTGGTAATTTGTAATGATATGAAAGCCTACATTAACATCTGGAGAGTTGGAATAATAGTATAACATTCAACTTAAAGTTATAGGGTCTATTTGAAATGTAGCGTTGGTTTCTGTTCTGTTTAAGATCATAGATAAAAAAGACTTTAATTAAGTATAACACTCCTCAATATAACTTGTTTACATTTTCAGTCACCCCCTCATAGGAGCACGTTGTCTCTGCAACTGCTCTCTCTCTCTCTCTCTCTCTCTCTCTCTCATTCCTTCCCTGGAATCTATTAAACTTAAGAGATCAAACTATTTCTTTCTCGCTTCCCTTTCAACTTTCTATCTCATCTCTTTCAGTTCTTTTATCTCTCTCTCTCCGTGTGCGTGTCTTAGCTTTTATTTCTCAAAAACATGCAACCGTCTTTAGTCTCAAACGGCTTGTATTACCAGAAACCAAGGTAATGTTCTGAATTGCACTTCCATGTGTCTCTTTTGTTTTAAAAATGTGTTTAACGTTCATTGTTGGCCGAAAAGATTTTTCCTTTTTTTTTTTTGGGTTTTTGCCCTTCGGAGGTTCAGTTCTGGTCTTCTTCACATCAATTTAATCTGTGGATTTCTTTCTGTCCATTTGTGTTTCAAAGATTGCGTGGTAGCTTAGAAGCTTGTTGAGAATGAGTATGAAATTGGGAAAAGGAATGAAATTTTTTCTTGGGTTGCTTTTGTTTTTTCCTTTCTATTTCTTTTTCCATCTCTCACTTCAAAACAGTCTTAGTTTAACGCTTTAAACGATTGACCTAATGTTATTTCTGACTACTTGTTGCTTCATTTTGGTGCTCAAAGCTCCATAGTGAAAAATCTGTTTTCTTTTTGAACAATACCATCTTTAGAAATCCAGTTCATGGCCATGCTTTGACTGTGTACATCACGTTTTTTAGTTTCTTATTTGCGTCTTTCTGAGGATTCCTCGTAGTGTCGTTTGGGTAAGAGTTTTCCTCGTTTACCTTTCTTTTTAATGAAATTGCATTTATGATTTTAGCTTTCGTTGATATTTTCATATTTCTGAAAGTTAAATTTCAGAGGAATTTGTTTTCGTTGATTCTCTCCAATTCTCGACATGCATTCTTTTGGTTCTAGTGAAAGAAATCTTTTTATAGATTTAATGCTTATGTCCTGTATTACCATTGCTATGAAGTACACGTATAGTTATTGTGAGTGGTTCTGGAAGTCGATTATCTATAAAAATTCAGAAAGCTTGAGAAGTACAGCACACTTGTTTGACTGATTTTTACAGGGGAAATAGCATGATTTGACGTTGCCTTTCCAGTATCTGTCAATGGATCAGAGGCTTGAATAGCAAATACACAGGGTAGGAAGAGCAAGGAAATGAAAGGGGAGTCATCTGGATTGATCGTTGGGATTTCAATAGGGGTGGTGATTGGAGTACTTTTAGCTATATTGGGTCTATTTTGTTTCCGGTACCATAGGAAACACACACAGATAGGAAACAGCAGCTCTAGAAGGGCAGCGACCTTACCAATCCGAGCAAATGGTGCTGACTCATGTTCCATATTATCAGACTCAACCATTGGTCCTGAATCACCAGTGAAATCTGGAAGAAATGGAATGCCCTTCTGGATTGAAAAATTTAGGAGGACTAATGTCGTGTCAGCATCCGGAATACCAGAGTATTCTTTCAAGTATGATTTAAAGCTCCTTTACTGACCATGTATTGAGTATTTTGTTGCGTATAGTTGTATGAACTAATTGTTTCACTATGGTTGCATCCCAAACAACAATAAATTCAGATTACATATAAGTGCTTTGGATAAAGTTTACCAAATACTGAAAACCTTATGAGTCAGAATGTTGTAGTTTTTGGTGTAACTAAAATTCTAGTGGTGGTAACTTGAATCTCGTGCAAGATTTGTGATTTTGGTTCCTGTTAATGATTGTCTCTTGTTCTCATATATCTAATCTTATTTCTGATGTCACCTGCTCAGGGATTTGCAGAAAGCAACATGCAATTTTACAACACTTTTAGGCCAAGGGGCATTTGGTCCTGTTTATAAAGCTCAGATGACAACTGGTGAGACTGTTGCCGTTAAAGTGCTTGCAACTGATTCTAAGCAAGGAGAGAGAGAGTTTCACGCCGAGGTATTATTGACTAGCATTTGATGTCTCACTGGAGTGGGCATTATGAGACATCTTGTTTATAGCATGATGCTACAACTTGGACGTACGTTTCTTTAGCATCAGAGCCACTGGTTCTTCATCCATTGTTTTAAATTACTTGGTTCAGTGGCAAATTCAACTAATAGTATCAGTGAACCACTCCTCAGTTGGGCTAGATTTTTTTTTTCCACATGTTCTTTACAAAATAATTCAGAAATCAAACCCTAAAGTTAAGAAGAACAAACAAACCAGCTATATGTGCTAGAGACATAATTCAGCTACATTATGCTAGCAAATCAGACTAGTATGTTCAATTGACGATCAAAGGACATTGGCATCCAAGAACATTCTCCAAGGGTCACAACTCCTGAGTTTCACTAGTTGTAGTATTAACCTGTTTGATAAAAATTTATAAGAAATTAGGCTGTGTAAAGGGACTGGACAACAAGAAACTTTTTCTTGTTTCTGTTTGTGAAATGCTATAAGAAATTAGCCTTCTGAAGAGATGGCTCCCTCATTCAGAAAACATTTTCATGTTTTTCCATCGCACAATCTTCAATGAACTAAAAGTGGTTTTCAGTTCCATTTCCATATAATTGATTTTGTGGCGTCTATTATCGATATTTCTCATTACTCTATAGCTTACAGCTGGTCCACTCTCTATCAGGTTATGTTACTGGGGAGATTGCACCATAGGAACCTTGTGAATTTGGTGGGATATTGTGCAGAAAAAGGACAAAATATGCTCATCTATGTCTATATGAGTAAAGGGAGTTTGGCTTCTCATTTGTACGGTGAGCTGGCATCAATTCCATTTACAGAAAATTCCCTTTTTGTTTTTTACTCTCCTGGTGGCTATATGGAGATGCATTCTATTGTTCTCTAGTTGGAGGTTTTAACAAACTTCACCTTAGAAAATGATGGTCAGATTTTTTATAGATGCTTCACTTGTAAACTCTTTCAAACCTAAGCTTCCAATAAATGAAGAACCTATTCATGTTAGAGTTGCACCAAGAATAACTCTTTCAGAGGTTTTAAAAACAATCAGAAACTTGAATGAGTTTCTCCTTCGGTGTTCTGATGACAAGAGATACCTTGTTAAGAGATCCTTTGGTCGTCTCATTTCTTTTTTGTAAATACAGGTGAAAACAACGGGCCACTGAGCTGGGATTTGAGGGTTCATATTGCTTTAGATGTAGCAAGGGGCTTGGAGTATCTTCATGATGGGGTGACCTCCAAAATTTGTTGACTAGTCCTTGTTTATGCCTGTATTCTTGTTTGGTCCATAGACTGTGATTGTCTTTAATGCTGTGAATCTCATAGTTTTTTCTTCTTCCTTTTCTTGGAGCAGGCAGTTCCTCCTGTGATTCATCGGGATATTAAATCATCCAACATTCTGTTGGATGATTCATTAAGAGCAAGGGTGTGTCTCTTTTAGAATTATTAATTCTTTTTCCAATAGAAGATGGGACATTATGTTAAAGATGACGTTGTTCCTTGAAATAACAGTAGGTTCTTATGCTAATTTGTTAGTAATGGTTATTCCATCCATATAGGTAGCTGATTTTGGGCTTTCAAGGGAAGAGAATGTCGATGGACATGCAGTTAACATACGGGGGACTTTTGGATATCTTGATCCTGAGTATATATCGACACGTACATTCACTAAGAAAAGTGATGTCTATAGCTATGGGGTGTTGCTCTTTGAACTAATTGCTGGCAGAAATCCTCAACAAGGTCTCATGGACTATGTTGAGCTTGTAAGTCTCTCTATCTTTCTCTCCATAATGGAAGTTAAACTTTAAGATCTAGACTAAGAGCTTGTAGGCCAGTATTTCTGCAAATGAACTTCCACAAATGTTGAACATAAAAATATTACCTAATGCTGATATGTCTCCACTGCAAATTCTTTAGAGATTGTAAATATGTGATTTTCTTTCTTCTCTGCTTGCTAAATGAAATCATATTTTAGTACAATCTGGTTTTACATTTGGAACTGTGTTGCAATAAACAGGCAGCGCTCAGCATCGAAGGAAAAGTTGGATGGGAGGAAATTGTGGATGCACGTCTAGAGGGCAAATTCGATGTGCAAGAACTGAATGAATTATCATCCCTTGCTTATAAATGCATCAGCCGAGGTCCAAGGAAACGACCATCTATGAGGGACATTGTACAAGTCATTTCCCGAATCCTCAAATTGAGGCATAACAGAAGGCATCACAGAAAGTCTCTTTCTGCAGCAACGGATGATGTTTCTGTTGATATGGATCAATCAGAAATGAAGACTCCAGCCTCTGAACGTCACCGAAGGGAGGAATCTGTAGACAGCACTGACACTTATGAAGTTTAGATGATGGCTTTATTTTTTTTCCTTAAAAAAAAAAGATTTTTACGTTCATTTTAGTTTGGTTCTTGTTTTGGATATCCAAATGCAGGTTTTGATAGTTGGAAGCAAGATTGTGGTAGCTGCGGTTTCTGCTCACTAAAGGGTCTGTTCCCGTTTTCTAGTGGTGATGTTGTGTAAGATTGTTAGGCCTTTCTTTCTTTTCTTCTTCTTTTTTTTTTTTTCTTTATCTTTTGTCATTAGTAAATTGACAACTTAGATGTGAGAGAATGTTCATCCATCTTCTGTTTAGATTAGTTCTGCAGCTTGCAAATATTATAAGTGCCAGTAAACGCAAATATTAAGAAGAAAATGGGAAATAAAACATAACCAAGCAGACACCACTAGTATTGGAGCTTTTTAAGTAAGGTGACCATGAATCTTAAGATTCATTGTAAACTCGTCTTATAAGAATTTTTTTGTCTGTCTTGACTATTTAATAAGCAATAATAAATTTTTTGTACCCATTTACTTGAATATATTGCCCTATTTCATGGTTAGTTAAAAGTAGATTAATGTAGCTAATTTGACGAGAGATAACAATAATTGTTTATTTAAAGATGTTTGGTAAAATTAACTGTTTAGTATTGGTTATTTATGTGTAAAATAACCTATAAAGGTGTGACTTAAAAAAAAGATTTATAATGACATAAATGCTCTCGTAAGAATTTAGATAGGGTAAAAGAAGTCGACAAGTAACAATCTAATAACGATATCTAAGTGTCATTAAACTAAAAGTAATATTATCAAGAATAGTTATCATTTCCTGAGTTCTTGATTCTTCAATACTTTTTTGTATAGAGTTAAACTTCAACATCTTCAAATACATCTAGAGGTATAAATTTAAGATCTTGATTGATATGTTAAAAGTCAAGTCCTCAATTGTGCTTCTTCTAAGTTATATAACACAAAAGTTACGCAAATTATTCTATTTTGATTCATTAATGAATACTTAGACATTTTTTCTAATATCTTCCATCGAATTTTAAGAACACTAAAAACCCTCTCAATATAACTTCTATTGATGAATGAGATTATACCTACTTAGTGAGCGTTCCTCAATTACTCGTCCTTGTAATTTATTGGATCTTTTCAATTGCCTTTATGTTTATTTTCAAAGTTCAAAATTGATATTAACTCAACTTCAAAAATTAAAATTAAAAATATTAAATTGTAATAATAAACTCAATATCTATCTCTATCTCTATCTTTATTTATTTTAGTAATTTGTAATAACTTTTATATATAATAATCTTTTAGTTCCTTAATTTCTCGAAAAATGCTTCTCATGGAGCATTTTTAAAATCAACAAATTGAGTTCATTTTGCCAACTTAATTAACTATTTATTAAATATAATTATCAACAGACTAGTATGATCAAATAATAAAAACCTTCTATTCCGTAAAAAAATGGCTAATAAATCATTTATCTAACAAGGTAATTGTTTTTCGTTAGACAGTTTGACAATTAGGCAAATGTCAATTATATGTCTATTTAGTTTCGAGGTCAGCCCAGGGAATAGGCCGACAACGTTATGTCCTTTTAACAACGTAAACTGTAAAAATTAAAAAAATAAAACGCCCCCGTTTGCTGCTCAATTTCCTCTTTTCACGTAGAAACAGTATTTCGTCATCCATCTGCTCTTTATCTGTCAGTTTATCATCTTAGCTCAAAAAGCCGAAGCTTCGCAACTAGAAGAAGAAGAAGAAGGAAGATGGCAGCCATGGCTGCACTTCAAAGCTCGATGGCATCTCTTTCTCTCTCCTCAAATTCTTTCTTTGGCCAACGTCTCTCTTTTCCCTCTCCATCCTCTCTTCCTGTACGTTATTGTCTTCTATTTCTTTTGCTTTGATTTAAAAGTTTCAAACTGTCCTATTCCTTATGTGTTTTACGCTCTTAATTCGATTGCTTTTGGACTACTTTTAATATGTTTTTGTTATGTTTCGGAGGTTCTTGCTTAAGTTTTGGAGTGAATGGCTTTTTTTCTTCGATGTTACATTTTGTTCTGTCGCTTTCGGATTTTGAAGATGATTTCAAATTTGTTTTTTTGATTGAGTTTAATTATTGTTGTGTTGTCATACTACGCTTCATAGTCTCCATTCTTTCAGAAAGGGATGAAATGGGAGTAATCACAGATAGCAAGTAGTGACTCTTTGGTCGCTGTAGGAAGGTTTCTTCGATTTTTGAATTGGTTGGTTTTTCATTGTTTTATTTGGTTTAGAGTACCCAGAAGAGGTTGCAATTAGTTCAGCTTTTGTAATGCGAAACCATACAAGTGGAGTCACAACTGAGTAGACGTTTCCTGTTCAGTTTTTCAGCACCTATCCCTGGTTAATGGATAGGGTCCTTCAGTATAATGAATAGCAAACCAAAACTCTGATTTCTAAGTTTTTGTATCCCTATAATCAAGGGATTTCTGCTAAAGACCTCTAGATCTAGTTTAGTTTAGATTGATACCTATTTTCCTGCTGATTAAGTTGTATATATATATGTATCCGTGTATATTAAAGATATAGAAGTCTTCCTGGAAATCTTAACATGGTATTAGAGCCTAAGGTTTTCTGGAAGTATTCTTTGTTTTTCTCGGTACAGCCTTCATTGCTGCTCATTCTTGTCAGATTTCTCAATCTCCATAACTATTATTTTACCCAATTTTCAATCTTTCCCCTTCTTTCGTCATGGAAAATTCTGGAACTTCTTAAACCACTACTTCCAGTCCAGATGAATCTGTCTCTGTCTAGAAAATTGTGGAACTACAGAATGTTCGCGCCTCCGAGAGACTCAATGGCAAGAATTACCTCAAGTGGTCACTTCTTGTTCGCACCTATCTCAAAGGGAAAGGGCAGCTTGATCATCTGCTAAGATCATGACCAGCAACAGGGAATTCAGCAACAGAAACATGGGAAGAAGAGGACTCGATGATCATGTCATGGTTGTGGGACTCCATGTAACCTTCAATCAAAGATACGTGCATGCTTTTAACCACTGCAAAGGAGATTTGGGACTGTGTTCAATGTATGTATTCAAAGGCATGCAATGCTGCTCAAATCTATGAAATTAAGATCAAAGCCCATGCCACCATGCAAGGAGACAAATCAGTCACAGAATATGCTAATACTCTGCAAACTCCGTGGCAAGAACTTGACCATTATCAGGTCATTGAGATGAGAAGTCCTGAAGATGTTGTTTTTCTGAAAAATATAGTAGAAAAGGAACGTATTTATGATTTCTTGGCTGGATTAAACCCTGAATTTGATCAAGTCAAGGTTCAAATTCTTGGAAGGGAGTCCATTTTCCCTCACTAGAAGAGGTTATTTCCCTGATTAGAGCAAAGGAGAGCAGAAGAAACGTGATGCTTGAGCCCCAGAAGATGGATTGGTTAGCAATGGTGATAAAGACAGATAAACAAGACAAAGAAAGGAGTGATCAAGCCTAGCCTAAGCAATCTGGAAAGGGCAACTTGTGGAAGGAAAATAAGGATAATCTATGGTGCACTTACTGCAAAAAACCGAGACACACAAAGGAGACCTGCTGGAAATTGAATGGGAAGCCACCAAGTCGTGAATGGGGAAATCGAGGTGGTCAATCACGACCATGGGCACATTCGGCTGAACAGAAGGAGGATAAAGAAAATCCAGCAGCAGGGAGTCTTAGCAATGAAGAGATTGAGAAATTAAGAGGTTTGTTGAGTTCCTTTGGACAGCTGAAAGGTACACGTTCCTTTGTTCTCTCAGGTAAACTTACATTCTCTTTGTATACGGACACCTCAGAAATTAAGTGTTACAATAGCCCTTGAATTATAGACTCCGGTGCCACAGACCATGTGACCCCTATATCACAGTTTGAAACATACAACCCTAATCCAAGTAATAGGAAAAATCATAGTTGCCAATGGGGAATTAGCTACTATTGTCGGTTATGGAGACATAAAATTGAGCCCTACACTCACTCTAAAAAATGCCTACGTGTACCAAAATTTTCAGCCAATCTAATCTCTATCCAAAGGCTTATTAATGACCTTAATTATGTTTCCATTTTTTCTCCTTCTTTCTGTTTTTTTCAGGATCAAGACAAGGGAAGAGGATTGAACTTGCTAAGGAATTGAATGGTCTCTATCACCTTGAATCATATCAAAAAGCTAAGATAAATACACCTTCATCCTTCCTTAGTTCTTCAAATAAAGATTCCATTTGGTTGCACCATCTTCGTCTAGGTCATCCATCATTTAGAGTTCTAAAAACTATGTTTCCCCACTTGTTTCAAGGATTAGATATCTCTGAATTTCATTGTGAAACTTGTGAATTGAAAATAACATACTCGTGTGTCTTTTCCTATTAATAATAAAAGAGCTTCTCATCCTTTTCATGTGATTCATTGTGACATATGGGGTCCATCTACTATACCCAATATTTTTGGAGCCCGTTGGTTTGTCTCTTTGATTGATGATTGTACTCGGGTTACATGGTTATTTCTCCTTAAACAAAAATCTGATGTGGGGATTGTTATTCCAAATTTTCATTCAATGATTCAAAATTAGTTTGGGGTAAAGATAAAGGTGTTTAGAACGGACAATGCTAGAGAATATTTTAACCAAGTCTTATCTCCTTACTCCAATCATATGGTATTATTCATGATTCATCCTGTGTTAATACCCCTCAACAAAATGGAGTGGCCGAAAGAAAAAATGGACACCTACTTAATGCCACTCGGGCCTTACTTTTTCAAGGAAATGTCCCTAAATATTACAGGGGTGAAGTAGTTCTTAATGCCACCTATATGATCAATAGACTACCCTCACATGTTCTAGACGATAAGAGTCCTGTCGAGCTTCTAAACTCTTTTTACCCTCATTTTAAAACTTCCAATGAACTCACTCCTAGGGTATTTGGGTGTACTGCTTTTGTTCATGTCCATAGCCAAAATCGGGGGAAGCTTGATCCTAGAGCCATTAAGTGTGTGTTGCTAGGATACTCATCAACTCAAAAGGGATAAAAGTGTTACAAGTGTTACAATTCGTCTACAAGAAGGACCTATATCTCAATTGATGTCACTTTCTCAGAGTGCAAATTCTTCTTCTCAAGGTCCTATCTTCAGGGGGAGAATAGCATAATGGAAGATAGTCCTTATAGTTCCTTCGAACCAATAAATACCCTAGACCTCACTCGTATCCACTCAACCCAACCAAATCCTATCAGCATCACAAAACCTGAGCCAAGTCCAGACACAGAACCTCCCGAGTTAACTCCCATCCTAACCAAAACCGCCCACAAGTTTCCAAGTTTTCCTCAATATACGCAAGGAGAAAAGACATTCCAACACTGAAGCAAACTACAGACATTCCAGGACTAAAGCAAGTTCAAGAATTAGATCCTAGCCCTGGAAATGAGATCACAATGAGCCCTCAACTGTGCTCAAATATCCAAACAAGTAAACATTCCACTAATCTAAGTGATGATTTAGACCTTCCTATTGCTGTTAGAAAAGGAACTAGAGAATGCACCCATCGATCACTCTATCCACTTTCTCATTATATCTCCTTCAAACACCTCTCACCTACCTATAAAAAGGTTTATTGTAAGTTTAAATACAATTGCTATTCCTAACAGTATTTCTGAGGCCTTATCAAAAAAGGAATGGAGAGATGCTATGAGAAAAGAAATGAATGCTTTGGAGAAGAATCATACTTGGGAGGTTGTTGACAAACCGAGAGGGAAGAACATTGTTGACTGTAAGTGGATCTACACACTAAAATACAAGGTCGATGGCTCCTTAGAGAGATACAAAGCTAGGTTGTTAGATAAAAGATATACTCAGACCTATGAAGTGAATTATTAGGAGACATTTGCCCCAGTTGCGAAGATGAACACAGTAAGGATCTTGCTGTCCTTTGCAGCTCATTTTGACTGGCAGCTTCTTTAGTATGATGTTAAGAATGCTTTTCTTAATGGAGATCTCAATGAAGAAATATACATGAATGTTCCACTCAGATTTACAGAAGATACAGGTAACAAGGTGTGTAAATTGAGAAAGGCTCTTTACGAACTAAAACAATCTCCAAGAATCTGGTTTGGTAGGTTTGCAAAAGTGATGAAAGAATCAGGATATTAGCAGAGTCAAGGGGATCATACTCTTTTCATGAAACACTCAAAAACAGGAGGGGTGACTATTATTTTGGTCTACGTGGATGACATTATAATGATAGGAAATGCTGAAAAAGAGAAGTTGGAATTGAAGCAAAAACTGTTAAAGGAATTTGAGATTAAAAAACTAGGAAAACTAAAGTATTTCCTCAGCATTGAAGTCGCATATCCAAAGCAAGGGATATTAATCTCTCAACAAAAAATTGTTGTAGATTTATTAATGGAAACTGGGAAAATTGGGTGCAAACCGATGTCTACTCCAATGGATTCAAATTACAAACTTGGAGAAGCAAAGAAAGAACCGGCAATGGACAAGAACATGTATCAGCGACTAGTGGGCACGCTAATATATTTATCACATACTCGGTCAGATATAGCACATTCGGTGAGTGTAATCAGTCAATTTATGCACGACCCAAGAGAATCTCATCTTCAAGCTATCTACCGAGTCCTACATCACTTGAAAGGTAGTCTAGGCAAGGGAATATCGTTTAAAAGGGGCCATGCACTATCCTTAGAAATCTACACGGATGCAGACCATGCAGGACAGAAGATCAACAATGGGCTACTGCATGTTTCTTGGAGGTAATGTAGTTGCATGGAGGAGTAAAAAACAAAACGTAGTCATCAATAGAATCTGAATTCAGGGCTATTGCACAGGGACTATGTGAACTATTATGGCTGAAGATCATTCTTGATGATTTAAAAATCAAATGGGAAGGTCCTATAAAGCTCTATTGTGACAAGTCTGTAATTAGCATAGCACATAATCTTGTACAATATGATAGGACAAAGCATATTGAGATTTACAGACATTTCATCAAAGAAAAGTTGGAAGAAGGACTAGTGTGTATGTCCTATGTTCCTTCGGATCATCAACTAGCAGATGTTCTAACCAAAGGGCTAAATGCTTCAAGATTTCATGATCTTATATGCAAGCTAGGAATGGAAGACATCTATTCCTCAGCTTGAGGGGGAGTTTTGAAGATATAGATTGCATAAGATCAATTTTATGGGATAAGATTATTAGAAACAGAAATCCCTATAATCAAGGGATTTCTACTATAGACTTTTAGATATAGTTTAGTTTAGATTGATACTTATTTTCCTGTTGATTAAGTTGTATATATATATGTATCCGTGTATATTAAAGATACAGAAGTATAATGTCACCTTCTTTTAACCATTGCAATCTCTAGTATATATGTTTAAGTTCATAGTACCTTGACACCACAATTTTTTCACTATTTAGTGTTTGAGATTTATAGTTGGGCTTTTCTTTTGTAAATGCTGTTTTGCCTCAAAAATTGAGATCTAATTCATATCACAAAATGTTCTCAATAGTGTATTCAGACTTGAGATACTAGTTGCTATAGCCATTTAACAACGATCTTTGTATTTGTTTGACATGCAGGTTAAGTCAGCAGAGAAGCCATGCCTTATTGTTGTGAGGGTTAGTATCTTTGGTGCTTGTCATGTCAGTGCCTTTTAAATGAACCAATTTTGAGATCTTATGACTACTTTAAGCATGGTATCATCTCTACGTAGTGTTTATTTGCTGATGGGAAGTAATAATGTTAAATGAACCAATTTTGAGATCTTATGATTACTTTAAGCATGGTATCATCTCTGCGTAGTGTTTATTTGCTGATGGGAAGTAATAATGCTTCTCATGTGATTCTTTCCTCTCATCTTACAGCTAAAACGGTGGGAACGGAAGAAATGTAAACCCAACAGCCTTCCAATTCTACATAAAATGCACGTTAAGGTGGGAGATACGGTTAAAGTTATATCAGGAGATGATAAAGGTAAGGTTGGAGAGATTACTAAGATATTAAAGCACAACAGCACTGTGGTATTAAAAGACATAAACCTGAAAACAAAGCACGTGAAGAGCCGGGAAGAGGGTGAACCTGGCCAGATTATCAAGGTTATTTACACCTGATATATGTTTTCGTATATGGAGGCTTTTTACTGTAGCAAGTTCTTTCCTCTCCTACTTCACTCCTTATTCGGTGAACAGTTTAATGTAACTGGAGAATTACACTTGTCATACTTAGATCCATTTCATCATAAGTAACTGACCCACTTTTACCTGCCTCTTTCTATTCGATCAAATTTGCTATTCCAGATTGAAGCACCTATTCACAGTTCGAATGTGATGCTGTACTCTAAAGAGCAGAATGTTACGAGTAGAGTGGGTCATAAAGTCTTGGACGATGGTAAGCGAGTTCGTTATCTTATAAAAACTGGAGAAGTAATTGATAGCGAGGAGAACTGGAAGAAACTGAAGGAAGAGAAGAAGAAGGAGAAGACTGAGGTAGCTGCTGCTACCTAGGAAAGCAACACATAGCTTGTCATTTTTCGTAGCTCCTAAAACTCAGCTGTAATTTTATCCTCACTTTACTGGTCTAGATGTTTTGTATTTGCCCCTTGTTGATTTCTGACATTGGGAAAGCTGAAGTGGCCCGTTTGTTGAATGGAAAACTTATATGGATCTATAGCCTTAAAAGGTTAACTGCATTCCTATTGCATAATTGCAATTCATCGGTAAAAATTCTGCAAAGTACAGTACTTTGAAGCTGACATTCAATGCCAACAAAAATATTCAGGGGCACTGGTGACATGATACTTCTAATACAAACTTTGTTCTAATACAAGCATTTGGGAATCTTTTATAAACAAAAGTCATTGTTCAACCAATTTAGCTCTATGATCAACTAATATAGTAAGTTTTTTTTTTTTTACTACAATGGAGAGAATCACAGGAGACTACCAAGCGCTGAAACTTAATCAAGGGACTCCAGTGAGATCCTCCAGCAGTCTCTTTCTCTCTTGTTCGATGCTATGCCTATCTTGTCCACAAATTATGATCGATCAGTGTAGCTATGTGGTTGACCAATATTCATGATCTAAGAACCTTTTCCTTCTATTTTTTCTATTTTCCATATTGTATGTTTATGTCTTCAGAAATTCTAAACAATTCATTCTTTTTTTTAAAAAAAATTATCATCCCCCATTTCATTAGAATCAAGTTAGATTGCATGAAATTGAAAATTTTTCATTCTTGGATTTTCATAAATTTAAGTTATTTTTCAGATTGATACTTTCGTAGTCAAATTGAAAAAAGAGTTAAGGTTGTTACCATTACATTTATATCGATACATCTTTGATTTATTTAAATTTTATATTTTGGGCACTTTTTCATATCACTATTTTTGAAAATTTTGGAAGTTTTAAATTTATACTCTTTTTATGAAATTGATGGTTGGATATTGCAATTATGTTTAAATTATTTTTACCATTCCAACTCCTAATTTTGTCAAAACTTTCCATTTTCACTTTAATTAAAATTTTAACTTAATTACAATACTAAAATTGAGGACTTTTCAAAACTAAACACAACTAAAATGTTCTATCAAAATTGAGCTTTTAACAATTGTTTTGACTCTTTAGACATTCAATAGCATTCTTTTTTTTATATAGAAAATGAATAAACATTGCATTAACCATAACAAAAGTTATTTCAATGTTACAATGGATACACTAGCTTCCTAATTTTATAAACTAGTAAACTAGTCAAACAAGGAGAAAATACATTCTATGTGATTACAAATTCCATCCGATTTTCACTCCAAAGGACATATTGTTTTGAGCATTTTTTGCTAGTATAGTAGCTTTGATCCAGTTGATTATTTCTTTAGCTAATAGATGTTTGCCAGTTTCCTATCCTCTATATATCCTTTTATTTATTTCTTTCAATAAGGTATAGACTGCTATAGTGAAAGCAGTCTTGTAAAGCATTCCATTCTGTTTATGGTGATTTGCTAGCTTAATTATCTAGTCAACAGTCTCAATCCATTCGTAGGTTTGACAAAACTCTACCAATATATGCAAGATTCTACTCCGCATTGATTTAGAGTACTTGCAATGGAAGAATAAGTGACTTTTGTCTTTTTTAACTTCTTTACACAGACATAAATGGGATCATATGAACCAAACCATCTGTTTTTGGTTCTATTTCTATTTTTTATAACAAGCCAAGTGATTAGGGAGGCTTTAGGGTTCAAGGAATTCTTCCACAGAAGCTCAAACCATAGAACATGCCTACTACTATTTTGGAAGATCTTGTAGCATGATTTGATTGAGAGGACCACTTTGGAATCTACAATCTAGGTAATACTATCCTCATTATGCTAGTGAGTGATTTGAGGTAGACAATCTATTAAGGAACTGAATCCTCTGAAGTTGCCTGACCACGCTCCATCTTGAATGAGTGAGGAAACCTTGCATTAGGATGAATTATGTTCCTCAAATGAGAGATATCATTTCTATGTGAAAGGGGACTAAACTCTGACTAATTATCATACCAAAACCATATTCCCCAATTTGTATTTAATTCAAAGGTATAACTGATTTCTTAGGTTTAAAATATGAATGAAGAACCATGAATGTTCCCCAGAAATTGAAATTTGCTAGAAATTCTAATTTTTGAGGTATATTTCATACATCCACTTGATCCGGATAACATTTTTATCCATATATGGCCTACATATCTTCTTATTCAGAAGGACTTTCTACATTAATGGTATGAGAATGATCCTAATCCTCTTTTGGAGTAGTTACTTCACTCCATTTGACTTTTACTCCCTTAAAGTTTTCTGCTTTCAATGACTATAAAAAAGGCTTTGATAATTCAATCAATCTCTTTAATTACTCTTTTTTCAAGTTAATGTGTGTTATCCAGTGAATGTGCATATTACTGCGAACTGAGATGGTCAAGGTAACTCTAATAATAAAGGGAAGAAATATTTTTTCTAAGCATTAATCATAGCTTTGTACTTCTTAATTAGAGGAATAAAATTAGAAAATCTTGGGTTAGCTGTTAAAATAGGAACTCTAAGTTATTTGAAGGGAATGGGTAGTATACTCAAACTTGAGATCTTGCTTAAACCAGTTGGATTTCTCACATCAACTGATAGAATCAAATTGATTTTCCCTATATTCACTTTGAGCCCTGACCATTCTGAGAAGAGCTTGAGGATATCCATCAGTGTTTTAAAGGAGTGAACATCTAGACCACTTAATAGTATGAGATCATTTACAAACATTAAATGAGTTAGCTTGAGTTCCCTACATTTATGGTGATATTGAAACCATTGCAACCTGCAAATTTGTTGAGAAGTCTGGATAACCCTTCCATCACTAAGGTAAATAGAAAACGGGATGGAGGATCCCATTGTCTAATCCCCTTAGCAAAATTAAAAGGTTGTCTAGGAACTCCATGAACTAGGATGCTAAGTGATGAAGTCTGAATGCTCACCATGATCCATTTTGTAAATTTAGTTGGGAACTCGGGTGTTTCTGTAACATCCCGTTTCCAGATAACAGGTTGAATTATGAAAACGGGTACATGAGAGATTAATCAGAGAAATTAGGAAAACACATCTCAAGCTCATGCATTTGTGAAAATGTGATT
>JAOQMS010000005.1:25116523-25139467 GCA_027563885.1 Erythroxylum longipes | reverse complement strand
AGACGGAGACAATTGTTTCTGTTCTGTCCATCACAACCAAACAACTCACTGTCTCCAATTTCTGTTCTGTTCCGTCTTCAAATTTCCGTCTCGTTCCGTCTCTGCATATTAGAGACAGTAACCAAACAGTCATATTGGAGACAGTAACCAAACAGACTGTTGCGGTTTACAGAAAGAGTTACGAAGCCCATTTTTCACACACCCTCCATTTGCTTTCCAAGTGGTTGGTTCAATCTCCGCCGTTCTTTCCAATCTCAATCCCGCGGCACCTCTTCTCGATCCTCGTAGTTCGCTCTCATTGGCTCACCACAAAATCCTAACCTCCTATATATTGACAAACCAAGGAAACGTCCTCCATTCATGTACTAGCTCCATTCTCAGCTCTAAATCAAAGAAAAGCCTACCTGTTCTCTGTGTTGCACAATATCAATGGCAGGTAGGGGCAAAACCCTAGGATCTGGAGCCTCGAAGAAGGCCACGTCGAGGAGTAGCAAGGCCGGTTTACAGTTTCCTGTTGGTCGTATTGCTAGGTTTTTGAAGGCTGGAAAGTACGCTGAGCGCGTTGGTGCCGGCGCTCCAGTCTATCTCGCCGCTGTTCTCGAGTATCTCGCCGCTGAGGTATATATATAAACACATCTATTGAAAGATATTCTTTCTTTTGATCGGCTCTCCGTCATATTTCTATAATGAACCAATTGCCCTAGTCATTGTTGTTCTCTTTGCTATTAGGTTCTGGAATTAGCTGGGAATGCGGCGAGAGACAACAAGAAGACGAGAATAGTGCCTCGTCACATACAGCTGGCTGTGAGGAACGATGAAGAACTGAGCAAACTTCTTGGTGATGTGACCATTGCTAATGGAGGAGTAATGCCAAATATCCACAATCTTCTTCTTCCTAAGAAGACTGGCACCTCTGGCTCCAAGGCCTCTGCTGATGATGATTAATTAAGCGACACAACATACCGAGAAAAGAGGGTTGTGTTAAATTTAGTAGTTACATACTTAGGGTTTAGATTTTTTTTTTCTAGTCAAATGTAGTTTGAACGCTTAGATGCTGGTAGAGATTTTAGTTGTTCGATGTGAAGAATTTTTATTCTGTAATGATATCCTAAAAAATGAAGTAACATTAATTTCATAATTTTTATGTATTGTTTCTGTACATATATGTTGTCTCTTTGCATTTGATTGGTTTATTTTATTTAATTATAATATTGTTTTTTGGTATATGACGAGTAAGTACTTGATTTTGATCTAAGTGATTCCTCACTGTTGGAATTGCACAATTAATTATGGATTTTGTAACTGTACATTTATATTGTAAAACTAATATTTGTGTTGTTTTAAATTCTTTGCAACAATTGTGTCTTAAAGTATAATGGATAAGAGTGTATGATTGCGTAGATGTTAAATGATAAAGCTCATATTACTTTCTGTATGTCTTTCACATAGCAGGGCAACAAGTTAGTTGCGTGCTTCTTATTCAAGCATTGTTGTAATTGAATTTATATTTGTGGAATATTGATATCCTGTCTGGTTTTTCCATTTACTTGATTCTGAGCGGCTTCAGTATGTGGGTGGCAATTGTGTGAGCAGGAATTGTGCGTTTACATGCTTACAATTGCATGCCTGAATTGCTGTTTGACACTACTTGATTATGTAATTGTAGCCTGCTTGCTTGGTGTGAAACTTCCTTCTTTGATGCTTAAGCTCCAGTGTTTTTTAATTTAGTTAAGGTTATCAGTGATTTCTGTTTTTGGATTGTTTTGAAAGTTGACAACTACTAGTACTAACTGTCCAGTTAAAGCATCTATACTAGATTGTGGAAGTGCGGAGTATGCAATGGTTGGCTGCATTATAAGTTAGTTAAGTATATTCCCTGGATTCTCCAGAAACAATTTTCAAAGTAACTGCTTTCCTTGTCGAGTGGCCCATTCTTGCAGTAACTAATATAGTTCTGATGTGAGCTAAATAGTTGTGAAATGCTATTGTAGATTGCAGCTACTTAGCAATTAGCAAGCTAACTCCAAGCTTTATTGGTATACAGATCAATTTGTTAAATACTTGACATTGATGAAATTAGAGTTTCTGTGTTTACATTTATATTCCTTATTCATTGATGTAAATAATAGTTCATATTATGATATTCTGTGAAGAAGTTTGATGGAAGTGCTTACATTGTTTCTTTATGTTGGCTCACTGTTTCATCAGTTCAGATTCTTCATGGATTACTTGTTTTGCTTGGGTTCTTTTGCATGTAGTAAGGAGTGGTTACACGTAACCATGTGTCACTTGACAGCAATGGTAGGTAACTTGTGTGTAATAGGAAATGGTTTCACACTTGCCTGTTCACTTTGATGGTAGGCAACTTGTGTGTAATAGGAAGTGACTCCACGTGTGCCTGTTCACTTTGATGGTAGGTAAGGCACTGCTTCTAGTATGAAATGTTGCACATGTGCACTGCAACTGTAATGTAACTGTTCTGATGTAGGTTGGAAGGCTGTCATTGTGAATGGTTATATGGTAACAGAATGTTATAACATTCAGATAGCTGGAGTTTCTTGTACTAAGAGTTAGCAACTCCAATTGTGTAATCTTCAGTGTGTTCTTGAACTGATTGTGTTTTCAGTGTGTGTTATAATTGAGGGCTTGTGCTTTAATTAATTTGCAGATGCACTAATGATAGCACAAATAGGCACATGTTGATGTTACTAAGTAAACTCTAATTGCAAGTGCATAGGTGCAATTGCAGTTCATGTGCTTTGATTGTAGATCTGGAGTGTTTTAAGTACTAATGTTGGTTGGTGTGTAATGACAGCAATCGCAGTGTGTGTGATTTGATAACACATGATACCGGTTAAGGGAAGTAGTAATGGTGTTCGAAAGTTGGCAGTTATTAAATGCATTTGGGAGTGATCTTTTGAGGCATTGATACAGTTGTGCATTTTGGGACGGAGATATTACATGATCAATATGGTTGAGCTTATTGGGTAAATATGGGACATAGTGTAAGGGAATGTTTGGTGCCTGTATCAGTTGAGCTGTTTTGGGCATATCAATCTGGCAGTTCCTTCTTGCTTAGCTGGAATGAAGAGGGATCTCTTGCAATTAGATAAAAATGGTAACGAAGAGGACGAAGACTATTTCTGCAAAATGATTAGTATTGGAGATCATGAGATGAGTGTTTCATAGTGTCAACTCTGACACATTAGCAAGTGAATTGAAAAATTTGTGGTTGGGGAGAACAGTGGTTGACTTTCAAGTGGTATTATGTTGGAAAAAAACGAAAATTGAGATTAATTTGAAAACATCTGATGTATGTGCTTTTGAATCACGATGAGGTGCTCCACAACAGCCAAAAGAGGAGGTGATGACCATATTTATTCTTAGTTAGGAGATTTGTTTTGTTTATTTAACAAAATGGCGGTATTTCATTATTGAGTGAATACTATTGCTTCCGATTGTTGCGTGTTTCATCTCTGTGCCGTTGCTCCTTGTTTTGCTGTCACTCCTTGCTTTCTTGTTGCTCTTCATTCGTTACTCCTGTCTAGTGTTGCTCTTCGACCGCTTGCACGTTATGTCGTGGACTTTACAACTGAATGTCATTACATATTCGATCTTTGCTCTAAAGCTATAGGTTTGGATTGATTATGGCATGTAGGATTGTCACGGGTCGGGTTATAGACGAATATGCAACGACATCCAGTTGTAAAGTCCAACCGATATCTAGTTTCTAACCCACCTAACGGAATGACGGCCTGGCCCGACCCAAAAAATGTTGGTCAGGCTTGGCCCATCGCTTGGGTGGGCCAAAATGGCTAGTGGCTTGGCCCGACCAGGTTGGCCTACTCGAGCCATGGGCAGCCTGATGGATTTTAGTTAGGGATGGGGGCGGGGCGGGGAGTACTTTTCCCGCTCGGCACTCCCGCTTTTCATCCCCGACCCTCGATTCCTGAAGTGAGAATATTTTTATCTCATTCCTCATCCCCGAGATCTCCGTTAAGTCCTCACGGGGACCTGAATCTCCGAACCTTTATTGTGCACTCATATAAAGCTAGTTTATATGATTATATCACACTTCCATAAAATATATTATAGTGCAATAAAAAAAAGTCGTTATATTGAAAAATTCAACAGGGCCTTCTTGAATCACAATCTTAAATTCTCAACGCTCAGTATATTCTCAAATTTTGAATGAACTATTCGTGAATGATAACTGAAAACATAACATGAATTACAACTGAAAATATAACCAAAAAATTTTCTATTGTCAAAAAAAAGAAGAATTGCATATCATTTCAAACATTAAACTAAGTCCACTATCTTGAATTTTAGAGGAAATTATATAACTGAAACGTTGTAGTCTTCGTCGATTATACCCAACTTTTAGTAAGAATATAAAATTAAAAATATATAATATATTTATAAAATTATCGTGAACGGAATCCCCACGGGGTAGGGATTATTCAACCCGTATTCGTCCCTGACTTTGTCTCGGAGGTTATATTTGCTCCATCCCCAATTCTACGGGATGATTTTTTTGCCAATTCCCTCCCCAAATGGGAAATCCCCACCGAAATTCCCGAATACCGAACCTAAATTGCCATCCCTAGTTTTAGTTGGTCTAATCGTTTAATATATTTTTAAATTTTTTATATATTTATTAAAAAACCATTTTAAAAAGTTACAGCTGTATTTTTTAAATTTAATAAAATATACATTATAGCATAATCATTTATAATAAAATGTAAGATGAAATTATCTCTAAATTATACAAAAATATTTACATAAAATAAAAGATATAAAATATGAACTAATTTATATTTATTAAAACTACGTAGTAATGATAATGTTGTCATAATTATTCTCTATAAACAAGACAATTTAATTTTAATTTTATAATTTTATCATAACAATTAATTGTAATGTAAATATAAAAAAGTTATTATCTAAGTGCAATGAATTTATTTCAAATATTGTTTTTACGTATTTAATAAATTATTATATTTTTTTAATATGATTTTTAAAAAAATATGTTTATTAAATATTATCGTCTTTTCATATTATATTTATTATTAAATAATCATTGCATAATTTTATATTTTATTACACATATTAAAAGAAATTAATTAATATGATAATTAATCTTAACACATTTAAACTTTTTATTTTATTTTTCATATTTAGACAATATATACATTATGCATATATGTATTTATATTAATGTTAAAATGAATTAATCACTTTATTAATCCTAATTTATCAATTCCAAAAGAATATAAAAGTAGTTGAGTTAAAAAAACAAATAAGCACTGTATATTATATTGAACATATCTATTATTTTATTAAAACTAGGATATATTTTATAAACACTTTTGATATGTTTTTATGAACACTTTTGATATGCTCTATATTATTGACAGTCAAATCTTTAAGATACTTATCACCTCACTTAAACTAATCTTTAAGATGCTAACTTATAATACTATAAAGAAAGTCATTTTAAAAATTTACAATGAAGAAAGTATTTAACATTGAAGACATTGTCGAGTAGTCATGGACAAGTTACTATCATATCTGCCATGTGGAAAACTGACAACTAAGATAAGAGTTATATGACAGTTACAAAGCATTATATTAACAACAACTGGACTTTACGCAATTAAATCTTAAGGTAAGTAATAAACTTTAATTTTGTTATCACTTGTCATTAGTTGTGTTATATTGATATTTGTTCATGTTTTTAAATGGTAGGTTTATTAATGACCTAACGCCACATTCAAATGGGAGGTTGATAATTTTAGTATTCAATTTCTTAATGTATTGAAACGTCAACACAAGACTCTTAACCATAACTTTGGATAACTATACCATAAATGATGTTATAATCGAAAATTTGAAAAACTAGGAGACTACCAATTGTTAGGAGATTATTCCATATGTGTGTTTAGCGCATATAATCAAATGGTTTAGAGATAATAAAAAAAGAGGTAGTGGAACGTAGTATGTTAGAATGCAACACCTAAATGAGTTGAAAAGTTTGAAGAGACTATACGACAAATACGTATTTCATATACAAAGAAGTTGGTTCTAGATTGTCTAACAAGATGAAATTCTATTTTTAAGATGCAAGATCACCAAATAAGTATATTGAAGTGTTTATTAGGTTGAGACAATGAGATTCTCAATATATTTGTTTACTTACAAAAAACAGTAGGAATTGAAAAAAGAGATTTATACGAAATTGGCATTTGTTTTACTAATAAGTGCAAAATAAAACTAGCATAATTTGAGTGGATGTTTGATTCCACTGAGGTGATTTAAAGAATGGTAAAGCATTTTGTGGGAAAATTTGACACTAATTGGTCTATGATTGGTGATATTGTGAATTGTTAGACTTAAGGTATAAAATGAAGTGACTTCAATTTTTTATCGACAGTTGGAGATCAGGTTAATGGATATATTGATATCGTTAAATACTTACAGTATGATTTGTTTAATAATTATCAATTAAGAATGGTCATAAAGTTAGATTGCAATAGTTCAATATCAAATTCATCTTTTGTTAATAAATCATTATTAAGTACGATTGTAGGTTTAAGCAAGGAATACATTAAGGAAAAAAGGGTTAAGAATTCTTGCACTAGGATGAAGCTAGATAAATATTTGGAAGTAAATATTATGACTACGATTAATGATCATTTTGATATATTATCATGGAGAAAGTAGAATGGAGCTCAACATTCGATTATGTAAGCACTTAGACGAGACTTGTTGGCCATTACATTATCTATAGTTGATTTAAGTTTGTTTTTGTTATTGTTGGTCAGATAGTGAGTCCTCATCATAGTCAACTTGATCCTAAAACTGTGAAAGTCATCATATGTGTCCAAAGTTGGTTAGTAAGCTCTATACTTTATGATATTTGAGTTTTTGCTTTTTATAATTTTAATAATTATTTATCATATTGTCTTTTATTTTGTTTTTTATACGGTGACAGATATAGAGAGCATTCAGCAAATTGATAGTTTTTTCAAAGAAATATCTAATGATGAAAGTATATTTATTTGTTAATTATCATCCTTTCATTTAATAAAATTGTTGCAAAATTGAGAATGATTTACATGATGTTTTTGATATATAGATGAAGTGGTGTGAACTATATACAAGCTATAATGATTATTTAGTCCATTTTCTTCCATTTTTGAGTTGTTTTCTTTAATTTGTACATTTTGATTTACTTTTCCTTTGGATGCAACAATTTGTCTTGGTAAATTAGCTTCTAAGCATAAACCTGAACCTTTTGGTATAGTTAACAAGGACACATATTACTGATCATATCTTCATCTTTAAACTCACTCACAATTGGGAGGACTCCTTACAATAGTGTTGGTATCCATCATGTAACTTCACTAATGTATCTATAAGGATTTGCTAAGAAATCAATCCTCCAAGATGACTTGGCATAACTTATAGACCAACCCTTGAGTATCCTTTATTTTGTGGTTAGTCATAAGAGAAAGATTAAGCACGACAAATAGATTGAGGAGTTTCCTAAATCTCCATACTACTTATTCTCTTTACAATAAGGAATGTGAGTTAATTGCTCATCTTTTCTTTAAGTGCAAATTTTTCATCTTAAATTTGGGACCAAATTCAATTGCTTTGTAATATATCTTCTCTAACCTCTAGCTAATAGGATTTGATTAATTGGATTTCTCGTAATCATAATGTGAAGAAAGGTGACTCATTGGTACTTAAAATTGCCCTTGTTAATATAGTATATGCCTTATGGAAATAAAGAAATTAGAGGATCTTTCAAAGACAAACATTCTATGAAAGCATACTCTTACAGAAGTTGTTAAAACAAGGATACAAATAGTGGCTCATCAAATCCATTTAAGATTTAGTGAATCTTTGGTAATCAAATAGTGTTTTCCTGTTGATGCTTAGGGATTTGTATTCTAATCCTATGACAAGTTTAGGTAGTTATATCCTAAAGGATAGTAACTTAAACAAATGAAAATGTTTGGTGAAATGAATCCCTTTATCATATAGGTTTTGTATGAAAGCTGTAGTATCATCCTATGAGTGTCATATACTACCTATTATCTTATCCATTTAGTTTGTTGCCAAGGTGAAATGGGTTGTGTAAATGTATGTCTAAGCTGTCTAGTTAGTTGTCAGCTTATGTGCTACTCATCCTTTAATGGATTCTTTACTAAGATTTTTTAGTTTCTCAAAAAAAAAATATTTGGGTTATTAATTAACATTGTAGATCAACAATGAAAACTATGTCATTATCTCTACTTTAGCTTCTCCAAGTCCAAGTGATTACTTTTTTTAGACAATTTGAATCACTTTGTAAAAATATTTGTAATTTGCTTATGCTGTCTCTGCAATACTTTTGATGTAGACATGATGTATAGTTTTATTTTAGATTGTTTTGAAGTTATTTGAATGGTTAGTGGAAGACGTTTCCATGTGTTTAAGTTGAGTTGATTGTGAATTTTTAAAAAAAAATCAAAAGGAATTTTCATTAACCATAGTGAAAAACATATACAACAAGATAGTGAAGTCTTCCCTAGAGAACAAAAAGTATTACAATGGCCAATACTCAAAATTTATAAAGTATGGAAACAAAGCTAATGAGTTATAAGTTCCAGCTCTATCGCATATTGTTTGTCAGATATTGGGTTACATCTTTGGATATTACAAGGCTTCGAATCTCGTTGATAATGTTTGTTGCTAATTGGTATTGGGTAGTTTGCTCTTGCCGATATAACCTTCAATTCTTCTCCTGCCAGATATTGTATATGGATAGAAATGATATATTGTTTTATTTTGGATTGTTTAAAGTTATTTAAATTGTTAAAGGAAGAAGCTTCTGCAAGTTTAAGTTATAAGCATGTTTTAATTTCTCAATTCAATTAAGTTTGGTTGCGTTAAATCAAATTTAACTTGGAATTGATTATATTTAACTCTACTTAATTGGGTTTTATTCTGGTCTGATCAGACATGTCCCGATTTAAATGGGGTTTGACTCACACCAAGTCTCATAGAGTTTAGGCTCGAGCCATAAATTTAGGGCCTAATCAAATATTGGGATAAGTATAAACTAAAATTACAAGGTTCATATTGGGCGTAAACAATAGACAGCCTGAATTTGGCCGAAATCTATACTATTCTTATTCTTATTCTTATTTAGAGTGCTCTGTTGCAAAATAATAAAAATATTGATCCGAGGACATAACTGGATATACATTTAACTTGTGTCGAATATGCATTTACTAATTATTATCAACTTGTGGACCCCTTGTAATAATGTAAGATGGAGAAACACAGAAAATTCAATGTTCAAAGTCTGGACGTTTAAAATCCACGCTTGGACCCGCTCTACTTACTATTCGATATTCAGCCGTGTAAGTCAATTCAACAAAGCGCAAATAAATGTCAGTATCAACTTTGAATCTCGTTCTTCTTTTCATAGTGAAGGATTCACCAATTGTTCTGCTTCCAATTCCAAGTCACATAGCTTTTATGAATGAAAATTTCCTGGTAATTGCTTGATTTCAGGTTCTCATGGATCCAAGGCTTTACAAGGCTGCCATGTCAGGCAACATATGTTTCCTCAAAGAACTTTTGAATGAAAACCAAAATCTACTCACCAAACAAACTCCTCAGGAGAACACACCTCTGCATATTGCAGTTCAATATGGCAACCAAGTTGTAGCTGCTGAAATCTACTCTAGATGTAAACTCCTACTCACTAGGCCAAACATCCATGGAGAGACTCCTCTACACTTTGCTGGAAGGTATGGTCACCTCCCTATCGTCGAGTTTCTAGTAAAGGAAACTTTCTGCGCATCCTGGAAAGGTATCCAGAAAGCTTTTGAGGTGCTAAGGCAGGGAGATAAAAGGAAAAACACAGTTTTACATGAGGCTGTTAGAAACGGTCATCTGAGTGTCACCAAGTTCTTGCTGAAGGTTGATCCCAAGTTAGCTTGTTATGAAAATCACGCTGGTGATTCTCCGTTGTTTGTTGCTGCTAGAAATGGGATGAAAGATATTGTGAATCAAATTTTGATTGCAAGTCCATCTTCAGCTCATGGAGGATCAGATGGTCAAACGGCTTTGCATGTTGCAATAATATGGAGACATTCTGGTAATTATGCTTCCTATCAATGCCATGTTTCTTCACATACTCCATAGAATACAAATAACGAGATGATAGCGATCTTTGTTTTAAGCTTAGCTTGTGACATTCAGATATATCCTTCTCCTGATTCTGACTATACCACCTCATTATACAGTTGATATGAGCTACGTGTTGATTGAAAACGTATCGTACTTGGTATTGGTTCTCAACTAAGTAGATTTCCTTCAATACTTGTTTTGTTTCCATCAGTTCAAAAGCTATAATCACTATAGTATCTTGGGTCAGTTAATTCTTTCATAACTGCAGGGATTGTGGAAGACCTCCTGGAAGCCAAACCACAGCTCATTACAGAGACTGACTTCGGAGGCAGGACCCCACTTCACTATGCAGCCGACTTAGGAGACCATAAATCAGTTCAAAGATTACTAGACATTGATTCCTCTGCTGCATACATATTGGATAAAGAGGGCTATGCACCAATTCATATTGCAGCCAGGAAAGGTCATATCAATGTGTTGAAGCAAATTATTGACTTTTGCCCAGATTGTTTAGAACTTCTGGACATCAATCGCAGAAATGCTCTTCATTTTTCTGCTCTTAGTGGGAAACCAAATGTGGTTAGGTACATGTTAGAAACAGCAGAACTGGAAGGACTCATAAATCAGGCAGATATTGATGGTAACACGCCTTTGCATTTGGCTACAATCAAAAGGCATACATGGATTGTTCGCTACCTCATTTGGGATAAAAGAGTTGACCAAAAGGCCAAAAATAAGTCTGGCGATACAGTGTTTGAAATTGATGAATCGGTCAAAGAATCTTGTCTTACATTTCCCAGGGGAAGCGTAAGTTCTTACTGACTTGAGAGGTTTTACAAATAGAATTACAGGTCCTTTGCGTTTCTGTCTCTTTCCTTCGTCATTTTGACACAACATGATCAGAAGCTTCTTCGAGCAATTTTATACAAAACCTTAGTGTTTGTGTTAATCTGTTTCCTTCCTTTTGACAGAACCTGATCAAAAGCTTCTTTAAAGCACTAATCGCGCCACCAAATTGGGCTAACAATGATAAGAATACGCCTCTTACAAATCAAGATGCCACTTCATTGAAGAGTTACAGGCAAATGGGACAGACCCTTTTAATGGTTGCAACTATCATCACAACAGTTACATTTACTGCTGCTTTTACAATGCCTGGTGGCTTTGACAATGACGTTGGTCCTGGCCAAGGCCTGGCACTTCTGCAATCAAGTGCAGACATGAAATGGTTTGTTATTTCTGACACCATTGCCATGATAAGCTCCCTAGGTGCAGCATGCCTCTTATTATGGGGAGTAATGAGCAGCGATGCATGTTATGTTTACTTCTTTGCAAGTGCTAACATTCTAACATATATAGCCCTACAATTTACATGGTTGGCCTTCATAAGAGGAATAAGGGCTGTTATGCCAGATCAACAATACACGTGCACCATGGCTTATGTTGTAGGGCTGATTTTCCATATCTGCAGCTTCTTTTCTATTTTTCAGTTGTTGCAGATTTTTCCAATATCCGAGTTCTGTCATTTGTTAAACACTCGGCTATGTAAGATGAAGTATACCGTTTCAAGATGAATATCATCCATCATTGTAACTACATTATGATCTTCTTCCTTCAATAAATATATATCTTCATCTACTTTGCTGCAGTTGTGTGCCTCAAATACAATCCCCCTTGACTCTTAATGTTCAAATACTGGATAGTGTTAGCTCAAGGTTCATATTTTAACGATTTTGATGATAACCTTATAATATTTCAAAATTCAAATTGAATTTGTTTTCTTATATATAAGCAATGGTGTAATTCTTAAAAGGAAATAAAACTATGGAATAATTGTTTTTCTTCTTTAAGGAACCTTTTTTATGAACTTACCTTATTAAAAAATGGTTTACCCAAAAGGATCCTAGTTATTATGAAGATCATATATTAGCCATAAGTATCCAACAACTGTTGAAGAACATTCAAAACAATCAAGAAAAAAAATGCAAAAACAGATAGATAGTATGCAAAATCAGCTTCTTGATATGCAGATCTTGCTCAGAAAAATCTTAGAATCCCTCCATTAATTCTATTGTTTTTTGCATGGCTCATTTGTACTTATGATATTATCTTGCATATCAATATATTATTTCACTTCCTCCCCATTTCTTTATTTTTTGTGTTTTTGATAATGACAAAAGGGGGAGAGCTTAAATGGACATATTTTTTGCATATATAAGATATGATTTCTCGATGTTACCTTGATTATATATGTGATTGATTTTGCTATAAAAATTTGTGATACATAATTGATAGACTCCTTTCTTAAGAGGTAGGCTCCTTCTAACTATGTTTGAACATATAAAAGTCTCAGGTATTTTTTGAAATCATCCATTATCTTTTTAAAATTTGAAAAATATTTCTATTATTGCTTGTCATTGTAAAAAAGGGACAGATTGTTAGCTCAAGGTTTATATTTTAACAATTTTGATAATAAACTTATAATATTTTAAAATTCAAATTGGATTTATTTCCTTATATATAAAAAACGTTATAATTCTTAAAAGGAAATAAAACCATGGAATAATTGCTTTGCTTTTTGTAAGAACCTTCTTAATGAACTTACCTTATTAAAAAATGATTTATCTGAAAGGATCCTACTTATTTTGAAGGTCATATATTAGCCGCGTGATTACTAGAAGATTTTTTGGCAAAGATGACATCGAAGTTATTCGGAATTAAATCCATCCAGTTGACTAAGGATGAAAGTGAAGTAACGGCTAGCCTACTTAAGGAAAAGCAATTGCTTTTGCATACATAGATCAAAGTTGGGAACACAAATCAAACTTTCGAAATACAACTATAGCATAAATTATTTTGAAAGTGATATCATTGAAAAATCTCTTATTCTTTAGAAAGTCAAAATATTTTTTGAGAGAGATCAGTATAGCTCATATCGAGCAAACTTCATTTTTTGTTGAGAGCTTGTAAATGCTAGCTAAATACTACTAGTTTGGAAGGTTGGAGAACCTTGAAAAATATTAACTTGTGAGCTTAGAGAGGCTCGTCAAATTACTACTTGGATTTTCATAGTGAAACACTCAAGTTGGATACTTGGGGACTAAATGTAGGATTGAGTTATAAGTCGAATCAGTATAAATCAACTGCGTCCTTCTTCTCTTCTCTCTTAACTTTTATATTTCTACATTATATTGTGTTTGTGTTTATTTCAATAAAAGGCTCCTTCAATTCTGAAATAGGTTCCTTCAGTTTATAACTTGCTAAAGGTTCCTTTTATTTCAACAGGCGCCTTTTGTTTTAAAATTATTTTAAACTAGTCTATTCTTTAGTAGACTCCTGTTGTTTAACAGGCTCTTATTGTTTTTAATTTTTAACAGGCACCTGTCTTTATTTGAATTGAAAGTAGTTTGCAAAAATTTTTAAGTCACCCAAAATTCACTCCTCTCTTACGTGTGTTTGATTTATTAGGTAGGAGAATGCTATTTTGTTCTTACTAACAATAGTTGTTAGAGATATAACATTTGTGACAACATATGGATATCGTCTGATAACTGGAGTTCCTTAGATCCACTTTATGCCTTCCATAACTTCCAATAACATATGGATTTAGTATGATACTTGAAGCTCTCTAGGTCTCCTTTATCTCCTCGTTCAACTTCTAGAGTATTGGACTACATTATGTTGATAATGACAAAGTCACGTTACTAATTAGACATAGAGATTGGCTCTACAATAATATAGAAGCTGCTACTTTCACAAGTTGTTTTTTTTGATTATCGACTCAACCAATTCCAAGAAAATAAACCTATTTGGTTAGCAATTTCTACTAGAATATACACCACTAAATTATGCAAGGACCTACTTAGAAGTCAAGCTCAAAGGGTGACCTAGCGCAAATTAGTTTGGACCAAATATTTTCTCCTAAGATTTCATTTATACTATGGCTTGTGATCAGAAATAGTCTAAAACCATTGCCAGGCTCAAAAGTCCTCATCCTCTTCCCATTCCACTCTGCAAGCTTCGTCAAGGAGACCTAAAATCTAGTGAACATCTTTTATTCACTTGCATATTTTTTTGCAGACTCATCATCATCATTATCATCATCATTAATACTCAGTTGAATCCTGCACAAATGTGAGATTTGGGGAGGTTTGATAGTAGCCAACCTTACCTATACTTAGTAGAGAGGCTATCTCTTATAGACTCATATACAAATGTGATATGAAGATATTACAAAAAATCAAATAAACATAAAAGGTGTAATAAAATAACTAAATACCTTTAAAAACATTAGAATAAAGTAATAATAAATAATTTAAAATAGAATAATACCAGCTTCGATAAAGAGAAAAAAAAGGTTAAAAAAACTAGAAACTTCAAGAGAAAGAGCTAAGCATGAAAAAGGGTCATTAAGCTCTTAAACCATTCGTTAAACATGTAATAAGGCTAGACTGAAGCAAGAGAAGAGCCAAAAATTGAGGACTTGATAACAAGAAGAGAGAATTAGAGAGTGAACGTGTACCTTAGGTGAAGATTCGAGTGCAGGGAAAATAAATGCAAAATAAAAATTATCATAGCAAAGTGGAAGAGAAAGTTTTTGTCAATTTCTGCAAACAAATCATCACATATACTAAAAGAACATAGATAAAGGTTGAAACTTTGGACCAAAACCAAAAGAAAAAAGTAACCTTACTTGATGATCATTCACTTCAAATCAAGAGGAAGACAAGACACAAGATAAAAAGTATCATAGCTAAATGGAAGAGAAAACTTTTGTCAGTTTCTGAATACAATCCATCACATATACTAGAAAAACACAGATAAAGCTTAAAACTCTAGACCAAAACCAAATCAAAAAAGCAACCTTGCTTGATGATCATTCACTTCAAAGTAAGAGATAGACAAAACAAACGATAAAAAGCACCATAGCTAAATGGAAGAGATAGCTTGTTATTTTCTGCATACAATTCATCACATATACCAGAAAAACACAGATAAAGCTTAAAATTTCAGACAAAAACCAAAACAAAAAACAACCTTATTTAATGATCATTCACTTGACAACAAGGGGCAGACAGGACACGAGATAAAAAATATCATAGCAAAAATGGAAGAGAAAGCTCCTTTTAGTTTCTGCATACAATTCATCATATATACCACAAAAAACATAGATAAAGCTTGAAACTTTATACCACAAACCAAAATAAAAAAAAGCAATCTTCCTTAATGATCATTCACTTTAACACAATAGGCAAACAGGATGTAAGATGGAAAAAATGGAACAAAAAAATGGAAAAGCACAAAATCTAAGGAAAGAGGTAAGATGGAAGAAATTGTAGCCTTTTTCAGTCATAAAAAACCCCAATCGTATACCCCCAAATCGAAGATGACAATAAAGGTTGAAGATATAAATAAAAAAATGAACCAAAAAACCCTAGATTTGGATTCAAGAGAAAACAACCGAGATATCCTATCAAAGCGAGAGAGAATAAAAATAAAAAAAGATATAATATTGGTGTATCTCGTACCAGCCCAAGGTGCCACTTGGTATTCGAAAATGAAAGAGAAGGGATTGAAGAGGAAAAGAAAGGGCCTTGTAGCTGGGGCTTTTGTTCGCAGTTGAGCTTTAACATATATAAAATCAACGATAGGGGTGGTACTTGGAAGGGTCGAGAAACCCCATCATATTAAATATAAAAAACCAAAGAACTCAAAACTCATACCACATGAAGCTTACAAGTCCTAAGAAAGAAAGATCAAGCTTCAGTTTCAATGGAGTTCGACACCTCCTCCGCCATCTTAATCGCTATAATAGGAGTCAACGTCTCAGACACACTATTTTCCCCCGCTAGACCCGACCCGATCTGACCTGAGACTTGAAAGTATGGAGCATGCGCTTATTGATCTCCTTGGAATAAAGCTGAAGGATCTCGAGACCATCTTCCTCGGAAGGAGCAGCAGTGTTTGTGATGATATAAGCCTCCTCCTCGATGCTGCGAGTGGTGGTCGAGGCCTCGTCTCCAGGAACGGTTCTGTACCGCTTGGACAGGACAGACTCTGGAATGAAATACAGACAAGGTGCAATCTCTTTTGCTCTATGAATGATCGGCATGGAATTGTTCATTGGGTTTCATCACCTTACAACCTCTCCAAGGAGGATTACAACATCTTTACTATAGCATTTGCTTCTATAGTATACTAAATACGGTGAGAAAGAAATGCTATTATCTTTAAAGGCATCAACTCAAACAATCAAATGCTTGTGGCTAGGAACTTCAACAGAATACATGAGCTTGTCTTGACAAGAGTTGCCAGCCTAGACATTCCTTCTAAATTAACTGAAAGATGGGATCTCTGACTCAAGTCCTCAACCATTAGGGAATGTAGCAAACCGTATCTCAAAAATTACAAAACATGTCTTCCAGAAACATTAAACTATAGTCTAATTTGGTGCTTAAAAGCTTTGTCTTAATTTGTCTTATTTAACTAGTTATTTTCATGCATCTCAAGGATGAGGAATTTAAAAGAGAAAAAATAATTAGTAGTTGCTTGTCAATGTCAATACAGTTAACATATTAGTAACTTGCAAAGCCATGTATGAATGTATAACCATAAATACCAAGTCTAAAATATAAATTAACAAAATATTTTTATTAGAGGAAGTTAGAAAAACATTTCATTAGATAAACAAAGAGAAGATTGGCGATGTTGCTGTAGAACAAATGTGACATGTAATAATGATATTAGCTTTTAGCAACCATTAGAAGGAAAGGATGAAGAACAATGGAAACATTACTCATAAACTAATTACTTTCTTTAAAAATGAACTAGTTTACAACATTTTAAGTACAATGCAAAAACTAAAGATATTTCTCCGCATAACATACCTATTCCTAGTAGTTTATTACCTTATCAAGTTATACATTACATAGTCAACATTTACCTTAACTTCTTTTATTTTTGCTAAAATTACACAAGTTGGTTTGACAAAATAGTAATAAGAAAATTCACACATACCTAACACTCATCGAGAATTTTCTTCATAACTCCTAACATTTCTCTTAGAATTTTGAACTTTTGTTTAGTAAGACTCATAGTCGTGATGTTTCAAGAAATGGAAACAATTTTAACACTCCTCTTTAGTATTTTTTCTCTAAAATATAAGTTTCTAGTTTAATGCTCTATATCTCCTTCTTAAAAAGATTTTATTCATAATTGTTGAAACTTCCTACTCTAGTAATAATGAAACAACTTTAATTCATTCTTTATTTTATTTTTTACTTTTTATGATTATGCTGCCTCTTTATATAAGAATCTTGACAAGAATTCCAAACTGTTTCCTTTGTGTTTAATCCATATCTAATTTTAGATATTTTGACATAAAATCTATTTTTAAAAGATTTTTTTCTTGCGTTCCATCATGAATTTTAGTTAAAGAATTGTCAAAATTGTTTGCTAATTTTAAAATTAAGCTTCACAACTTTCTTTTACTTTCAAAATGAAGTAATAAATGAATCTTGTCAAACCTTAAAATTTGCCACCAGTTTCATCTCTATTGGTTAGAAAGATTCATTATCATTCTTTCTCCTTGATAAATGCTTATTAGACAATATTTTTAATCCTATGTTTAGTGCATTTTGTTTATTTATTTGAGAGTTTTTATTTTTAATTTAGTTACTTTGTAGAATGTTTTAATGTCTTAATTGCCTTCACGAATCGAAAAGAGTGGAAGTCGAGAAAAATCGAGGCAAAAAAGTAAAGAATTAAAGGTATTTTGGAAGGACATGCCTATACTAGTGAAGGACACCACTGTGTGAGACTTATACACAGTTATATGGGAGACTATGTAAGTCCCTGCAACCATCTATGAGTTAAAAGACGTTTTGTCCTTGTTGAGGTCAGACATGCCTGTGTGACGATGGACACAACGATATTCACTAATTGTGTAAGGTGTTAGAATTGTGTTTCTGCACGACTATTAAGTTTTGAAGTGATTTTAAGGGACACAAACACCATATAAGGCTATATGGGTGGCTGAAATTTTGAAGTAGAAAATGCAATTAAGAAGAGCAACAAGGAGAGCTACAGTTTTAAACACAATTTTGAACCTTAGAGTAGTAGATAACCAAAGATTGACTTAGAGATCTAAATAGAGGAATATTGATATCAAAGTATCAGTGGATTTTATTAGAAAAAAGGGATATATATAATAAATTATCTTGTTTTTAATTCTTCTTTTGAGTCTTTTGATATGTTTTATATTTTTATGAACTAAATTTGTTTAGTTCCTAATTGGAATAAACCTTGAGATGGACTTTATGGTTTGATTATTTGTTTAATACAAATTTATTATTGATTTATTAGATTTAATTATGTGTTTTTCTTATATCTTGAATTAATATTTTTTAGATATCATTTCATATATGATTTTATGCAATTGAGATTGAGAAATCCTTTTTATGAATAGATATAGCATAATTAAAAGGAGTTGTATGTAAACTATAGATAGGATGACATAAATCATTTAGGTTAGGGTCAAACCTAATAGTGAAATTGATAGATGCATATTTGACCATATTTATACAACTATATTTGATGTATTTTTGTTTGATATTTTATATTTTATTGTATATTTGGTACTTAATTCGCTTTAAGTGCATTTATAGGTTATCATTACCTTTATAGACAAAAAGGAGAAGAATTTGGATGAAAACACATCATTTTGAAGCAAACAAGGGATACACGACCATGTCTATGGTTGTATAAGTCTCTCAGTCTATGCAGAATCACAAATATTGGAGTACAAATCATGTGTCTCCTAGAAATCCTAAAAATTACTATGAAAAGACATGAGTGGGGGCGCATTAGGAGGGCAGAATTATAGAGACGATTCTAGACATGGTGAACTTTCAAAAGGGAGATATTAATCTAGAGACGTGGAAAACACGAAGAAATCATCGACAGGTCCAATAGATTACAACATCAAACCTCTACCTTGCAAGAACATTCGATAGATGAGAAAGGGAGATTTAAAATTATAAACTCTTTTTTCTATTTGTTTTTCTTCCTGTTTATGTTTAATTTTGTTTCCTATTGTGTGTAATTAAACGCCTTGTTAGTGTCTAGGCGTAATGAACCATATGTTTTAACTCTTTTATTTAATGCAATTTTTTTGATTGATCTAATGTGATTCAATTATGCATTTAATATATGTTCTAATAGATCTGAAATGTTAGTACATAATCTGATCTCATAACATAGAGGTTGAGAAATATTGTGTAGGAATAGATCTACCATAATTGAAAGGAGTTGATTGCAAACCTAGAGATAGGTCGACATAAATAAATCCTTTGGATTAGGGTCAAGTATAATAGCAGAATTCAGAAATCGGTAAATCAATCTTAGAAACTCTAACTTGAGTAATTCGGTTGAAAAACCTAAGGGTAATTGTTAGTAGTCTTAAGTGAGTTATTATCATACAATAAGAATTTACATGGTCTAATAGTCAATAGTACATTCCATAATAAAAGGTTAAGTTTCTACTTATTTTGGGGGGATTCATTATCTAAACATCAATTCTTGATATTGATTGTTTTTTAAGCTATTTCTTTGTTCTTTGCTCATTATTGTTTCCTATTTTATTTTATCTTCTTATGTGTTATTTTAAATTGAAAAATCAACATTCAATTCGTAAACTAGATAATAGGATAACAATAATTATTAGTATTCATTGTCTTTGCGGGGTTCA
This sequence comes from Erythroxylum longipes, assembly GCA_027563885.1. Classification (NCBI taxonomy): domain Eukaryota; kingdom Viridiplantae; phylum Streptophyta; class Magnoliopsida; order Malpighiales; family Erythroxylaceae; genus Erythroxylum; species Erythroxylum longipes. The sequence continues at coordinate 25,119,525 of JAOQMS010000005.1, read as the reverse complement.
ACCCATACTTGTTTATGCTAGCTACAGTTACGTCGTGCACTTGCGGTTAATTCATATTAGTATAAAAGTAACCAATCAAGTTTTTGACGCTGTTGCCGAGGACACTGATATTAGGAACACCTTAATGTTATTACTTTAGTCATTATTTTTTCTATTTATTTTATTTTATTTTTATTGTATCTTGTTGTATTCTTGGCTTATTCATTTGATTATTTTTTGAACTTCTCTACATTAACATTGTGTTTGTGGTTTATCTTAGGGAGTAAGGTTTAAAGTCATCACCATAACTAGCAATAAAAGGATGGAGCAAACAATACTCTTTGCTGAAATGAAAGCTAATCGATGTGAATTCAGAGGAAGATTTTCTTCACTTGAATCTCTTGAGCATAATATAGAATATTATTTGAGCTTATCAGTGCAGGAAAATGAAGAAAAGACAAGGGTTGGCTTCATGAATGAAGTGACTCTCTCAAGAAGAGCTTCCGAAAGAAGAAGACGAAGAAACACCTTCCGAGAAGGGGAAGTAGAGGAGTGGCAAGAGATAAGTGAAGAAGACGAGTTGGAATCTTTGCTCAGGAAGAGAAAGATGAAGGGTGGACAAAGGTAGATAAGGAAGAATTGGCGTAAGAACCATACAAGAAAGAACTAGACTTTTCCAGACCTTGTGCCTCAATGTGATTTCTACTGGGTGTTATTGTGTTGCCTTATTTATTTTTAATTATCAAAAACAATAAAAAATAATGATCATAATCAATTATATGATTTATATTACGCATATCCATAAAACAATGTTTTAAGCCTTAATAAATTATCAAATTAATAATAATCAAAATTTCTAAAAAATAAATAATAATCAAACAAATGAGTCAATATAAACAATTAAGGAGAGTTTGATGCCGCTTTTAAAAATTCAATCGTGAACAAATCACGAGAGCATAGAAAATTCATTTTACAATTTTTTTGTGAAATCTCTTTAATTGAATAACTTAAAACATATTAATTCGAAATAAAAAAAAGTGTACCTGATTTAGATTCCTTAAAAAATGTTCTTCTTGAATTGTCAACTATCTTTACGTATCATTATGATTCATAATAGGTGTTGCTGATATTGTTGAATTGTCAACCACAAACTGTTTATATGTTTAACCTTTAAAGGTATTTATAAAGTAGAGAAAAAATTCAAACGCTTTTGAAAGGAAAAGTAAATAGTGCTAACTCCCTAATGTTTTTTTTTCTTAATTATAGAAAAAGACTTTATGTTTTTACGTCCTTTTTTAATTAAAAGTAAACTTCGAATTGAAATATAATTCAATTATAATTGTAATTTAATATTCAATAATTAAATATCTCATAGTTAATCCATGTCCCGAACAACCCAATCCAGTAACATGAAAAACGCCAAAACTTAAACAGGCCACCATTTAGAGAAATAAATGAATTCTAAAGAAGTTTCTCAAATTTCAAAACTAAATCTAAGTTAATTTAAATTAGTTTTTTCTTTTAAATTTTTCTTTATGTATGAGTCATTAGGTCTATAATATGCTGATAATAATTATAAATTCTATTTCTATTTCATAAGAATTAATTCTTCAATAAACAATTTATAATTATATATTAAGATTGACTTCTAACAATATGTCATAATTACCTAAATAAGAAATATCAAGGTGGTTTGACTTAATCTATTTATGTATAGTTATAGTGTATAATTTAATCATTTCTTTATCTAATATTTCAATTAGAGATAAAGTAGAATTAATATCTTTTTTATTCAAATTCATTCACGTTCGGTCTTACTAATTAATAATTAATTTATATTTGATATTTAAATACAATCTTTTCAAATCTCAATTTAATTTGACTAGAGATTTCTTTATATCATTATTAATTAAGAACAATATAATAGAGTCCATAATTATTTTAGGAAGATAAATCCTTTATTGAGTTGTCCAACTAACTCCACATAATTCAATCGATACCCAAATACTATCAATTGAGCTGTTTTAAATATAATAGGTCATAAGTAACATCAAAATATAGTAATTATCTTATAAAATACTTTGCTAATATCAAATTTAAAGATCAATTATACGACTATCATAATAAAGAAATCTATATATACAAGTAATATTCCATACAAGATCTTTATAATTAGGTCAGTTCAATTATCTTATTCTCTAATAAACACTTCATGTTTAATTAAGTATATCTATACTTTAATATATGAGATCAACTACTTTTTTTATATACAATAAATACAACATATAAATGACTAACAATAAACTAAGAATAATTTAAAGATAATATATAAATATAATATGAATCTCTTAATTATGAAATTATTATAGTTTTTTTTATAAAATATATTTACCTCATTAACTTTATTTTATATACTAATTAATTAACTATATATAATAAAATATTTTCAATTAATTTTATCACAAAACTCGGGAGGACATAAATCAAGCAATGTCAATGTATCTGCATTGAATATGGTGGGACATGCGAGACAGGTTTATAAACTGACAGGAATACAAAATGCAGAATGGCGGTGGTAAACGATTGCCGCCCGATCAGAAAAAAGTCGAAAGTGTCCCATAACAAGCAAGGGATTGTGTACTGGCTGGCGTCAAATCAAAAGAGTATATTTAAATTGATGATGGAAACCTCATCCTATTACAGTTCCAAATAGGTTAGAGTGTGGCTATTCAATACGAGACATATCTGAAGTAGGGATGTTAATGGGCCCGCCCGAGCTCGGGTTGGCGATGACTCGGCCTGGCCCATTGAAAATTTTCCTCAGGCTATTTCGGCCCACGGTCTGGGCGGGTCGCAGAGGGCCGGCCCGTGGGCCAGCTATTTCGGTCCGCCGAAGTGGCGGCCCGCGGAGAGGCCCATGGCCCGGGCGGCCTAGCCTGGCCGAGCCACGGGCCGCCCGCGGGCCGTTTTGGCCCAAAATTTTAAAATAAAAATTTTTAAAAATAAATTTAAAAAATTGTTGT
>JAOQMS010000005.1:25091808-25108894 GCA_027563885.1 Erythroxylum longipes | reverse complement strand
GGAGATGGAATGTGAGATCCCATATTGGTTGGAGAAGGGAACGAAGTACACCTTATAAGAGTATGGATATCTCTCCCTCATAGACGCGTCTTCCAGGCCAAGTTGTGAAAAAAGCAAAACCGTGAGAACTTGGCTAGGCCAAGGCCTAAAAGCGAGCAATATTTATGGGCGGGTGGTCTAAGACTGTTACAATCAAAATACCATATTTTTATTTAAAATAGTCTTAAAAACCTTTTCAAAAGTTTTATAATTTTTGTTTGAAGATTAAGAGGTTTTCTTTGATGTTTAGAACACATTTCTTCTTAATTATTAAAGCACTTATGAATAATGCCCTATATGCAATGATTGGTCCACTAATTCATCTAAACATGCAAGATAAGATTATAAAAAAGAATACAATAATTTCCTAGACATGGAATGACACCAATCTTTCTTGTTTTTTATCCATTTTATTTTAATTGTCTTGAAACTCTCTTGTGTGTTTGGTAGTTTTACTTTGGTCATTTATCTCCTTTTGATGACTTTTCCTCTAAATCACTTTGGTCATAAATTAAACTTAATTTTTCATACATTGATTGATTGTTTGACATATTAAATTACTATTATCTTCAAAAAGGGTAGGAGCATTAGTAACAATATATATTTCAATAATCAAAATCATTGGTTAGAGTCTAATTAATTTAAAAAAATTCCCTTTTAATAATGATGAAAATTATTTGGTAATATTAAGAGCAAAATATAAATATCAAACTCATGAGGATGCTTCTCCTATATCTAAGCAATATAGGATGAAATACTCCCCCTTAATTCAAGTGTATGAAAATCAAGTTTCAATCTCACCACAGTCTTTCCCATTTCTCATCATTAAAAAAGGTATGACATGAATAAATGATAAAATTGAATGTAAAACAATTCTTTTTCATTTAAACAAAAAAGATCATATAGGAGAAGCCCTCTAAGTGGAATCCATAAAATAAAAAAATCTTAAAATTCTTATGTATCAATTTCAAAGATCAATATATTTTTCTTCTACTATGTATATGTAACATTATTTTCTACCTTAAATATATATTATATAATACTAATTTTTTATATTGATCAAATTTGATCAATATAAAAAAAATGGTTACTTTCTTTTATATACTACTAATAGTTACCATTACTTATTTTCACTTTGTTTAATAATTAATCTTTTGATATCAAATTCCTTGTTTGACCCATGTAAAGGCTTTCAGTGATTTTTATTTTGCAAATAATTCTTGGAGATATCATGTTTATTTTATGTTTAATGACCATAACATTTACACCAACTATTATAATTCATTTAATATCAAGCTATAAGGAAAAAATCAACATGTTTTAAGTACTAAACAGATATAAGCCCTTTGAGTTTAGCTTTTGATCTTCTTTTGGCCCATCTTTAGGGGGCTTACTTAATAAGCATTGTCTTAAAATGTATCCCTACTTATGTCCATAATCACCATAAAGCATCTTATATGAAAAATATTTGAAGTTATATGGCTAATAAGAGTAATAGATCTTGATGGATGATATGGGTGACTTAATATCCTCTTTTAGATATTTACAGGATTAGTATATCTCTTTATTTGGTGAAAAAACCTAGTATATAAAATGATACATTGCATGTTTCTTTCATAAAATTTTGGCTTACAAGAATTTTGAATGGGTTCCAAGTGCTTGTAGAATGGCCTATGATGATTGTGAGCATAAGTAATGCGTTTTGATAAATATTGAGGACTATAATGATAATGAATTTGTTTTTATGTCATTTTAATGATAAACATGCTATATGAATGAATTAAATATTTCATGCTCTTTTGGTATGGCCTTGTAAGAAAATTGTACCTATTTTGTATTAAGAACCATATCCTTTAGGTCTAGGTTATAAATCATATATAAATGTATAAAATTTCCTTTTTACTTAAGACATAAAAGATGATGCATGAGCATTGAAATTTTCATGTACAAAGTTAAAGTCTATATACTTATATGATCACTTAGGTAATAACTCATTATTATATATATGTTTTCCTTTATCAAAATGTTCTTAACTTTGGATGTTGTACTTCCATAAGTGTAACAATTTTAAGCATTATATTTTTTCACTCCCTAAAGTTAACTTACATTATGATTCTTCGATATGTCATTCTTATACAATAAATTATGCTCATTTTCATTTGCAACAACTACACTCTTAAATTTTATCATGTCATGCATATCACATTTTAATTTCTCATTCTCAATGAAGCATGCATCTACGGGTTTTTAAGCATCTTTATATTTGGAATATACTTTCTTTATTTTCATAATTATCCCCTCTAAACACTTAATAAGTTCGACATATCATCATAAAAATAAAACTAGAGAGTACATCATCATTGTTAGCTATAAAGCATTTTCTTGCCACTGCATTTTTGGATTCTTTACTCTTCAAATTAGTAGTTGCCTCATATATGGCTTTAAGTGCTTCCTTCTTCTACTTTAAATGTTTGTCTATGTTTTTATTTAATTACTTCTTAAGTTTAATTATGATGAGCTTTATGTCTTTATTATTACTTTAATTTATGAAGGTTTCCTCATTATTAATTATTTCACGCTTTGAGCCTCTGAAAATTACTCCTTACTTATTGGAGCCACTTTCTCTTGATTCAATTCACTTAAACACATCTCTTAAGGAGTGATCTAATTAGCTATTTTAATGGCAAGTCTTTTACTTCTTGTATGGCTATCGCCTTTATCTGCTAAGCCTTTGGTAAAGACCTAAGCAATTTTTTCACCAATTCAAGATTAATTTTATTCTTACTAAGACCTTTAAAAGAATTTATATAAATGAAGTAAACATAGATATTAGAAACGGAACCATTTTTCTTAAAGTGAAATAGCTCATATTGATGCACTAATAATCTCATTTAGCATTTTTTAAAAAAATTTATTAGTACATTTAAATTTAATTTTTTAGTATTTTTTTGAAAATTAAAAGATAGATTATCAATAAATAAAACTAAATCAAAAAATTACAAGAGATATTGGCTTGCCGCCAACTCTTATGAGGAAAGTTTACCAATAATTACAATAGTAGGCAGTGCCGACCCTGGGCAGGGGTAGGCAGGGCACCTACCTAAGGCCCACCATAAAAAGGGCCCCATCAACGTGTGATGTTAGCTTTCAAGAGGGCAAATACATTTATTCTAGAAGAGTACAGTAATAAATGTAGAGAACGTTAGTGCAAGCTGTTAATGTTTTCAAGAGTAGTGTAGCAACTTCCAAGATTGATTAAGTTGAAAGTTAACGTTAACTTGTTATACTTATAAATAGTTTTGAAGTATTTAGGTGTTTTTTACCCTCTAATTTCTTTATTTTCGTCAACATATGCATCTAAGGTACTTTAACTAAAAAATTGGCAGAAATTTTTTTCACTATTCTATCTTCTAAGTTATGAGTGTAATTTAAAGGTAAAGTTTTTGATTTTTAATGTATTTTTAGCTTATTAAATATTTAAATATGTTATAATTAATTTGTAATTTGTCATTAACGTGGACATTATATTAGCATTTTAAATCATAGCATTAATATAAAATGATATTGTATTTATTTGTGTTTCTCTTTTTTTAGATTACTTGTTATTTATAAAAATAATTAACTATTAATAAATAATTTAATTTTTGTAATTGTAATTTTCATTATACTTTGCCACAAGTAATGTAATAATAGTTAGATTTGTGTTCTTGTAGAGTTCACATAAGTTTAGTGATAATATGACTAAACCAAATAATTTAAGTTACTCAATTCAAAGACTACATAAATGGTTTCCTTTATTATAAAAATAAGTATGATTCTATTAAACATATCGTAATAACAAAATAATAATAAAATAATATTCAATCATTTCCACAGCTTATAGAATAAGATAATATTTGGCTTGGGAAACTTAGAATATTTAATAACTTAGGATATAATTTACTATATTTTTTTTCAAAGTATGTTAATTTCTTGTATTTTTAGAAATTAGTGTTTCTCTATCATTAAAATTTGCTCTTTGTTTTTTCATTTTTAATATTAGATATTAAATTTTGCTATTTATTTTTTCCTTTATCACAGATATAATACCATTGATATATCTTTGTGATATATTGTGAAGCTGTTGGTGTTTGGTTGTGCCTGCATACTTCTTCCAGTTCCATACAGGTGCTTTTGTTCTTTTTCTAGTCCAACTGTGTTATAATTTGTTTATATTATGTTGCCTAAAAAGCATTTGTCTGGAAGTGAAAAAAGGAAAAAAAGAAAATAAGTAGAACAGTTGATAGAATCCCAAAAAGGAGCAATTAATAAATTTATTAAAAGAGTAGGCCCCTCTAGTGAGAGTGGATATTAGAAATTTGAGTGAGCATGATGATGTACCAAATTCATCCACTTTAGAAAATTTAAAGGCAGATGAGCAAGTAAGACCTATATTGGATATTCATGATCCTAAAAATTGGGATAATCTTGATAATAAAGCAAGGGATATTTTAGTTGAAAAAGGTCTGTAATAGAATTGAATCTTGTATTTCCTTTAAACAATACCTCTCGTCATATTTCATATTTTTATTATTATAGATATTTGAGTAATGGAGAGATTATCAGTAGAAAATGGTTAGTTTATTCTAAACATATAGATAAAGTATATTGTTTTTGTTATAAGTTGCTTAATTATAATAACAAACAAAGTGGATTAGCAAATGATGGATTTAAAGATTGGAAGCATCTTAGTGAGAGACTCAAATAACATGAGAATTGCATTGAGCATATGACTAATATGAGAACTTGTAATGAATTAAGAGAAAGATTGAGCAAAAATCAAATAGTTGATAAAGATTTGCAATAAGAAATTGTAAAGGAGAAAGAACGTTGGAGACAAGTTTTGATAAGAATAGTTTCTGTTGTGAAATATCTCGCTAAATATAATTTAGCTTTTTGAGGATCCAATGAGAAACTTTACCAAGATGGTAATGGTAATTTTTTAGGATTGATTGAGATGATTGCTGGATTTGATGTAATAATGCAAGATCATGTTAGATGTATTCAAAATCATGAAATTCATCATCATTATCTTGGTCACAGAATTCAAAATGAGTTGATTTCTCCGTTGGCCCATAGTGTTAAAAGTTCTATAATAGGATCATTAAAGAGGTGAAATACCTTTTTATTATTCTTGATTGTACCCCATATTTGAGCCATCAAGAACAAATGAGTTTATTAGTACGATTTGTGAATATGTCAAATAAAAAAATAAAGGAGTACTTTTTAGAGTTCTTGAAGGTAGATGACATATCTAGATTGGGACTTTTTAATGAATTATTAAATGTATTTAATTCTCTTGATCTTAATATTTATAATGTAAGGGGTTCAAGGTTATGATAAATTTTCTAACATGAAGGGAAAACACCAAGGGGTTTAAAAGCAATTACTTGAAATAAATTCAAGAGCATTATTTGTGCCATGTGCTTGTCATAATCTTAATCTTACTTTTAATGATATGACACATTCTTGTGTTAAAGATATTTCATTTTTTGGAGTTGTGTAATGTATATATGCATTGTTTTCAAGTTCTCCTCAAAGGTGGAAGGTTTTGCTTGATAATGTTTTAGGCTTAACTATGAAATCATTGTCTAACACTCGTTAGGAGAGCCAAATAAAAACTGTTAAAGCTATTAGATTTCAAATTCCTCAAATAAGATTGGATTTAATGGAATTATTTAGATCTTGTGATGATGCCAAGTCAAAGAGTGAAGCAGAAAGTTTGGTTAGTGTACTTGAGAGTTTTGAGTTTTTAGTTGGTATGGTTATTTGGTATGATATTTTATTCGCTATTAATATGGTGAGTAAAAAGTTGCAATCTAAATCTATTTGCATTAATGCTACCATAGAGCAATTAGAAGGTGTGATGGTATTTTTTCAGAAATATAGAGATGAATGGTTTAGCTCTAGTATGAATATTGCCAAAAGTCTTGCACTTGAGATGAATATATAGCCTACATTTCCAACTAGATGTTGTATTATTAGGAAAAGACAATTTGATGAAATTAACCATAATGGAGAAATACAATCAGGTGAGGATTCTTTCAGAGTTAATTACTTTCTAGTTGGTGTGGATATGGAAATTGCTTCGTTAAATAATAAATTTGAACAATTAACGACATTTGATAATATTTTTGGATTCTTATTTGATTCAAAGAAGTTGAGGTCATTGGATGATAACGAATTAAGAGAATGTTGCACTAATTTTACAACGACTTTTTCTCATGATAATGTGTCAGATATGGATTTAGATAATCTTTTTTTCTGAATTAAAAGTGTTGCAAATGACTTTGTCAAATGAGTTAATGTCATCAGTTGAAATTTTAGAATTTGTTAAAGCTGCAGATTGTTATCGAAATGTTTCAATCGCTTATCAAATTCTATTGACTATATCTGTGATTATAGCATTAGCTGAGAGAAGTTTTTCAAAGTTAAAATTATTAAAAACTTACTTGAGGTCATCAATGTCACAAGAAAGGCTGAATGATTTAGCTATGTTATGTATTAAGAAGGATCTGTTGGACAATATTGATATTGATAATATTATTAATGATTTTGCATCTAAAAATGCATAGAGAAATTTTTTTTTATAAATCATGATCCTCTGTGTGTTTGTTAGTGCAATTCTTTTAGTGTTTTGCAGTTTAATATTGTTTTGATTGCTGCTATTGCTATTTTATTGTTACTGTTACTATTTTAGCGATTTTATTGTTAATGATTTTTGTAAGATATTATTAGCTAATATTATGATCATTTAATATTTGGTTTAGTATGTAGACTATAAATTAAGTCATTTATGTTTCATACAAACATGTAAACTTAAGTTAAACATGTAAACTTTAAGTTTACATGTTTGTAAATGTTTGTATATTGTAGATTTAGTGAGGCCCTTTTTTTTATTGCACCCATGGCCTATCGTTGTAAATGTTTGTATATTGTTGATTTAGTGAGGCACTTTTTTTTTATTATGCCCACGACCTATAAAACGATAAGAATGACCTTGATAGTAGGGAATAATCTAATAAAATATAAAACATGATTCTCATTGAACTAGTTGAGCTGCAACTAGAAGCACCAAGTTCGCTGCATGTTTATGGAGAGTGGGTGTTGTGCATTTTTGGCATAAAGATGAGCTTTGATGAGGAAAAAAAATTTGATCTGCAAGCTTGTATTTCTCCTCCTTCTTACCTGTAACTCTATGACTATTTATTTCTTTCTAAATGGGTGTTGTGAATGTGAATGTGGCTTCTAATAGAGGAGCATTAGTTTTCCCAATTTCTGAATTACAAATAGCTCAACTCAGTGAGTGATTTGTAATTACAATTGCTGATGGGGATCGGGTGTAAAATTTGACTCCATATAGCTTTGGAATATTGACATTGAAAGAAAAAGTGGTCTCAATTCTCAAAAGCTATGTCACAAAGCAAACATGTGGCATCTTCATGTCCATACCATTGACTCTTTATTTGAAGTTGATTCCTAATTGCTAGCCATGTTATAAAGGAAGCCTTGAGGCTAATAGAATTTTTCCACAAGATTGTAAACCACGAAACCTCCAAAGAATGATTAGTGAAAAACTAATGGCAAAATCGTGTACAGAATAGACCGTTCGAAGTCAGGTTCTAAGAGATAACATCTTTATGGACAAAATCATTTATCTGAGGAAGATAATTCAGTAGAGTGTGAAATCCACTAAATTCACCATGATATGCACCATTGGTAATCAGGGCTAATATTTTAGAATTGAGTGCCAATCGGTTTAGTAATTCTATCAGGAACTTGGGAAAAAGGGTTTATATCAAGCCACTATCGAAACAGAACCGTCCTAGCACCATTACCGATTTGATGCTGAATGTAAGAGTAGATAGCCTCTCGCTGTGCCATTATCTATTGAAAAATGGCAGAACCTATTAGAGAACAATCCAGCTGCCAGAAGTTGGTATACTTTAAGTAGTATTCATGGATCTATGGGATCCATAATGCGTCAATATTAATGTACAATCACCATAGCTACTTACACATCAAGACTTTTTGCATTTGTGTTATGGAAATGATCCTAAAACCTCCCTTTCTTTTTGAGATCGTGATATTGATCCACTTGATTTTAGCTCGCTTGGAATTGACAGAGGTGCCACTTTATAGAAAATTTATCATAATTCTATCTAGCTCCTTTATAGCTTTCTTGGGTAGAGCTACGTGCACAGTCTAATGGAGATGAAGGTTACTGAGGATCGAAATAATAAGGGTTACCCTGACAGTATAAGATAAGAATTGATTTTTTCCAGCCATGACCGCAATTTCGCTCTACTAATAATAGGAAGGAAGTCTCTATATTTGAGTTTAGAAGTAGTAACGAGAACTCCCAAATAGCCTAAAGTATTTGAAACAATGTTCATACTTGTCAGTTTCTTTAACTCATTCGGATTCCTTACATCTGCATAGAGTTATAAGCTACTCTTATCTGGACTGTACTTAAGGTCAAACCATTGAGCAAATGATTAAAGGGCATGCATCATTATATTGATGGAAAATGAATCAGCTACACATAGCAGTAACAATTTATCTGCATATATAAGGTCAGTAAGTTGGATCTCTTTAAAATTGCTGAAACCCCCATTGGAAGTGATGAGTTGGGTTAATAGTCTAGAAAAGCCCTTCATAACTAAAATAAACAGGTATAGAGATAAGGGATCACCTTATCGTATTCGTCTAGTTGGTTTTAAAGGTTTAGATGGAAAACTATTAACAAGCACACTCAATGTGGAAGTTTGAATATATGTTATAATCCATTGCACAAATCTAGGAGGGATGTGGGTAGCTTTAAGGCAGAGTTGAATAAATTCCCAGCTAATGGTATAAAAAACTTTGAAGAAGTCTACCTTTATAATGGAGTTGTTAAGTTTTTTCCCATAGTTATAATCCTTCATGAGTTCTTGAACCAGCAGAATGTGATCACCAATTTTACGGTTTGACATAAATGCTCCTTGTACAGTAGTGATAATAACAGATAAAACTAGCTTGAGTCTCTTTGCTAATACCTTTGAGATCTTCCTATAAATGGTGCTACAATAAGAAATCGACTTAAAATCACTCAATGATGCTAGGCTTGTGCTTTTTAGGAATCAAAAAAAGGTAGGGATGGATGAGTTCTTGAAGAAGCTTGGCAGATTCAAAGAATTCTTGTACAACCTCAATAAATAATTCACCAGTGATATCTCATGTGCATTGAAAAAACAAGGTAAAAAAACCGACAGGACTAGGAGATTTCGAATCTGTACACTAAATAATATTCATTTTATGTCCTAAGCCAAGACTATGGAGATGAAAGCATCTTTAGTTTGCTAATCTAGATGGCATTCAAACAAATTGCAAACATTAGAACTAGGTATGTGTATTTCGTATGTACCGATAAGATTCGTAAAATATTGTCTCATAACCTCCAATAGGCTATTTTGTTTAGTGTGTCCTCTCCCCTCTCTGTTGAGTAGCATAGATATTTTTTTTGATATTTCGACCATATAGTATAGAGGAATGAAAAAATTTAGAATTTGAATCCCCTTTCTTCATCCAATTGATTCGTGCCTTCTGCTTGAGAATCGAATGGTGATATCGAAGAGCATCTTGACATTACTGCATGCATTTCATTTTTATCTATTTATGGCTAGGCTCATGAGTAGAAGTATAATAGAGTTGTTGGGCAAAAGTAAGTTTGTCCTTCAAAGTTTGTAAGTTGTGATTTCTACCCTGCATAAAAATCTTAATAGCTACCTTCACCTTTTTAATTTTTGCATGAAGTGAAATGCCTTATATCCTGGGATTGTAACTTGCCAACAAGTGGAAACTAAATTTGGGAAGCCTTATATATCAGTGAGGGCATTAAAAAGTGTAAAGGAGCTCCTATATGTCTGATTTTAGTAAATATTTGAACCAATATAAGTGAATGGTTTGAAATTAGTCGTTCGCTAAAATGTACAAATAAGTTAGAGAAGTGATTTAGCCAAAATGAGTTGACTAGTACCCTGTCTAATTTCTTCCTCACTAGTAGACAACCTTGTTGGTTATTTGTCCAAGTAAATAGCTGACTAGTTGAATGGAGATCAACCAAATCCATCAGCACTAAAAAATTAGAGAGCTCCTTCGTAGTTCCAAGGTGAAATCTCCTACCCCTTTATATTCCAAACTAGGATTGACATGATGTGTGGGAATCTACTGTAGTTGGTTGTTTGCTTTTCTTCCTATCCGATCTCTTCCTAGCATTTTTGGTTTGGACTATGAATTTATCTGATGTAGAAGTATTTGGACCATTTTCAGTACAGCAATCTCCATCTTTTCCTTTAGCAAGATCTTGCTCCCTATGTTCTCTGTGGTAGTGTCTGGAGGCTGATAATTTTGAGCAAACTCTTCCTCCACTAAACCTTTTTCACTAACATCCCTTATAATACTTTGAATAGACGAATTGAGCAAAACTGCATTATTGATGCCTTCAATAACTACTACTTCTTGCTCTCTAGAGGTAGAACCTACTCCCCCCTCCATTAACTTAGCACTCTAACCAGTTTTGAATATTTTACGTATAGGGGTCCATTTCTTGATTAAACTATTTGGCTTTAAAGTGTATGTCAATTCTATTTTAACTAGGACCATCTCCACATTATTTCCTAATTTGTAGATAGATAATTTGTCTGGAAAAGAGGCATTCCTTGGAACTTCAATGCAGAGTTTAGCATATTCGATTCTCTATATAGTAGTCGTCTGTGTGTCCATCATGATAGGCTTTCCTAGTAAGCTAGTAATGAACCTCAATCCTTCCATGGTCCATAGCTCCATCGGCAAATCATGGAAAGTTACCCATATTAGAAACACTTCGATCTTACTACAATCTAACTCTAACCTAAGCTTCCATTTTCAGACAAAGAGGGTTTAGTCCCTTATTGCTCTACTATATTAGTAAGATTGGTACCATCCACAAACTTAAAGAGGATGGAGCCATCTGTTTTAAGCAATACCTTATCCAACCCTTTCTTTCCCCAAGTAGCCTTAGCCCATTAATGGACGATGGGAAAGACTAGTCGTTTTGACTAAAAAACCCCCACTAATATAGAGGATCATGCGCGAGCACCAGCTTGTAGGAGTTCGAGCAAAGGGGTCACTATACCATCCTTTGTAACATTATGGTAATGTTTAAGTTAGCCCTTATGGTGTTGAATTTGGAGCTTAGTTCTCCAAGCTCCTCGCTACTTATCTTCTACAAGTTTTGTCCCTGCAACCTCTTGATTTCCATTTAGGGTTCTCCCATTATTAACGTTCAGCACATTTTTGGAGAGAGTAGGAAAATCCTCCTTGGAGAGGAGAGCTCCCCCCCCAGCACCGCCATCAGGTTCACCCTTGTTTATATCCCAAATGTGGCCTAAGAAGGCTTGTCGGTAAGGCCGAAGCCTCCCTCTATAGGTATTTGTCCAACAAGCCAAAGGGAGGGAAGAAGAAAGGCAAAATGTCGGAAAAATGAATTCCTAATTTGGAAAGGGTGAGGGGAAAAATGGTAATCTGAGTAGAGAGAAAATTTGATTCTTAAAGGTAGGAAAAGGCATACTAGAATTCTTACAAGCATTCATACTATAATAAACAATGGACTTGGTTATAGTATTGACAATTTAAATCAAACTAAAGATTAAAGAAGCAGATAGAAACAAATGAAAATAGTAACCATTCAAAATTCCTACTAAAACAAACAACTTAAGTTATCTTCTAGGTTGACAGCAACTTGAACAGTTGATTCCAAATGCATGTAATGACTAGAGTCCATTTAGGGCTTAATATATAGTGTTAAGGTCAATCTGTTAGATTAATGACTATTAACAGAGTCCAGATTGGTCATCTTCTTAATCCTGTCTTAGGCCCCATCTGTTAGCTACATTCCTCGTGAGCTTAGATTCCTTAAATTTGATTATGAAGCATTCCTTTATCCTAAAAAATGTGTTAATACATATTTGCTTATTCTTGAATCTTCTTTGATTCCTTTCTTTTAGTACCTCATAAATGTTGAGCAAGTTTCATTACACTGCAAATATACGAATTGTATCTTATAGCATATAAAGTTACTGTTCCTATGAGGATTATGTAAGGTTAACAAATTGAACCTAACTTTTTATAATGTATTTATAATATGATTTGAATAAAAATAAATAATATAAATTGAAACAAATAACAAAAAAAATAATTCTAATAACATTGAGCTGGTAAATAAATTTAGGGTTGTGATCAAGATTGAATATTTAGGACTTATTCTTACCTTATTTTGATTCCTTAACTATTGTTGATTCAATTATGTGTTTGATTCTAGATTTCATAAGAGGTTTAATCAATTAACCCTAATTGAATTAGAAAATTCCAAATTTGCAACCTCTCAATTCACAAAACTTTTCCTAACTTATTCAATTAGATCTTAAGCTATCTATTGGATAATTAATTTCTCAAACAAGATCTCTCTTCGAATGATTGTTAATTAGATAATTTCAGGTCTATTAAACTACCAACTCTCATTGTACAATCTAACTATGATTACTTTTGACTCACTCTTTCGATTTATTGTCAAGTATAAGCATGCACAATTATCACAAACCCCAGAATATGTATTGAAATCAACAATAATCAAAGTCAGAAAATAATTCCAGAATAAATCCTAATTTGAATTTTAGAAATTTATGAACATGTTGAACATTTTAAAATTCAAATTACACATCAAGATTAATGAAAGAACTAAAGGAAAAGAAGAAACAATCTATTTAGGTTTTGATTTGGAAAGCTGGAATTCCTAAATATTCTTTTTGATCTCCCACGTTTGATCCGCTCTTTGGTGTCGGTTAATGCATTTTTTGGTGTGTTTCACATCCTTAAATAGTATATTAGGGTCTTGAGGGTGTAATTAGGGTTTTCTCACTTTGATCGGTTCCAAAAATATACTTAAACCTTAAAATAAATGCAAAACTCGCACCTGGATAGTCTCTATCACGATCGTGACATAGGAGTCATTATAATGACCTTGGATTTATCCTTTCTGTCGCGATCATGCTTTATGAGGCATGATTGCGACATAGGTCATGTAGCCCCATGCATGCCTATCACAATCGTGATATTCTTCACGTAGCTTCCAACTTCCTTAATCTTCAATTATTTGATTTCCAACACTAACAAGCATATCAAACACCTTATGAAATATAAAATTAAGATTGAAATCATGCTCTAAACCACAAAACACTTAGAATATAGACAAACACTCACAATAACATAATTCTAAACCTATATACATGATAATCACCCAATAAACACCTAAAACACACTAAAATACCTAGGAAAACATAGTATAAACTATACCTATAAATAGACACTAGTGTATAAGGCTTGTTTGAGAAGAGTATGATTGTTAGCTAGCATGGAAGGTCTACTAGAAACCCAACTTATGATACTCTCCTATTAATCTTCTACATGGACTATTTATAGGCAAGCTTAATTCTTTTTAAAGATCTTTGGAATAGTAGCATGAAAAGAAGATGCGATCTTTAATCTCATTTCATCACTATAAAGTGTGTATTGGGGAGTTATGGCTAAATTGGTCTCTACCTTATCAAATATGCTTAGCCAATTTATAATTGCTAGCCATATGATGAATGCTACCTTGTGGTTATTTCTATTGAACTGGATTAGACTATGCTAGTTCACTATAGGAGGTGGTTGCTTGAATAAATAAAAGGATGTTTTGTTTATCAATTGGTCATATATGTATTTATTCCATATCATTTATCCATCATGTCCTGTCTTATATTATAACTTAGTAAAGCTTTTTATAGATAGTTAAAGCCTTTAAACTTGATATGTCAATCATTTCCACTTATTTACTCCTTAATCTTAGAAGTGAGTTTTAACATTTATTTAAGATGATAGATTCTAGGGAGTAGATGTAAAAGGCCTTTATCACTCTAATTGTCAGAGCAAAGCCAATTTTGCTCTTAATTTTCAAATATGTTTTTATTTTCATACACAACATCTCTATTAAATTGATCCATAAAATGCTAAATTTAGGCTTTAACTCTAAATATCTTTATTCCCTTAAGTGATGCATATGCATCCATTATAGCAATAAGTTCTCCTTATCAGTGGCTAATCTTCGTATTCTTTCAAGAAGAACAACTTTTGTTACAATATAAGTGGTCCTTAATCCAGACCTCCTTAATCTTTAGGTTCTTTTATTTCATTCCAGCTTACCTTGGCTTTAGATTTCCTTTATGCATCTCCATTCCATAGAAAGTTTTTCAAATTTCTTTCAATATCTTTTGCCATCTTTTTAGATAAAATCATATATGAAACCCACTAGAAGTAAAGATTGTTTAGGATTGATTTGATTAGTTGAAGTCTTCTAAAGTATGATAAACTCTTGTTACACTATTAATTAATCCTTCTCTTAATCATTTCATAAAGAAGTTTGCATTCTTTATAAGTAAGTCTATCAGTTGTAATTGGAACTCCCAAATAAGTAAAAGGAGGTTAAAGGATTGTCAAACCTATTAAAGAATCCACTTCATGAATGATATGGTTTACATCCTTTGACATTATGAGCAAAATTTTATCAAGATTTAGTTGAATGCTAGATTGCTTGTAAAAGTGGTCGATGTAATTGAGGAAAGTGGGGATTAAGCTAAAATCTTATTTGTAAGACATTAAAAAGTTATAAAGAAAGAATAAATTAAACATCTTTAACCTGTTATATCTTTTGAAAGATGTATTCCTTTCAATATTGAAGCTTTAAGCCTTTAAAGGACTTCCATAAAAATGGAAAAGAGATAGGGTGAGAGGGGATTCCTTTGTCTAATCCCTCTTCTCCCTTTAAGCCATGATATCTAGTGTCTGTTAACTAGTTCATTAAAGGAGACAATTGCCAATCATTACTTATTTTAGTTGTTGAATTTCATTAGAAAGCCTAGTACTTTAAGGGAATGGATCAACAAATTCTAATTAGATAAATCAAAAGCTTTCTTGAAGTTAAGTTTTCAAAGTATAGTGTTATCTTAAACCTTTTCTCTAATAACCTTTGATTAATTCTTGAGCTAGAAAAATGTTGTCACTAATGTTTCTTCCTTTTATTATAGGCCCCTTAAGATTTACTTATAAAGGAGCCTGAAACTTCCTTTATCCTTCAAATGGATATCTTGGATATAACATTATAAAGATTATTGCAATAGGAAATTAGCTTAAAATCCTTTAGAGAACAAGGATTTTACAGCTTTGGTACGAAGCAAATGCATGTTCTTTGATTTCCTTAAACTAAGTACTATTTCTGAAGAACTCCATAACTATTC
Source organism: Erythroxylum longipes (assembly GCA_027563885.1). Lineage (NCBI taxonomy): Eukaryota > Viridiplantae > Streptophyta > Magnoliopsida > Malpighiales > Erythroxylaceae > Erythroxylum > Erythroxylum longipes. The sequence continues at coordinate 25,093,466 of JAOQMS010000005.1, read as the reverse complement.
TTTACACTTTTTCATGTCTATTCCTAAGGTTGCTTGAAGAAATAAGCATTGAGCCCATCTAGACATAGGGCTTTGTTGAAGTTAACACTTTTCATTGCATTATCCATATCTAAAGCATTTATTAGCCTTATTAGATCGTTTTTATGTAACATCCCACTACCATAGAGTATATACTCAAACATCCAAAGGACATTCAAGTGCATATATTATGACAATGACATGTTAGAGTTTACTTAATCAGGAGAAATAATTTTGGTAAGACAAGTATGAATAGTTTATATAGTAGAGTGACATTCAGAACTAGATCCCAGGGAATTTTTAAAATACTTAAAAGACTAATTCTTTAATATCATTCTATTCCTAAACTCTCTCCCCCGTGTCTTTAGTAAGGCCACATCTGTATTCCTCATTGTCAGGATTACCTTGAAGAAGAAAGCTAAGCATTTGTCTACCTATTACAACTAAAGAATTATGGAATTCTATCTCAAAATTGGGTGATTAGCATCTAAAGCTTTGACATAATTCTCCTAAACTACATTTTCCTTCATTTTGGTGTTGACATTCCAAGGGCCCTTGTACACGTTTTCTTATGCAAAGTTAAGAATCCTTTTTACTTCCTTTATGTCCAAATTCTTACTACTGAAGAGGCTTTTGTTCATTAAAGAATCTAAACGGAGTAATGCTAAAAGGAATTTTTTTGTAGGTTGTGGACTTTCACTGGAGAGTGGTTTGAAGTTAAAGAGTTGTTGAATATAACCTTACTTCCTTAGAATAAAGCCTTATCTAGTTTTTTGCTAAGGAACCATTGTCCTTATTTCTTATTAGTCTAAGTAAAATGCTTTCTTTCATAATTGAGATCATTAACCTTCAACTTCCTTATGTAAGAAGGTTCCTTAGATCCCACACCTTTCTTAGATTTAGATGTAACGAAAGTTCAAGTAAAACATTTAAATATTACCTAAAGATCATTTATATCTATAGACAAGTTACATAAGTCTTGCCATTAAGAGTTTCTTTCAAAGGAGATATTAGCTATATACAAAAAACTAAAGCAAATATTCTTTCTAGTTGTTTTCAAAATAGTAAAAATATGATGGGCATGTTTATTGAAACTATGGTTTATTACTTTAACTATGGTTTATGATAGGTGAGTAAAACCTAACTATTTTGGATAAACCATAGTTTCTTACACTTGTTCTCCTTGACTTTTATCTCTAAAAGTGTTGGACCCCGTTTTCGGAGCCCAACTTTCCTGAATATCAAAAGACATGAACGTATTCAGGATGTTGGCCCTGAAGACTGAGAGGTTCGAATCGAGATGAAAGTAGTAGCGTCTACATTGGTGGTCTTCGCTGCGACAAACTTAGTGTTTCGTTGTGGCAAAACTATGGTAAGTACCACTAAGGACCTTTTAGAAAAAGTTCGCCGCGGCGATGGTCCGACTTCTCCACGGCGAAGTTACCAAGGTACGCCACGGTGAAGTTACCAAGATCAAAAGAAATACCCTTCGGGAAAGGTTCACCACAGCCAACCTCTGGCTTCGCTGCGGCGAAACCCTCAATTCACAACCCAAAACCCAATAATCCAACATCTATCACTAAACATCAAACACAACTTAATACACATACATATACAATCTTCCCACAAAACCATTTACA
>JAOQMS010000005.1:25046899-25085375 GCA_027563885.1 Erythroxylum longipes | reverse complement strand
ACTCCAAAAATTTCTAATTCATAAATTCTAATTTATTTTCATACTTGATAATCTAATAAAATAATTAAAATAAAATATAAATATAAAAATCCTAAAAGCGGGATCCAACAATTCCAATATATTCTTCTATTTCATTAAAAAGGTCTAAGTTTAAAGTAAACATATTGTTTAAGATTGTCGTTATTATAAAATGTAAGCATAAGGTGTTAAATATAGGATAAATCCCTAGCTTATATGCATGCCTTAGTTTTGGAGCCACCTAAGACTACTTTTGCCTTTTTTCTTTTGCTTATGGATGGTTGAGAGCTCACAGTTACGTATATGGAAAAATGTGAAAATAAAAAGTATTTGAAGGACTACTCAAGATTGAAAAAAATTCTAAAAAGTTAAAGTTTTGAGCCCTGGCTTCTCAAGATATGGATTTGGAAAAGAAAAAGCTATTGAATCTTGATGAAACTTGTAAAAAATCTAATGAAAATTATTACAGGACTTAATTTGGTTAGTTTTATTTTTTTGAAGAAATTAAGATAATTGAGACAAAGTTAAAAAGATGGTAAAAATGGGGGTTTGATGTAATAAATATAAGGGACATATTTGTCACATGACCTTGGCGTATACTACAGAAAGATATGATAATGGACTAGGGTGAAAGTGCATTTTGGACCTTAACGTTTGTAATAAAATACAAAATGAACCCTAAAATTTTGAAGTGTTCAAATTGAACCCCAAATATTTTCAAAATGTTTAAAACAGATCCGAAGTAGATGAAAAACTTAATAAGGTTAACTCGTTGTTAACTAAACGCCACATCAATATTGACGTGACATTATTTTTTTATTTTATTGAACCAAAAATGGCCCCATTGCCATATGACAAGTGGGACTCACAGTTAGAAATCTATAAAAATGGGTCCTATTATCATGTGACAAGTGGGACTTATAGTAAAAATTCTATAGAAGTGGGTACCATTACTATGTGATAGGGGGACCTAGTTTTTGATTAATTTAAAAAATTAATTACATAGTAGTGGGGTATTTCACTGACGGGGAGTTAACCCTATTAAATTTTCAATTCATTTGAGTTTTGTTTTAATATTTTGAAAATATTGTGGTTTAATTTGAACACTTTCAAAAATTATAGTTTAAGTTGTATTTTGTTGTAAATGTTGATATTTAAAATGCACTTTTGGCCTAATGGAATATTTAAGAAATAGTTTGGGACACAAATGTAGCCCAACCTAGAGCTTCCTGGAAAAATTTTCTATACTCACAACTAGGGGCACGAATGTGTCACCATCCATGGATCCAATTGTCACAAACACAATATGGGATATCGGCTTATGACATGATGCGTTTAATAATATAATTCAGTACATGCCTGATTTTTAAGATTTGCATCATCTTGTTCCTTTGATGTTTTGTCTCTAATCCTGAGGACAACTTTCTTCATTGAGATGATGTCTAGATCTTGATTTTCTACTAAAAAAGAGTTTAAAATTGATTGCTCAAGGATTGGAGAAGCCTTTTAATGTCTAACCTTTGCTTTTTGGAGAGAAAGGATGTTTCTAAGATGTTTTTTCTTTAAAAAGAAGGGTAAATTAAGGTTTTTGCCCTTAAATACATTTTAATCCTCCTAAGACATTGTCTAAGGAACGAACATGACCTAGACTATGGGCCTTAGTATTTATTTTGGGTAATTGACATGGCCTCTAACAAGATCATATTTTGAAGCCATATATTTTCTTTTTCTTTGGGATTAATACACAACCTCTAGCAAGATCATGACTTTTAATCATAGATCTTCATATTTTTCCTTTAACTTACACATTGTCGCTTACAGGGTCATTACTCTAGCCATTTCACTTACTGAATTAGTTCTTCTAGTTCATAGACTAGCACAGATATGTGGGCCAAATTATGTTCCTCCAAGAATTGTGAATTTCTTTATTTTATTATTTAGAATGGCCTCAATTCTTAAATAATATAGTCGTAAGTCCCAATTTGCATAATTACCGAAAAGGATATAACTAAGTAAATAGGCTTGAAGCATACAAAATTTTCTTAAAATTAAGAAAAACAAAGTAATATAACATTATATTATGACAAAATTTAAAAATATAAGCATTCCTTATGCACATCACGTTGGTTCACAAGAATAGGCCAAGCTATGTTTAACCAAGAATTATGTTTTTACTCATATTTTTTCTTTAAAAAGCCTCCAAAATTTAATAAATCACATCCTACGGTTAAATGCTCTAATTTTCTAAAAATATATCAAAAACTCTGTGTGGTAGGTGGAGTTACATTGGAGGAAGAGAGTTATAACATAATTTTTTTGGTAGTTATAAATTTCTCAAGACCTTTTCTTTTTAATTTTTAATCCAATCAATTATGTTTTCTTTTAAAACTTTGAATTTGGATGTAAACGAGCTGTTACATGCAAGTCACATAATAGAAATAGTTTACAAGTATTTCTAATTCACTTGGATTTTTTTTCATTTCTTGCTATAAGTAGAGTTTTATATTGTTATTTAGTCTTAAAAAGTTTTTAGAGCAGATAAGTCAGTTAGTTTATTTGTTATCAGATACCAGTTGCATTTGGAATTTTAGAGTAATCAAAGAATGAAATGATTTTATGGAATAAGATTTGATCGTTTAACTATGTATAAATTTTATTATATTTGTATAGTATCAGTTAAGTTGGCTTAGTACAATTATTTAAGAAAAAAGGAGTTTTAAGGTTGCAATTAATCTAGCACCGATAAAGAAAGAAATAGAAATTCATCTGCTTCAAAACATCATCCTCAAAGTTTCCATCCTTGAACGATTAAAGAACACTCCCAATACAAATCCAAGAAGAGAACATGAAATATTTAGAGAAATCCACTTAGGAACAATTAAGGAGCATAGCAATTTGAGAGGGGAGCTGTCTTAATCATCTAAGAGTTGATAGAAAAATACTAAAATGGCAGATTGTGAACAAGCTAAATAAGCTATAAATAAAATTTAAAGACACAGTAAACAGGACTTAATGAAAAATACATGCTCAAGATAAGCCACATATAGTCTGCAGGTTTAATTAATCTTTTAATTTATTAATTGTAATAAAACATTTTAATGTAGTTTTGTACCTATTTAGAAATAAAATTAATTCATTCATTCATTGTAATAAAACATTTTTATGTTGATTGTAGTCCTTTTCAAACAGTGGTGCATTCTCACCAATTAACTAATTAACATCATATGTTTGTGTTTTAGATTAAATAATAGATTTTCTCTGTATTGCATTATATATCAAAACTTTTTATTTTTTTGATTTGCTTGCATTAATATATTAAAAATATAACAAAACTATTGAACAAGTGTATTGTATTAAATACAAAATATTCTTTTTCGCAGGCCCTATTTTATGTTGAAGAGCATCACTCATCCTTCTTCTTTATAGTCTGTAGTTGTCCGTCCATCTAGGTAAGTCGTCCAACTAATGTCTACCATATGTGTTGCTTTAATAATATTATGATGCATTTGGGTTTTGTGTGAATGCAAAGGAGGTCTTGATTTTGTATTATTGTTTATAATATTCTTATAATCATTGATGAGTTTTTATGTTGTTCTTTAATTGTCTAAGTATTTATGTTTGGGTTTTATTTGAATCCTTGACGAGTAGATGTATGATTACATAAGTTTTTACTATAAATTGAATGAGTTTGAGATTTTATGGATGATTTGAGGCATAATAAACCCCTAGGATGATATATAGGCTAGAAACTCGTGATGCAGCTCCCGTGAGACTTATCGGTAAAAAATTCCATGAGCCTAGGAGTTATAGCGAGAACTTGCTTTCTTGATTCATAGGTGTAAACAATGCCACGTATCATAGTATTTAAATCAATTGTAGGTGATTAATTCAAACATAAACACTTTAACTTCAATGTGATTAATTCAAACTTATTATTAATACAAGAAATTCATAGGTTTAATAGACATGATAGTTCTTTGTATAATAAACCTTAAGACAGTATATAGGCTGGAAACCCGTGATGCAGCTCCCATGAGGCTTATTGGTGAAAAATTCCACGAGCGTAGAAGTCACAGTGAAAACTTGCTTTCTTGATTCACATGTAAATAATGCCACGTACTATAGTATTGAAATCAATTGTAGGTAATTAATTCAAACATAAATACTTCAACTTCAATGTGATTAATTCAAACTTAGTATTAAAATAAGAAATTCATAGGTTTAATAGACATGACATTTCTTTACATAATAAACCCCTAGGACGATATATAGGCTGGAAACCAGTGATGCAGCTCTTGTGAGGCTTATCGGTGAAAAATTTCATGAGCCTAGGAGTCATAGCGAGAACTTGTTTTCTTGATTCACAGGTGTAAACAATGTCACATACCATAGTATTGAAATCAATTGTAGGTGATTAATTCAAACATAAATACTTCAACTTTAATGTGATTAATTCAAACTTAGTATTAACACAAGAAATTCATAGGTTTAATATACATGAAAGATCTTTGAATAATAAAACCCTAGAACGATATATAGGCTGGAAACCCATGATGTAGCTCCCTTGAGGCTTATCGGTGAAAAATTCCACGAGTCTAGGGGTCATAGCGAGAACTTGCTTTCTTGATTCACAGGTGCGAACAATGCCATATACCATAGTATTGAAATCAATTGTAGGTGATTAATTCAAAAATAAATCCTTCAACTTTAATGTGATTAATTCAAATTTAGTATTAACACAAGAAATTCATAGGTTTAATAGACATTACAGTTCTTCGTATAATAAACCCCTAGGACGATATATAGGCTAGAAACCCAAGATGCAGATCCATGAGACTTATCGGTAAAAATTTCCACTAGCCTAGGAGTCACAGTGAGAACTTGCTTTCTTGATTCATAGGTATAAACAATGCCATGTATCATAGTATTGAAATCAATTGTGTTTGATTAATTCAATTGATTAATACTTAGGGGATGATGTATAAAGTTTAAATGTTCTGTAAACTTAGGGGACATGAAGGATGCTAACTATCAAATCACTTTTTTAAATTAACAGTTTTGCATAAATGAGTAATGTTGATGGATCTTAGATGTATAAACAATTAACACCTTATGGTTTCATTACTCCTGAGTTTGTTAAGGGCGTTGAAGTTTTTATTCATTATGCATGTTCTCAACTTGCATATACGGATGGCCCAAAGATTGGATGTCCATATAAAAAGTGCAAACATATTCGTTTCCTTCTTATTGATAAAGTGAATGGCCATTTGCTGAGAAAAGTTTTTACTCTAAATTATTTTGAGTGGGTACGACATAGGGAGCCATTGATTTGTAGCACATTAAGGGGTAATGAAGTAAAATTGTTAATAAATATGGATGAGTTTGAAGTGGGATTCGATTTAGTGAAAATAGTTTATGATGTAGTCGATTATACCTTTTAGAAAAATATAGAAAATCTTGAAGAAGAACCAAACCCACATGCAAAACCATTTTTTGACTTACCATACTCAACTGACCAAAAAGTATGGCCATATTGTGAGACAATGACTCAATTATCTTCAACTGCTCAAATATTGAACATAAAGTCTAAAGGGCATATTTTTTATCATAGTTTTGATAAAATTCTTGAATGCTATAATGAATCATTACCTCCTGATCATACAATGGTTGATAGTTTTTACAATATGAAGAAACTTATTAGAGGTTTTGGTTTGCCTGTTGAAAAAATTGATTGTTGCAAATTAGGATGTATGCTATATTGTAGAGATGATGTGGAATTATAAGAGTTCAAATTTTGTGGTCAATCTAGGTTTAAGCCTATAAAGCATTCTTGAAGTAAAAATTAGTACCCTAGAAGTGGATGTATTATGTTACCTCCAAGAATTCAAAGACTATATGCTTTTGATGTTACTGCATCTCACATGATATGGCATAATGAACATGAACAAGAAGATGAAATAATAAGTCATTCATCAGATGCACTGGCATGGAAATATTTTAATAACACCCAATATGAGTTTGGAGTTAAAGGTCGAAATGTTAGGTTGGGATTGTCGACGGATGGGTTCCAACCTTTTGGTTAATCCTGCCAACAATATTCATGATGGCCAATCATAATTACTCCTTATAATTTGCCTCAATGGATGTGTATGAATGAGGCATATATGTTCTTGACAGTGATTGTGCCAGGCCTATAAATCTAAAGCATAAAATTGATGTATTCTTACAACCATTGGTATCTGAATTGTAGCATCTTTGGGAATATGGTGTAAAGACATATGATGTGTCTCTGAAATAAAATTTTGTGTTGAGAGTAGCTTTGATTTGGACTATTAGTGATTTTTTAGCATATGTTATGTTATTTGGATGGATCATAATAGGGAAATTGACTTGTCTTTATTGTGACAATGATTCTGATGCATTTTATCCTTCAAATGGGAGCAAAACATGCTAGTTTTATAACCACAGGAAATTTCTTCCTCCAAATATTACATTTAGATGGAATAAACAAAAGTTCATTAAGAGTAGGATGGTACAAACACCTCGTCCCCCTTATAAAGTTGGTGAAGAGATATTGCAGGAGATTGATGAATTTGGGTTGCTGAAAGTTACAAAACTTGAAGCTGATGAAGTTAATACAAGCATTAGTAAAAACTTTGGTTGGAGAAAATGAAGCATCTTTTGGGATTGGAAAAATAATTTGATACGTCATAATCTAGAAGTGATGTATATTGAAAAAACTATTTTTGACAATTTGTTCAATGTCATAATGAACATTGAAGGGATGTCAAAAGATAATGCAAAATCATGAGTTGATTTGAAAGAATGAGTTAGATAAAATCTTCACATCGGTAAATATCCAAAAACATGTTACGCTTTGGATAAAAAACAAAAGGAAATATTGTGTGAATGGTTGAAAAGTCTAAAGTTTCCCAAACTTGGCAAGGTGTGTGGACATGAGGATGTGCAAATTATTTGGGATGAAAAGTCATATGTTTATTCAAAGGCCAATTCCAATTGTATTTAGGGAGTTGCTACCGAATAAGATTTAGGAAGTTAGAACATAATTTAGTTTGTTTTTCAAAGCTTAACATCATCTGATATAAAGTTTGTTGAAATGGAAAAACTAGAAAGGAAAATTCTAGTAATTTTGTACAAATTAGAAGGGATTTTCCCTCTAAGCTTCTTTAACTATATGGAGCATCTACCTGCGCATTTAGCACACGAGTTTAAACTTGCTAGTCTAGTTCATATTGATGGATGTACCTATTTGAGAGGTAATTAACATAAGCTAAACTTGCTAGTCTAGTTCAATATCGATGGATGTATCTGTTTGAGAGGTAATTATAGTAAATATTTAAATTGAAGTAATAACATATTTTAATAATAGAATTGTAATAACCCTATTCGCTAATGTTGGTATTTGCATCAATTAAAGAAAAATGTCAAAAACAAGTCTAGAGGTGAAGGTTCGATATGTAATGCTTATTTAGTGGAGAAAGTAAGTACATTTTTTTCAAATTATTTTGAGCCGCATGTGCACACAAGAGAAATAAAAGTTCCTTGTAATGACGATGGGGGAGGAACGGGTGATGCTAATGGTAACTTATCTATTTTCACATATCCTGGATAAATATATAGACATTCAACAAGAAGAATGTTAATATAGGAAGAAATAGAGGTTGCCTATGGTTACATTTTATTGAATTGTCAAGAGGTTCAACCTTTCATACAGTAAGTTGAAATTGATTATTTGGGTTTTGAAATTTAGTGTTATTCACAACTGACATATTGAAATTGATTTTAAAATTGATTATTTGGGTTCTGAAATTTAGTGTTATTCATAACTGACATACATAGTAATGTTTTTAGATTATACGAGGAGCAGTTACATGAGCTAATGCCTGAGAAAAAAATAGGATGATATCAATAAAGAAGTTAGAAGACATTTTCCTTGATGGTTCTAGAAATATGTAAGTTTTCACTTACAATTATTGAAATGATAGAATTATAAGATTAAAGTGTTAAAATGAAATTATACTATTTAATATGATAATTTCTTTGTGTAGGCCTTAAAAAGTCCAATAGAGAACAAATTCATAAGTGATCTTGCGAAAGGACCTTTGTGAACTGTTAAATCGTATCTGATGTATTTCGCTAATGGATACAAATATCATACAAAATATCATGGTTATAGCATGACAATAGTAAATAGTGGGGTTTGCATACAGGGAGAATTGATGGATTACTATAGTACAATTATTGAGATACTTGAAATTGAGTATCTTGCATTGCCAATAAAGTAGAGTGTGATATTTAAGTGTGACTGGTTTGATCCAACTCTTAATGTTAGTACAAAAGTGCATAGCTGATATATTCTAGTTGAAATCAACCAGCGAAGAAGATTTAGACAATTTGAACCTTTCGTGTTGGCGATGTAAGAGATTTAGGTGTATTATGTCCCTTTTCCCAACTTATGACAAGATAAGTCAGATTGGTTGACCGTTTGCAAAGTTAAACCTAGAGGTGTTTTTGGATCACATGGAAAAAGAGAACAGAGAATTGAAAGTGAAGCATTTCAAGAAGATGTTTATAAAATAAAGCATCTGTTACATATGAAGAGAATGAACCTTTGAACAATCCAAATAACGAATAAGTTGAAATTTCATTTGGAAAGGAAGAGAAGGGCGAGAGATCTGAAGAGGAGCCTGAGTTTGATTCTAATTCTTCAGAAAAAGAAGATGATAATGATTTTAATTTACAATTAAGTGCTGATAGCGATTAATTTGTGTTTGTAGTAGAATGTTATATTCAATAAATCAATTATTGAATCAAAAATATATTATTATATATTGAATTGAAATTGTTATATTTCTAGAATATTTAATAAAAATATGAATTTCCAGTTAAAATATGCCACCAAAGAGAAAGCAAGATATGATAAGACCAAGGTCCAGACCACGATTTGGAGCCAGTTACTTTCCAGGTGAAGCATCACATTCTGCAATTATGACAGAATCAGATGTTGTACATCCAGTCACTACATATGCAGATGAGGCATCACCTTCTATACCTGCTGCTACACCATCCAATAGCTTTATACCATCCACCACCCCTATACCAACAGAGATATCAGGGGTAAACATTGCGAATGAAGGAGGCGGCCTCCAACCTAGAGCTGAGGGAGTTGATGGAAGAACTTACATCATAATTGTCAACAATCTGTAAGTGAAAATACATGAAACACCATATGTTTATAATTAAGTTACAGGTTTAAATTTAAAAATGATATAAAATTCTTTTTATATTAGGTTGATTCCATCTGGACCGTGCTAAAGAAACATGATATCCAAGTTCACGGAGAAGATTGATCTTTAGGGTTATATATGAAATAATATCTCTTAGGTAATAAGGGAATTTTATTATTAGGAGTTTTAAGTACAAAAAATATATTTTTTGTATTTTTAATTGATTTTTATATATTAATTAAATAAATATTGTAGGTTATATGTACTTATCGTATGTTTTTTCCTTTTATAAGAAAGAACTTTTTTAAGATTCTAAATTTGACACGATTATTTATAAAGTATAGGAGAGACGAGCTCGTATACGTTATAGAGACTTTGTTGGTGTGAGACACAAGACTAGTGTACGACCTCCTTATATTTCTGAAGAAATATGGAGTTGTTGGCAATAGTATTGAACATCACCTGAGACAATGTCCATTTTAGAGTGTAATTTTACCAACAGAAGTGGAGGGCTGGGGGGAGAGAGTTTTCTCATACACACTGGAGGATCTATTACCCACCACGAGCGTACAGAGAGAATTGTAAGTATCTGTACACACGTTACACTTATATTCTGATTTTTTTTACTTTGATATTTTTCAATTTTATTTGATGTGTAAATTTTGGAATAAAAATATGTGTATTATGGAGAATGATAATGTTATAAATATCTGGTTCATATATGGCTGTGATGTTGAGTTACATTCCTTATTCAATAAGGGACATCATAAAAATAAAGAAAATTATGTCGAAATTTTTGTAAATTGTAAAATTTTATTTTAATGCAAGAAAAGTCTATGGGCAGAAAACCTACACCCTGTCAACTCTTTTTGTACACTCATACTAAGAAGCATGACGATGTGACCTTCATCAACACTAAATGTAGAGAACTAAATGTATGTGAAATTTAAGCTTTAATATTAATGCTTAATAATAATCACTTATTAAAATAAACATTGCCTTCTGATAGGACCAAATATAAGAAAGCATTCAACGACAATCTCAGTAGTCTGAAGATGTTGATGAGAGTCGAACATATCTTTATGCAGTGGGTGTAGGGACCGTCGTAGAAGGATCTTCGGCTTAGGTTCATTTGTGAACACATATTATTTGCACTTCTCTACTTCTAGTACAACAGCGTCTAGTAGGCAGTCTGCATCCAATGAAGTCCATGAGCTTTGGAGCACAGTACAGGCATCGATAACTCAGTTGCAACAGTCGATGGAGTTCATAATGAGATGAATGAGTTGAAGGAAAATTGCAGCACTTCATCGCAACATTTAGAGCATCCACATTCACCAAATGAATAGCGTAGTTGTAGTTATTTTTATAAATTAAATACTTATTATTGTAGATAATAAAATTTTTATTATCAATTAAGATAATCTTTACTTCATATCATCAATCAACTTTCTATTTAACAAATTAAATTTAGAAACAAATCAAAATATTATCAATAGATAACTAATAACTGTATAAATTATATATCAATCATAATATTATCAAATAAAATTAAAAGCAGGGAAAATATTAAAAAACAATATTAGTAAATTTATCGACGGAAAAACAAAATCCATCGGTAAAATGCAGTGAACTTACCGACGGACCACCAAAACCCATTAGTAAAATGCATTGAATTTATCGACGGACAACTAAGATCCTTCAGTAAAATTAGTCGTGAATTTACCAACGATTTGAAAAATATGTTGGTAAGGTTAAAGACGGAGTAGCCTTGTTTGTCGCTACATTTATCGACCGAGACAAACCTTTCGTTGCTAAATTTACTGATAACATAAAAATTACTGTCGCTAAATATAGTGATGGAACATAAAATATCCATCGGTAACTTAGCAACGCAAAATTTGAACTTTGTCGCCAATTATTACCTACGACTGTTTCTCCAACGGCTCATTGCGTCAGTAAATTCCATCGCTAACGTATCTTACCAATGGAAAACCTTCACATTCCATTGATAATTTTCGTCGCTAAACTTCATTTTTCTTATAGTGCTTATTTGCCTTTGTGCAATAAGAAGGAGATGAATTAGGGTGAAGAATGAATAAGAAAATAAAAAAATGAAGTTGCAGCAAACCATTGCAACTTACACGACTATGTAAGTGAGATATATTGTCGTGTATTAGGACATGTATCTTATATGAAACATGTAGAAACAAGAATTGGGGAGATTTAGATATATATGGTTGTGCACACGACCATTTATCCAAACGTGTATCTCCCAGAACCTTGTTATAAATAGACACTCAAGTGGACAAAGAAGGTATCAATCATTTTAGAAACACAAAAGTGGGAAAAATACCTACCTCTTTGAGATTTACAAAGAGATAGCCTTCTTCCTTCCGGTTTGAAAGGGAAATTGAAGCTAAAGAACACATATGGGCGTCTCTTTATCTTGTGTTGTTAACTCACTCTCTAGAAATTGTTTATGTTATTATTTGCTTATTATTTTGGATGTTCATATAATAATGATATAAAATCTTTCAATAGATCATTTATTTATGAACCTATTGCCAAAATCTATAATACAATACATAATAGTTGTATCTTTGATTTATTTATGGCAAACTAGTGATGGTGAATCATTAGGGATAACATAGCATACGTTAAATGACTCGAGCTTGAGTGGTTGTTGCCTAGATTAATCTGTTTTTCTAATTCTTAATGCAACTTTCCTATTAAATCTAGAGAGTTTATTCTAAGATGTTTGATAAGTAGTTTTAATTCAAGAATTTATTTTGATTAAACACAACCTAAGTGAAGAATAGGGTAACAAAGCTTATTCTTAACCTACAATTAATAGTTTTTAAGAGAGGTATGAGAACAACAAGATGGTTAAGTATGCTTATTTGTGTGCAAGTTGAGATTGAACTGAGAACTAAATTCTTACTCATTCATCAATCTTCTAAATTTTATACTATTTAATTTGAGTTATTTTCATTAGTCCAATTTTACTTCATTTTGTTTATCGATTCTAACTAGAACCCCCCATATCCTAAATACTGATTCTTTCATTACAAAAGTTACACATACCTCCCTGTGGATACTATCCCTACTCACCACTACTTCGAATTTAGTGTGCAGAGTTAGGTTTTATTTTTTTAGTGTGTTCGATAAGTATCAAGAATTTTGGCGTCATTGCTAGGTAGTGAAGTGCTTTAGTTTTTTCTTTTGAATTCAATTGGTGTTTTGTATATATATTTGTTTATAATGAGTTTTTTGGTTATTTCTTGATCTTTTCAACTTTATTAGTATTAGTGTATGGTATTAACAAGATCTCCTCATTAAGGGCCTATATAATTTGACCCGGAGATCGAAAGGACACTACGAAGGTTGTGAAGGGAAACTATAACAACTCTAGAAGTACAACATGAGCTTATATTTGAAGAAACAATAGCTATTCCAAGAAAAATTAAAGGAGTTGGTTGAACCAGAATTAACTCAAAGACCATTGTGCATTACTTTTCCTAATTTTGCTGAACATGTAACTTTTGAACTTAAGTTTGGCTTAATCTATATTTTGCCTAACTTTTATGGACTTGCAGGTAATGATGCATACAAGCGTCTTAAGGAACTTGATATGGATGTCTGCGTATGAAACCTCAAAAGGTGACAAATAAGCATATCATGTTCAGGACTTTCCATCCTTATTGAAGGATATAGCAAAGGACTAGCTATTTGATTTGCCTGTAGGGAGCGTTAACACTTGGATTGAATAGAAGAGGCCATTTTTGGAGAAATATTTTCCAACATCAAAGATAGTTAGCATAACAAAAGAGATATGCAGGATAAATCAACATAACAGAGAGTCCCATTATGAGTATTGGTAGTGCTTTAAGAAGTTGTATGCCAGCTATACTCACCACAATATATTAGAACAACTCTTCGTCTAATACCTCTACGAAGGATTGTTACCTATCGAAAGGAGTTTGGTCAATGGAATGAGTGGTGAGACACTATATGAAAAGACTGACATAGAGGCTAAAACTTTAATTGAGTGCATGGTCATGAACACGAAACAATTTGGCAATTGCAACAATGGTCATCACGTAAACAAGGTAAGTACTTAATCCATTAAAAATCATTTAGATGAGCTAAAATCTTTTGTTAGAAAAATTGTTGTCGGATAAGCATGCATAAAGGCATGTGGTATATATGCAAATGTGAACCATCCAACAAATGATGTCTAACTTTGCAAGAGGGAAGTATGGAATATATCAATGCTGTAGGGGGAGAATTTCTCCAACCAGTACAACTTGTATTCCCAAACTTATAACCCAGGTTAAAGGGATCATCCAAACCTAAGTTATAAAGGGAATAGATAGCAAAATTACTTTCCATATAGGCCATAAGAAGCGCAGTAATTCCAACCAAAGCCATAAATCTCTTCTTACAACTTAGATACATCTCTGGAAGACTTAATTAAGTCTCTTGCTACTAATAATTTGCGCAATTTTAGTAGGAAGTCAAACAATTCCAGCAAGATACAAAGTCTAGCATCCAGAACATGGAAAGCTAGATGGGTCAGATGGTTGTGGCTATTAACCTCCTAGAATCATAAAGTAGAAGGTCGTCTAAACCGAGGTGAATCCAAAGAACATTAGCATGATAACCCTAAAGAGTGGAAAAGAGCTTGAGGTTTCTAAAAAGACCCCACAAAAGATGGCCAATAAAGATGAGATCAAGATGGAGTTACAAAATGAAGGAAATCCCTTATCTAGCATAAAGGTAAACTTCAAAATTCCCAATATGACTAAGAATAATCCTCCACCTTTTTCTAAAAGGTTGGCAAAATCAAACAAAGAAGAAAAGGATAAGGAGATATTAGAGACTTTTTGAAGGATAAAAGTGAACATACCTTTGCTAGACGGAATCAAACAAATTCCTTAAGGAATTTTGCATAACTAGGCACTCGCTTGATTGCGTCTAACAAAGGTATGCCCACTTCTATCCTTCAAAAAGCCTCTAATATCTCCTTATACTTTTCTTCTTTGTTTGATTTTGAATTGTGTACCAATAAAAGAAAGTTAAGAGGTGATGAGAACAAAATGATGGGTAAGAAATTTTTTTGCGGTCTTCAAAAAGAAAATACCTTCGAAGTGTAGGGATCTATGTATGTTTAACATTCCCTTAATATTGGTAACATTTTGATTAAGAGAGCTATGCTAGATTTTGAAGCATTAATTAATTTCATGTCTCGTTCTATCTATGCTTCTTTAAATTTAGGCCCTTTAAAAAAGACAAGCGTTATCATATAATTAGCTAACTATACTAATGCTTACCCTAATGAAGTAATTGAGGATGTATTGGTACAAGTGAATAAGTTGGAGTTTCCTACAAATTTTTATGTAATAGATATACATGATGAAACCTCATACAATCCTATACCTATCTTACTAAGGACTGTATCTTAACATGACCCAAACTAAGATAGATGTCCATGAGGGCACCCTTACAATGGAATTCGATAAGGAAGTAATTCATTTCAATATTTTTTATGCAATGAAACACCCTCAAGATGATCATTTTATTTTCTCTATTGAAGTTTTTGGGCCATCCATGCATAAGGGCTTACCTATAAAACTTGCCAAATGGCTAAGACTTTTATAATTTAGTATCCTGACATAATGGAATGGATATTGATCCATATTGGCATATGGTTTAGGACATTTCAATGAATAGTTAACCTAGCTTCCATTGTTGGAGGAAGATAGGAATGTTAGAGATATGTCATGGCCCTGATTAATAATCTTTTAAGCTCCTACCTTGTGCTAAACATAAAGAGGAAAATATTTTCATCATTCAGAAGCACCTCTTTTAAGCCTTACCATTTACAATTTCTTAATGCCCATATTTGAATAGTAGGGAAAGTTGGACTTTTCCTAATAAAGAAGCTGAAAAATGTTGAGGACCAAGAATTAGCTCCTTCCCTTAATAACTCTAATGTTAGAGTCATACTAGAGAAACCTTTAGAAAGAGGTGGTACAAAAGTGCAACTTTTTTGAGGGTATTTGTTTTTTTATCTTTAAGTTAAGGGGGATAAGGAACTCATTAGGGATGGCTTCCTAGGTGTTTGAAGGTGGAGAAGAGATGGGAGTTTGGTTGCCTTATGGGAGGAACATGAAGATGGTATAGGAATGGAAGGACAATACAAGGGAGTCTTGACAGAAGGCTACTAGAAGGGTTGGCTACAGGCATTAGTGGTAAGAAGTGATTGGGTTGAGTGTAGTTTAGTCAACTGCCAACTAGGGTTGATTTATTACCAAAAGTAATAAACTGCCAACTAGGGTTGATCTATTACCAAAAGTAATAAGGAAAGGGTAGGAAACTGTTCTTAAAATGGTAAATAAGAAGGCAGGAGAAATGTAAAGACAAAATTTCCCTTGCCCTAACTCTGATTTAAGATAACCAGAGAGAGGAGCCATCAATTCTTAAAAATCTCTCTTAAAAAAGGTCCTCCATCAATTCCACCTTCCTCTCCAAATATCTTAAAATTCACTTTCTTATTCTTTACCCTTAAGAATAATTTCTCATTAGGCACTTTTATAATAGCTTTAGTAGTAAAAAAGAAAGATTATCCTAACATAAAAGGAATCTCTCCATTATCATCTATTCATAATCGTAAAATTAATAAGAAAGATAAACTTGTCAACCTTAATTAAAATATCTTATATAATGCCCCTAAGATATCTAATTGGCCTATACGCTAATTAAATGCTCATACTACCAATAAAGTTAATGGTCTTCTAACCAATAAACTAAAAATAGAAAACCTTAGGAACTGTCTTTATCAGGCTGAATTAGAGGACCTAAGATATATTGACAATTATTATACCTTGAGTAATAAGAAAATAAGTACTTTATACCAATAGAAAAAGTGGACGTATGAACGCATCCTACTCAGCACATTTCATTAATAATGTTTTCAATTTCTTAGCCCCTGTGATCTCTAATTATTCACCTATTAATTTTCTTTTAAATGACCAAGTTTCTCTTAAGATGTGCCCATTTGGATTCAACAATCACCTAGTTCGTTACCTAAACTTCTAAAATCTATTCCTAGAGGATTGTCCAACAAGGGCTTAGGCTTGAGTCCTACAAATGCATCACCAAACTTAAGGCTATAGATATGAGCTAAAGGCTCATAATGTAGAAATTTTCCTAAACATTAAAAAATTACTAGAAGTTGTAAAGTAGACACTCAAGGTTTTCTAAAATCAGCTTTCAACTTTACCAAGTGATATAGCCCTCTTTTCCAAAGAAAGAATAGCTCTTAATATGCTCAGGCCTTAAGCAATCATCATTCCTTACTAAGGAAAAGAGCAAGAACTTTATAGCTAAAAGAAGGTTATTGCAATGGTAAATTCTTCTATAACATAATTTTAAAAAGGAAAAATAGTAATGGCATAATCTCTCTGTTGAATGAGCAAGGAACTATAAAAAATGATCCAAATGAGATAAAAAGAACTCATCATTTGGTACTACAGGGATTCCTTTTGAAAATTTGATACCATTTTCCTCTGTTAGATCAACTCATTCATTCATGTGGTCATTTTTTAGCATCAAGTTAAAGCTCTTTAATCCCCCTTTATCTTGATGAAGTGAAATCAGTAACATTTAGTACGAACTCCCATAAAGGACCAATCCCTAATAGTTATAATGGTTTCTTCAATTAATAAGCTTAGAAATAGGTTGGAGATTATGTGACATATCCTTAAATTCTTTAAATCAGGTAAAATCATTAAAGAGCTTAATATGACTTTTATTTATCTAGTTTTAAAAGCTCTTAACCTTTCAAAGATCTATTATAGTAGGCCAATCTTATGTTGCAATTTCATTTATAAAATTATCTTTAAAATGATTGCTTCTAGACGTAAGGCTATCCTTCTCACCTTTTTAGAACATTGTCAAGGTGCATTTATCTAAGAAAGGGGAATTGGAGATAGCATTCTTTTAGCTTAGGAATTTTTTAGGGACGATCACAGGGGTACTAAGCGTTAAAATTATGCTTTAAAATAGATTTTAGTAAGGATTTTGACTATATCCATTGGGGATTCTTATTTGAGGTGCTTATAACTTTTGGTTTTCCTTAAAATTCATCCAATGGATTAGGAAGTGTGTCACTATTATTTCTTTCAACATTCTAGTCAATGCGGTACCAACTAAGAGCCTTAAGGAAACTAACAGATTGAGATAAAGAGATCCTGTATCTCTTTACTTTTTTAACATTTGTATGGAGGCTTTGTTCAGATTAACAAAGTAAAATATGAAGATTTCAGGCAACTTTCAGTACCATATCAAATGCAAAGAGCTCCAACTTTTAATCTCACTTTTGCTAATGATATCATTATGTTTTTTCAAGCTAAAAAGTAGTCTACTAATGTCTTAGTCAATTTCCTTCACACTTTTCAATCTATATCTAGTTTTTCTTTCATTAAAAACAAAAGCAACTTTATCTTCTCTATAGGGATGGATAGACTTGTAACTTCATTCTTAGCAATTACAAGCTTCCAATTGGAAAAACCCCTTATAATACTTAGGGTTGCCTATTATTCCTATAAAACTTTCCTATATAGATTGTCAGCCTCTTTTGGAGTCCATATTTAGAAGAGACATTAGTTGGAATGACAAATGCTTATAATTTATTGGTAGATTGGATTTAGTCAAGACTATTTTATCAAGTTTGCAGGTTTACTAGCATGTACACCTCTTTCCCCTATCAAGCTAACCAAAAAGATAGAGATATTGTTGAGGAATTATATGTGGAGTGGCAACTTGAAAATTAGCCACAAGGACAAGGTTAAATGGATGGAAATTTGCATGCAAAAAGGCTAAAGAGGACTAGTATTGAAAGCCTTAAAAATCATTAATAAAATTCTTCTTTTTGAAGAACTTGGAAGCTTCATCTTAACCATAAATCCTTTTGGGTGTAGTGTATTCAGTCCCACTTTATCAAAGGGAAAAGCATATAAAATACTAAACCAAACCCTTATTTCTCATGGACTATGATCTAAGTGCTAAAAATGAGGGATATGCTAGCCCCTACATCATTCATGTGATTAAAAATAGCAAGGAAATGAGATTTTAGTTTGATTTTTGGCACCCATTGGTCCCTCTTTATAAGACACTTATTGCATTATACCTAATACATGTATATTAAAAGAAACAAAAGTTATTAAATTTATCTTTAATGATAGTTGAGTGGTTCCTACTTGGTTCCTAGATATTGCTTTTCCTATTTTAACAACCTGCGTAATTCTTTTAGAGTTAACAAGATCAGTTAGAATTGATATAGCTTGAGTACATTTACTAGTAGAATTTGTTTAAGCTTATTTATATGCTTCTTACCTACTATCACGTGGTTTATATTAGTTTGGGGCTCTGCTAACCAACCTAAGGCAGCTTTATTCTGTGGTTATTTGTTAAATGGAGGTTGAGCACTAAAGATGCTATTTTTTCTAGCTTTAAGGACAATTGAAGATACTCTCTATGCAATTCCCAGTTAGAAGACATTAGTCACTTGTTCTTTCAATGTATCTTTGTGAAACAAACATGGATTGATATCCTTAATTATACAAATTTTAATGTCCTTCTGCTACTTAAAACCAACTCATCAGTTAGGCTTCATCAATCAAATTAAGTGTTGGTAAGGACTATAAATTGCTTGTTGCTACTTTAAGTGGTATAGTTTATACGACCTAGAAAGAAAGGAATAATAGAATCTTTAAAAGGAAGAGCCAAGACCCCAGTTCCTTTTGCAAAAGCACTCTAACCTAGATTAAGGAAATTCTAGTGATAAGAATGAACATCAATGACATAAGCTCAATTGTGGCCTATAATTGGAACATTTAAAAGCTAACATTATAAGAGCTTATTAAGATTCTTGTTAATTCTATAAGGTTGGTTGTGAGAGCTTTAATACTCTGCTACACCTTCATAATCTGGATAGCTTTATTAGTTCAGTTGCTTCAACTTTTGTAAGCTAGGTATTTGGGTAGTAATACTTGATTCTATAGTATACCTTGGCTTGTTCAATGTTAAGTGAATTGCTAGCCATTATATCTAAGGAATAATAGTCTATCTTATTTGTGTAGTTCCCGAATCGTCTTTGTATTTTAAGAAGTGACCTTCTATCTCATCAGACAATGTAGTGATTGTGAAGTCATCTAACGTTTAATGGAATAGAAGTGGAGATAATAACGAATATGATAACCTCCCAAAAAGCTTGCCTTTCTTAAGCAATATTAAAAGCATAGGAAAAAAAGTGATGTTGGATAGAGATGGATGAATTATTGGAAGATTTGGCCATTCTCAATCAAAATGAAGTTAGGATCAAATGTTATTGATATTCTCCTGTTGGCATATACCTGATGGTTATTTAAAGTTAACTAATTCTTTTCTAAAAATCAAATGTCTCTTTTAAGTTACTAAAATAAACAAATATGTTTAAGAAGAATAAATAAATTGTTGATTTAAGGTTTGGGAAAAAATTTGTTATTAGGAAGAATAAACAAATGCATTTATAAATGTAGTATTTTTTAATAATTATAATCTAATTTTAATAATTACAAATTGACAAAATGTTAATAAGAGTCATTTCATCATTTACACGACAAAGGTTATATACCGCACACGGTGAGATTAATAGCCACATAATGAAAATTCATTAATATGGTACAAATAGTGTCATTTTATAAATATTATAATGTAAATTAGTACGTGAGATGATAAACATGAATTATTTTAATTTTTTACTAAATATTTACAAATAATTTTCACTTACATAAGGTTAAAATATACATTTTACTTCTTTGTGTACTTACAAGAAAATACAGTTGTAAATAGAAAGAATTTTTGTTAAATATGAGAATTACCAATGAAAAAATATTATAATATTTTTTAACTTTTATATAAGAAACAAAGGCAAAAAGGTCATTTTTAATCATAAGTTTTTCACTAATAAACAAATTTGACCCTAACATTCTAGTGTGAATAATTATAACCTTAATATTTGGAAACTATTAAAATTTAACCTTACCGTAATGGAAAATTTAAACGACTTTGTTAAGTGTTGACTTAATACTGAAAAAATAATTTTTTATTGAATTGAGTGGCCCCTATATCATGTCAGCGCTGATTTGATAAGGTGAGACCCATATTTTAATTAAATAAAGAAAATATTTATTTTATTATTAAGTATGGGATCTATTATTTTTGTTAAACATTAAACAAACCTTAAGTAGAGAGATTAAATTACTAATAAACAAAACAATCTCACTTTTTGCATTTTGTTTACCCTTTCTCTTAAATCCATCCGACCCTCCCTTTTTCTTTCTAGCTAGGCTCGACCTTAGGCAAGGATAAGTAGGATACTTACCCAAAACCTACTCTCATGACCCTTATAAAAAGCAACAAAAATAGCTTCTATTTTGCCTCTTGTTCTTTATAAAAAATAAAAAGAGACAATATATGAGTCTTTTTTTCATTTTATTTGAGGCGTACAAAATGTTAGGAACAACCTTCCTCTGACTCTCCCTCGTCATTTTCTGTTTGAACATTTGGAATTGTTTACTACGTGGAATCCGTCAACGTTTGGAATCTCTTACCATCTCATATACAATACTTTTTATTGAACTCAAATCTTCTATGCCACCAATCCTATAATGAGTAAGATGGAGTGACACAAGTTGGAATAGGATTAGTAGGAAAGGATCTCGTCTCCCTTTCATTTGTCACTATCATTACAAGATAAGGTGGCGTTAGATTTGGAGAGAATTTGACGTAAGCATCATCGTCTAATAGGGGCCTGCTCAATTTAATAAAAAATATTTTTTAAGTATTAGGTTAGCACTAACATGATATTTAACAGAATCATTTAAATTTTCCGTTAGGTTGAGGATAAATTTTAACGTTTTTCAAATATTGATTGTAAAAAATTTATGATTAAAAGTGACTCTTTTATTAAGAAACAAAAAAAAGTTTATAACAAAAATATTTAAAGTTGTGTTACTATTCGTATCTTGTTCATCGATCTCCTTTGCTTCAGTGTCCAAGGTTCAGTTAGCATTTGCTTATTTGCTCAACGGTTGTGTTAAGTACAAAACGATTGATTAATGTTTGGCGCAATTGAAATACTCATTTATCAGTCGAGGTCTCCATCAAAACCTAGCAGTGCGCAAGACCACCTGCTCTTGTTTACTTGAGGGTTTTAAGGACTTCTTGTAACTACGAAACTTTTCACGATTCGGTGGTGGGTTTTGATTGTAAACTGAAGCCATCACCAATATTGCAGAATCAATGTCCAAGTTGAAGACCCTTAGCTCTATGTTTCGCTCTGCTGTTAAAGAAACTAAAGCCGCCGCCACCACCACGTTAAAGCAGCCCTCCACCACTTCTAAGGCCCTAAATACTTCTTCTTCCTCTATTATCAAGCTAGACGACTCCGACCCAGATTCTGGTACTTTGTAGTCTTAATTATTTTGATAGCAATCCTTTTAAATCTTTGCTCATCGTTTGGGTCAGTTTAATTCTTTTCTTTTTCTTTTTATGTTGTGTTGATTATTACAGAATATAGGACAAGACATGTTTGCAACGAGATAATGGCTGTACTGCGTGGTGGTAGGTAGATTGTTTGTAAAGTTTGGATTTCGGATACGATTGTAATGAGGTTATACAGTTTCTAGCAAGAATATAACTCTGCTCTCTTGAAGTTGTGCCCTTTTGTTGCGAATGAATGACCAGCCTATCTTAACTTGAGAGGATTTTTTTCATTTGATGTTGATTTTTTTTTCAGATGCTGCAGCTGATTCTAGAGGAATCAAAGATGATAATTCATCTAAAGTTTCATTGAAAATACCATGGGTTTCAAGTTTGTCTCAGAAGAAAGCAAATCTGCTTCGCAAGGAACAGTCTCGGACAAGAAAACAGAAGTGGATTTTCAAGTCTACAATGCCAAATAGGATTAACCGTTTAATTGGGATGTGCGCACATAATCTTGGGACAGAGGCTATGATTGACGTACTAGGCAAATTGGGACGTGAAACTGGGCAAAAGGAATGCTGTGCCTTCATAAAGATTTGTGTAGATGAAGCTAGGAGAACTAATGATGAGGATGTTGCATTGGAACAAATTTCAAAAGCATTTCAAATTTTAACATATATGAAAGAACAGGGTTTCCAGCTAGAAGAGGAAACCTATTGTCCAGTTCTTACTTATTTAATTGATATGTGTATGTTGGAGGAGTTCCTTTTCTTCTGCAAGGCAATAAAGGAATGTAGTCCTAGTTCAATTCCAAGATTAGGGTATTATGAGATGCTATTTTATATTAGAGTTGATGATGAAGAAATGATTGAAGAACTCTGCCGTTGCATTTCCGTCAATAGGAGACCTGAGACTATGGACTTGCATGGTATCTATGTTTGTATTGAACTACCTAAAAACTAATTGCTTTTTCGGTATATGGACTGTAATAAATATGGTATAGAGATAAAGAAGAGGTAGATGGGATAACAAATACAGCTTATATATAGTCTTTGTGACTTCTTGTTTGACATTTGGCAAACTTGTTTTGTAGCAAATTACCTGTTGGCACTTTGTGAGAGAGAACAGAAGGACAAGTTTTTGCAATTGTTAGAGATTATAGACATAACCAAGATTTCGACATTTGACAGTGTATGCAGTATCTTTAAATTCTTAGGCAGATTATCCTTAGACCCCTTTGCTGAGAAGTTCCTTCTGGATCTCAAAAAAAGTGGTACGCTTACACACATCATTTCTTTTGCTAAATGATGCATTTTGTTTGATTTCATACAAAATGGTATTAGTGATAAAATTAGTATTTTTTTCTAGTGTATAAGAATATTACTTTGTTCATACCCTTCACTAATAGATATTGCTATTTTTTTAATGAAATTATATAGTTCTGTTTGTGACCTTATTTTTTATTTCTAATATATGCAAAATGTTCTTGTGATAAGCTGCAAACTGTGAAGCAGAACGTATCTCAACTCTCATATTTAATTATGCTACTAGCACCCCAAATTTAGCGGTGAGGAACTTCTCATGAATGCTGCTGGTAATGTCCTAGTCTGAGGCACATTTGCTATGCATGCAATTTGCTTCTTATGGTAGATTCATGATATGAATCACTTGCTTGGGACTTCTAATGTCATTTGTATTTAGGTTAATGATCATTGTATACAACATATGATGTTTTGAAGCATGGTTGTTGCTCTGTTACCTGATATATATTTGCTCTTACTCAACATTTGTGATTCAATGATGAACAATTCATATCAGTATAACTTTATCCTTCACTATCATGAAATTAAGCTGACTACCAAGATAGTTATTTAAGGTAGGTTAAAAACATTGTTGACCCATGTGCTTTGACGTTTTTCTATTTCAATCCTCATATTTTGAAAACTATCGCTTACCCATTATAGTATTGTTTAGCTTTCTCATAACTCCCTCCTTTATATCCATTGGTTTTCCATGTATTTTTTATCCAAAGCTACATATTATTTAAATTCTCAAGGAACAACCAATTTGTATAGCATGAAATAGGTCTTTTCATTTGTTAAGATATCCCACATTCACTAAGAGCAAAAGCACAACAAACCTTACATGATTTTGGTAATCCTCTCCCCATAAGGTTCCTTTCGGGTAAAATTAGGCTGACTTTTATCATGGTAACAGAGCCAACATTATTTTGATGTTGGATTGTCTGTGGATGTCTAGTCTTGTGAGCTTTGCACTCTAGATGTCCATTCTTAGGCATGAGGGGGTGTATAAGATATCCCACTTTGATTAGGAGCAAGAGCAAAGCAAGCCTTGGAGAACTTTTACTTTATGAAGTAAACAAAGCTGAAATGATGATCTAGTTAAGTAATACAAATGATGATTTTAAAGTTGAGGGACTTTAGATGAAACTCTATAATTGATTCTTGTCAATTTTTTTGCTTGGGATTCTGGGTTTTTAGTTTTAAAGCTGAACGATCTTAATATTGAATTTAGTTAAGTAATGTAACTATCTCTTTGTCTTGTGCTGCAATTAGTCTTCCTCGTGAAATTTTTAAGAGTTCCTAATGCTAGATATTCTGTTGTCATTACCTATAAAATTGCTTGAACATTTAACATATTATGTCTTTTGTTTTTCATTTTATCAATTAAGATATTATTTATATTTTACTTAATCATATCAATCCTAGTATTTTCTTTTAACAAGTCTTCGGTTTTCATTCCTCTGAGCATGAGATGACCTATAATTGCTTATTAGGTGTTGTGTCAAATGATAGTTTACTACTATTAACTGATCTCTTTACTACTATTAACTCATCTCTCCAAATCTTTGTGATGTATTGGATGTGGAAATGTTTACTATTGAAGGCTGAGGATGCGATTTTAAAATTCAACAACACTCACACTGATCTGGAGATCACACCTTCAACACAACTGTATGAGAAGCTCATATTATATTGTTGCAACTTATCTGAGGTATGACTAAATCTTCTTGATGGCAAGACGAAATAAGTTGATATTCCTTCCATTTCAGCATATGATTTCATATAATTACTTCAGGATGCTATTTTGATTATTCAAAATTTCTTTTCTTGTGATCACAATATTGCCTATTGTAGGTGCATGTGGCTCTTGATGTGGTGGACCTTATGTGTAAAGCAGGTTTATCATTATCCATAGGCACATTACACCACATATTGCTTGCTTGTGAGACAAGCTATGAGTTTGACCCGGTATTTGTCATTGACTACATGCTCCTCTGCTTTAAATTCATTTGACCACATGCTGTTTCTATCACATGATTTATTTTCAAACTTGAAGTTCTTTTGTATTTGGACATGTAAAAGAGATAATTGGGCTTTCTAATGAATCATCAGTTATATTATCAGCTTTTGGTGGTAGCTTGCTTCTTCCTAATAAGCATTATATGCACTGAAAGGGCACATTATATGAATCTCATGGATAACCCTCAAAATTGTGAATTCATAGAAACATTAACCTAGGCCTAGCTTTGACCATTTACTTTTCTCTATATTGCATGACTGAATTAATTGGACTGCCTAAGAATTTGGGAGTGTCACTAATCTTACAAATATGCTCAGTGGAGTCCTCTGAAGAAATGTCTTTCATAGTCAGGATGCTTTAAAATCCTCTGCTCTTTTGGTTGAAGGAAAAATTTTGCAGGCAGAATAGTGGGTGTTTGTGTCTCAAATAGGCTCTTTTAGAAGTGAATTCATTCCTGTGCCTTTTTTCATCAAGTATATTGAACATGAACATTAAAAGGTTGCATTCCATAGAAAGCTTTTAGTCCTGTTCCAGTTAGGTTCAGGGAAGAAGCAAGAAAACGTTCCTTTTTTTTTTTTCGCTTACTGATCTGGTTGTTGTTACTTCCTATAGTTGACTCCTTTTTAGCATTTCCTTTTCTTTGGTCTACTTCTCCGAATTTCCCAGACCTTTACATCCATTTCTTTATCTTATTGTTAAGGTGAGAAGGATCTATCAAATGATTTGCCAGCATGGCTTGCAAACAAACCATGATACATTTAGGAGCATCATAAATTTGAGTGCAAAAATGAAAGATGTAAGTTGTTTAATCTCTCTCTCTTTGCATCTGCTTTTCATGCACATGCTTGTTTGCATTTGATTGTACCTCTGAGCTTCTCATCTCCCTTATTGCAAATTAATATTTTCTAAGATGCTTTCTTTAAATTGATGCTATTTTTTTCCCCATGGTTTAATGCAGTTTCATGGTGCATATGCAATACTTGATGACTTGAAGAGATTTAATTTGAGCCCCACAGTTGGCATGTATAATGCTCTAATTCTAGGATATTTTCGCGAGGTAACTTTTGACACCTCGCTAAGTAATGTCCATGGTTAGTTCCAGTTCAAGGTGGAATGATTTAATCTAAAAGTGTCTAAAAGAGGAAGAGCAATTACAGGAAGTCATGTTTTAAGCTAAGATTCTTACCACTTATTGGTTTGGTAATTGGAGTTTCTCAATTTATGCTCTACTTCCATTACTTATTTCCTCTGCAAGAATTGATGCTATTCTTCGGAGTTACATTTCTCTTATTCAGAGAACAAGTTACTGGCTATTTATATGTTTAAGTTAAGGCTTATCTGTTTTCATCTCCAATTTATATCGACCTTTTTTCTTTTGCTGATTGCCCACAGAAAAATAAAAAGGGTGCATTAATGGTTCTTAGGCAAATGGAACGTGCAGCTGTAAAACCAGATTCTGAAACTTACGGCTATTTAATAGCCAACTGCGAAAATGAGGATGAAATTGTGAAGGTAATTGCAAACCTGTGTTTTTGTTGATCTCGCCTTTATGGTGTAGAAATTATGCGAGGCAAGTTTTCTGGAGGGTTGGCTTTTGTTTTTCGCTGTGATGTCTTTGTAACAAAACATGATTTACTACATGTAAAACTGTAATATAGATTATTACCCTTCTGATTACTGTACTGTGTCATTATAATGAACGTAAGTTAGCATACATGTGGAACTTGTTTAATGCATATTTGTCTTGAAGCTGGAATATGATGTTACCTCCTGATTACCGTCATGCAGTATTATGATGAACTTAAGTTGGCGGGAGTTGAAGTTTCAAAACACATATACATGGCACTTGTTAATGCTTTTGCAACCTCTGGTCAGTTTGAGAAGGCGAAAGAGGTAATCTACCAGTTCTGAGTTCTGACTGTAGCTTCTATTCAACTAACTCTGTCAATCTAATGTTTTTTAAAAAGAGTAAATTAAAGTTTCCATCCTATTGCCGTTAAAACTTTACATCTTTATATTATCTTGCATTTGGGACAGTGACCCAAACCAATGATTATTGAGTTATTATTCAGAACTAGTCTATTTGCATACTCAGCAAACTTTATGTGGTTCTTTTGGGTTTACGATTTCAAATGGCTCATATTAATAATATCCTACCCAAATTGCATGCAGTTTCTTAGTTTTAATTTTTCAAGGATTTTCATTAGCTATATAGCTCATGTTATATTGTCTTAATTCTCACACTTGTATAGTCTAGTAATCCATTTTGTGCTGACTTGGTGTAGGTGCTTTTGGACATGGACATTCCAACTAGGAACCTTAATGAAATAAAAAACGTGCTAGTCTCTGCCCTTGTATCAAATGGACAAATATCTGATGCCTTGAATATATATGAAGAAATTGAGCAAGCTGGAGGTCATGTGGCACCAAAAACTGTTCTAAGCCTAATTGTAAGTGTTTTTTTTAAAATACTTTATGCTTTTTGTCTTGTAATAACTACAACGATCTTTTCCACATCCTTTAGGAGCACTTTCAATCTGAAGGAGAGTTAAGTAGAATGCTCAAGCTACTTGAAAGGTTGGAAGATTCTAACCATTGGATGGATGGTTGCTTTAGAGTCATCTTATACTGCATTCGAAATAAGTATTTAAGGTAAATAAAATCCATTGCTTGAGTTAAATATCTATCGACAAAATATATCTGACCAACTTTTGATCCTGGGCTTTAAACTAGTTCTACTGTCAACCTGTTTAAGCAACTTAAAAATAGCATCTGCAATGACGAAGTGGCCATGGAATCTATTTTTGACGAGGTACGTTCTTGTTCCTCTGTTCACCACCTTACATTCACTTTCTGTTTCCTATTTATATTTGTCTCCCTTTGTGTAAGTACTAACTTTTTGTAATTGCTCAAAAGATTTTATCGCTATGAGGACAAAGTTAGGACGCATGTCAAACTTAAGTATGTAAATAATAGTGTGCCAAAGTTTAGATTACCAACTTCTAGGCCTTTCTCTTTTCTGTGATGTAGGCTTTTGCACTGGTTGCTGGGTTAGAGTCTACATATCTGCAGTTTGGTTTGGACTTGCTTCAGGCCATAAAAGATGAAATTGGTGTATTCCCTTCACGAAAATGCCTTGATTTTATGCTCAATGCTTGCATTAAGGCCAAAAATCTACAGAGTTCTATTCTCATTTGGAAAGAATATCAGGCTGCTGACATGCCTTACAATGTCTTGAGTTATTTAAGGTACTTAGAATCGTTCTCTAATAAATAATTGACAATATAAAATAGTCACAGTGAAACTGCTTGCCTTACTAGTATTGCTGTTACCTTTTGAGTTGCAGGATGTATCAGGCTGTCTTAATTTCTGGAGACCATAAATCTGCGAAGGTTTTGCTAACTAAAATTCCAAAAGACGATCCTCACATTGGCATTATACTGAAGAAATTTAAGGAAATTTACCCTTCATCCACCTCGGAGAAGGGATTAGAGAAGAAGAAGAAGAAGAAGAAGAAGAATAACGGAAAGAAAATGAAGAAGAAGAATAAAACTTGATGTAAACCTTCGTCTAGTCGTGGGGAAGTCATTTGTGAGGTTGTAACCATGAATTCTCTTTACAAGCATAAGTATAATAGCTTAATGAGGCCCAGACCATGTCCCCCGTTCTCAAAGGCGCTTTTACAAATTCCAATTTCGGTAAGCTCCGGCTTCTCTGAGATAAATTATAAATTAGGCACAGTTAATAGGAAATGCAAGAAAGAGACACTCCAATCACAGCGGTTAAGTAGGTTTGCCGAAGTAGCATTAGACAAATGAGAGGTTGGTTGCAGCCAGCCTGGAATGCCGTTGCTTTAATCTGCTGTTATTTCATGAAAGGCACTACTATGGTTAATGGTTCATAACATGTGACATTATTTTCAAGTGATTATTAACAACCGTGGTTTCGAAGTACTTGAATGAAGTGAAAATGGGAAAAGCAGAATAAAGGGTAAGGTGATACGATATGAGTGCTTCGCTACAATTCTTTACGATTAATATTATCTTCTTCTTTTCTTCAAGAGAATGACAACATTCTGTTTCTGTTTTTAGTTATCTTCCCTTCCTATGTAGGAAATGTGTTAGGAGATGAGCGATACGAGCCCACTCACTATGATTACAAACTAACACGACAAACAGTACAAGCATAATATTATTTTGAATCTAATAAGTTAGGATTCATAGGACCAAAGAAAAATTTTGAGTATCCTGAGTTATAAACAAAATATTAATTATATTTCAATTATATTTTATTCTGTATTATTAGATACATACGACTCCGATAAAATATATGCTTATTTATTTTAATTAAGGATAAAACTTAGTTATTTTACATTATCATCTTTTTAAAAATTTAATACTATAATTTTTTAATTAAAATTTTGTGCATATATTAAGAATAATTCGATGTACTAAATAAAAAAATCAAAAAATATATAATTAAAAATTTTATACTATTGTAAAGATTGAAACTTCTAAAAATGTTCTAAATATGATGATCAAGTTTATTTTAACATTGAAAATTGTATACATCATCACCG
Source organism: Erythroxylum longipes (assembly GCA_027563885.1). Lineage (NCBI taxonomy): Eukaryota > Viridiplantae > Streptophyta > Magnoliopsida > Malpighiales > Erythroxylaceae > Erythroxylum > Erythroxylum longipes. Next base: position 25,055,672 of record JAOQMS010000005.1, on the reverse strand, counting down.
ATTGAATGACTTATGTTCTCGTTCCTCCTTTTTATGTTTCACTTAAGACTTCCTTACGCCTTTCCTATTTTAGTAAATGATGGACTAATCATGATTCCTTCACTCGCTTCTCTTTCTTGATTTTGGTTGGTTATCTTTGACCTCTATTTCTGCCTTCCCCATCTGTCACATATCACTTTATTCTTTGTTCTTACTATCATCTCTATTTCTTCACCTTTTCCTCTTCTTCTTTGCAACTTTCTTCCTTCATTTAGCTACTGAAGCGACAAGCAAATCACTTGAGAATTCATTTTGAGTTAAAGGTAGTTTACTTTTCCCCCCACAATACCATCAGAAAAGATTGAGATTGAGGGAGGGCTTAATCAATGAGTAGGGCCTACCTTTTCAAATTTGATTTAGAGACTAGTGCTTAAAAGATTATTAAGGTTGGTCTATGACGCTTCAATAGCAAGCCAAGTTTACACCAAAAATGAAAACCTAACATTCACATGGAGAAGATGAAATAAAAGTAGATACCAATATGGATCAATATATACAACGTGCCACTAGAGTTGGTCTACTAAGAGCCTAAGTAACTTGCAACCTATATTAGGAAAAAGTTTATATGGATGAAGCTATGGTTGGAATAAGAAGAGTACGTTATGCTAGGAATTGTGTAATGGTTGATGTACATTAAAAGTTTCCATAATTAATTTTATGAGGCTAAGAGAAGATGACAAATTGTTTGAAGGCACTGTCATAGTTTCATATTAGTGAAGGCCTAACTTAATCTACTAAGGTAAAAAATGGATGTGAATCGATAAGAAATTTCAAAGAGGGGATTATTATAAGTTAATAGGACTTGACCTGCCTGAGGAACAAGGTACAGACACTGGCAATAAGCATAGTCAGTAGCCGCTGGCAATGAGCATAATCAGTACTAAGAAAATCTATTAGAAAGTTATGAAACTATGTCTATAATAATTGAGAAGGATGCTAAAACACATTAAAGGAGTTGGAGATTGAAGAATAAATGACTACTGCTAATGATTCTCAAATTAAGAACAAAAATAAGGTGAATATGAAGTTTAAGACCCAAACTCCCTTTATTAACCAAAATAGTAGCTCTAAGGATTTAATAAATGAGTAAAGAGGAATGTGCATTCTAGGTAATGATTGCAAAGTTGCCAACAGGAGGAGGTCAAATAGGAAAAATAGGGTTAAAAGATCTAAAATTATTGGCATGTAAGGGGCTTAATAGCCCCAAAATGAAATTCATGTTTACGTGGATTCATTTTATTAAATAATTTAAGAAAAATTCATGCTTATATGAATGCTCTATGTAAGGGGCTTAATAGCGCTAAAATGAAATTCATGTTTATGTGGATGCATTTTGTTGAATGTTTTGAGAAAAATTCATGCTTATATAAATGCTCTATGGATAATTCTTGGTGATTTTCATATCACACTACATCCTTCTAAAGTAGAAGGTAACATTTACTAAAGAAATTACAGTGATTACTTTAGGAATTGCCATACAAAAGTCACTGATCTTAAGTTAAAATGGTGATTCTTCACTTGAAGCAATAAGAAAAATAATACATGGTTCATAAGAAAGAAACTAGATAGAGTTCTTGTAAGTGATCTTTGGTTATCCAAATTGTCGAAAAGTAAGGATATATTCAATAGCCCTCTTTTCTTGGACCATACTTCTATTAATCCATATTCTGAAATTAAGGCTATAGAGGAAAACTCCATTTTTGCTTTAATAACTACTTAGTAGAAGTTAGAGGGCATGAAAAAGTTGTAACTAAAAGGTTGAGCTTAAAATTTCAAGGATGCAAATCCTTTATCTGCATGAGGAAACTTCATATGGCTATAAAGGAACTCAAGAAACTTAACCATAAAAACTTCAATAATACTCATTAAGCAGTTATTAAAATAAAAACCAAACTAATCCAGGTTCATAAAGACTTGTATTTGTCACCTAAAGATGATACTAAAAAAAATGAAGAGGTAATAACCTTACTCAACTATAATTATTCTTTGGAAGTTAATTGATCCTTTTAAATAAAAGATCAAGAGTCTAATGGCTTAAATATGGAGACAAGAATACTAGTTTCTTCCACAAGGCAATCCTCTTCAGAAGGAAAATAAAAAACATTGCATCATTGCTAAAAGAAAATGGCCAAGTGGCTCAATCATAACTTTAGATCCTACAAGACGCTTACAAATACTTTATAAATACTTTTGATTATTCTGCTTATTGTTGTTAATCTATGTAGGCACTTAAATAATTAATTTATGAGCAAATTATAAAGGCTAAATCTGTTAGTTTAATTAGATCCTTTTCAATGTAGTAGATATGGAGAAAGCACTCTTCGCACTTAAATTAGCAAAACCATGGCCCTAATGGATTTAATGCAAATTTCTTCCAAAATACATGGAATCAAACCAAGAATCTGGTCACTAAATTAGTTCTGGAGTTCTTTAATAAGGGTAAGATGTTGAGTGAAATGAACAAAACTTTCATCAACTTCGTTGCAAAGATACCAACTCCAACTTCCCTCATGGACTATAGGTCTATCTCATGTTATAACACTTTATAAAATATCACTGCAAAACCCTCAGCCTCAAGAATCATTGATGTGCTGAAATTATAAATGAGACTATAAAGTCACCATCACCTTTCTAGACATAAATGTCAACTATAAGAGACTAATATACAAAAACTTTTTTTCCTTTATAAAAGGATACAAAGAAGAATTAATAACTAGTGCAATATAAGTCTTTCATTTGTAGTTAGGGTCCAACTAACCTTAATAACATGCACATCTATTGGTCTTCAGGCTTAGTTCTCCCTAGGAGCTTGATTAGGATAACAGAGAAGTAGTTAAGGTGCTAACTATGGTTAAGTGATCTATCAAGAAAATCAATAGCTAAAGTAAAATGGACAAATATGTGTTTAATTAAGGATAAAGGGGGATTAGGACTCATCCCTATACAAATAACAAAAAAAGTTTTATGATAATGAGAAATATGGAGAATGTTAAGTGATACGAAGGAGTTATGGGTCAAACAGATACACACAATATCTGAAAGGAAAGAGTTTTCAAAAAGTCAAAATAAAAACTAACTCCTTTTAGACTATATTACAAACACTTAAGTTAAAGGAGCTAGTTTATTTAGAGTTCATGTTTAGAATTGGGGATGGTAACTTAAACTATTTTTGGTATGATAAGTAGAACAACTTATAAGATTATTGTGCTTTCTAATATCAAAAAATTAATTCTTGATGTTGAAAAAGTAAAAGAGGCCATTGAAGACAATAAATGGCGATGCAACATTAGAGAATTGTTTGACATAATGGATAATGTTTCGACTACTATAATAACTTTAATGTGAATGACTCATCAAATTAATTGAAACACTGCTTAAGGAAATTTACAAATAAAGCATGTAAATAGTTGCTTAAAAATTAAGTTAAAAAAGTTAAATGGTTTAACATTTTGTGTTTCAACCAGACACTTCCAGAAATCTCTTTCATTTTATAATTAGCCATCAAAATGAGGTTATCTACCTTAAATAGGCTAAGAGGAACTACTAGTTCATCTACTTGTTTTTTCCTCTATAAACAAGAACCTAAATCTATATGTCATATATTCTTCAAATGTAAATTCACTTAAAACATTTCGCAGAAGATGTAACAACTGTGCAACTTTGCAAGTACATAGATGGATTAGTATAAAATTATTGATTATAGTAGTCAAAGAAATAGAGAGTGCAAGGGTAACTTTCAAATCTATAGAATCACATTTAGGAGTATTGTTTATTCCAACAAATCATTCATAAATGAATATAAGCTGGCTTAGAGAGCAACTTATAATTCATAAGGTTCATATCCTATATAGCAATGGAATTGTTGCAAGTTGAGATATTTTAAGTCCACGTCAAGAGTCATTGTTGTGCCTAAAATAAGTTCTAAAAATACCTAGGCTATCCTACTTACAAGTATACGAGGCCGTTGTAGTTGATTACCTATGGTCGTCTCTCACAAAAGAGAAATTAGTTCACTTAAATTAAACTTGAACAAAAATAAAAACATATGCAATCCTAAACACTCTATCCTGATTCATTAAGACTTTAAAGAAAATCAAAAAATTAGATTGAAAAGTAACTTATTCAACTGGAAGCAAAACGAATAGATTAATCAAAGTGAAAAACTCTTGAGAATTAATTTCACTAATTTAATCTCCTATGTGTGACTAAGGGGGAATGATTGGATAGTTATCTTACTAAAATTACCGATTGGGTTCTAAAATCAATTTAAATAACAAACTAATCTAAGTTTCGTATTCAACAAGTTTATCATCTAAATTAATTATTAAACCTAACTAATAATTACCATTTAAGTTAATATATTTCTAATTCTTCATCTAAGCGTCCATAGTTTCTCATTCCATATTAAACTTCTTCTTTTGATCCTTCATTTAATACCAAAATGATTCAAAGTTTGATCATGCTATTACATCTATTTAGTTCAAAAACTATAACAAACATAAGATAACAATACAATCCCTCAATCATGCATATTTAACTAAAATAGTTACATTGATCCTCAAGAAAAAGAGGTTAGCCCATCACGAAAATAACAAGATTCATCATATTCAAATACTTCAATCCTATTTTTATTAGTAGAAGAGAAGTATTAAATTAATAAGCCAAGTGAATTCTCGAAATAAACTAGAGTATGATTCTATCAACTAATAGAGGGGTAAGTTCAGTAAAACAACAGAGAAATAATAAATAAAATGAAAAAATGAGTGTTCGGATGAGAGAGTTGCGGTGATCTCCTGCCATTCTTAAACTTTTTACATTGGCTTTCACCTTCTGTTTTTGCTTGGTTCTCACCCGGCCAACTGGTTGCTCAAGTTTACTGGGATTCAGCTATAGCTCTCGCTTTCTGCCTCTGTCCTAAGCTTCCACCTCTTTACTATGTTTCTCCCTTCCTCACCCGACTGATCTCTGCTTTGTCTCCTCTCTTCTCTGCCTTCTTTTTCTCTATCTATTTTTGTCCCCGAATGAGTTTGTGATGTGTGGAATGTGGAATGAGAGAATGTTGGAATATGTGTGTCCGTGAGAATGTGCTGCCACCCTCTGTTCCCCTTTTATTTATAGTACGAATCTAGGTTTAAGGTTTCAAGCCATCAACTTGTAACCGCCACGTAAATAATTAGACGAATAATGTACAAACATGTCATAGAGGTGAGTATGGTAGTTCGGGTGTGACTCATTGTCACCCCCGTGCAGCCATGGTCACGGTGGTGAGAAGTTTAGTCACCACCATGACTAACTTGTCAAGGTGGTGACAAGTTAAGTCACCACAGTGGTGACATGTTTAGTCACGATCACAACTGTGACAAGCTTTGTCACAGTGGTGACACCTTTAGTCACCACCTTTCTTTGTTTTTTTCTTTTCCTTTCACGTAAATTTACGTCAACTTTCCCTTCAACCTTCATGCAAAATTAAAAAAAAAACAATTAACATTCATGCAATATTCACACCGTTTTCTCTCAATTTATCTCATGTTTGGATGAAAACGTAAGATTTGTAATCAAAATCAAGATATGAAGGCAATTAAAAGTAATAGAAACTAGACACAATAATTCTTCCACACTTAAATTGTGCTTGTCCTCAAGAATAATAAAGAACACTAGACTATACAAGAACAAACAATGTAAACAACAATTTTCTCAAATAATAGTCAAAGATATCAATGATTATTTCAATAAACTCAACCTAAGAACTTAATACTTCATGAATAAGCTATTCTTCGCATATTTAGCCAAATCAACAAGTACTTCAATTCAAAGAACCATTACCAAGGATGATAGATACTCACTCCACTCTCTATCCTCTCAAGCATTCAAAGATAGGGTATATTCGCTCATCATTCATTTCATGTAAGACATCTACCATAAGCTTGCTTACTAATGTAAACTCCCCCACTCATATCAAACACAAACATTAATCTGAAGGTCTTTATTTTGGTTGTAATGGGACTGAACTAAGCGTAGGATAAAGGAAAATCATGGTTTAAAACCACAAAACAAATTGAGCATTTAAAGTAATATAAACAATGAATCATAAAACACTCATTTCTTTCCCTTCAAGTTAACAAGATTGGCACTCCCCTTTTTATGTCTCTCTTATTTCTTTTCTTTTTGTTTCTGGTTATCTTCTCTCCCTTCCTTTTCTTTTCTATTTCTATTTCTTTTCTTTTCTTCTTTTTTTCTTTTCTTTTCTCTTTTTTATTTCTTTCTTTTTTTAATTTTTTTAAGACAATGAAAAAAGAAGACAAATATAAAGGAGAGATAATTACTACAACCATATTTATTCCTAATGTAATAACCAACTATATCTTATGATTCGCCTATACTTATCAAAACAATTATTCCTTAAACCCAATCATACACATTCAAATGCTCAACTTGCCTTATGGTAGGTACAACGAAGAGGATAAATAATTAAGGTTAAGGATCATATTTTGGGTTTAAAGAAAGAAAATGTTTCATGTTAAGCTGAAAGGGGGTTCACTAAAGTTAACATTATGGTGGCTTTTTACACAAAAGGGTAAATCTTAATTGCCTTCATCATCTCAATGTGTGCATAAGATTATGTGATCTTAACTAGTATTTACAAGCAAGTTCTAAAGTTCCTTAATTATGAAAGAATACTCTCAACAAAGAATACTTGAATTTGGTGTTTTAATATTTCAAAAGGGCTCAACTTCTTACCAAAGAAAAGTGTCATTCATCTATCACAATAAGCTAATGTCCTTTTAACTGAAATCCAAGTTAATCAGTTTAAGCATGCTAGTATACTCATTCACTTATATTATGCATTTCTAATCCCGATCGAGTTTATGTCATGACCATGCATCTCTAAATATTAAATGGGAAAACAAACACACAACACACAATTTTTAAACTATTATTAGCTAATACTCCTCCCCACACTTAAACATCACATTGTTCCTAATTAATACAAAAAGTAAAAGACAGATCTAAGACACAAAATGACACAAATAAGGATCAACCTTAAACCTAAAAGACATTAAACTAACAAGAAGTAAAAATAATAATAAAATGATAGAAATATGATACGAAATTGTAGGTGGTGGTTACGTCGATGTGGTGTGAAGCATGGCAATACCCATGATGTACTACATTGAGGAGTGGTGAACAACTACAAGGAAGAAAAATATAAGAGATTGAGAAGTAGGCCTACGCACACAAAATAAACAAATTAAGTCGAGTTTTACTAAAAAGAAATAACAAACAACTAATTGAAAAACAAAACACAAATTATATGGGCTACCTCCCATTTAGCGCTTCTTTAATCTCTTTAGCTGGACAACTCAACCATCATGCTCAAGGTGGATCACTCAAACTGACCGACTCCACTGTTTTCTTCTCTTCATTTGGATTTTTCTTCAAGAACTTACCAACCTCTCCCTTAGTTGCATCGACCAGCAATTGGTAGCATTCATCACTCTCTTTAACTAAGTCCAACTCCTTTTCTTCTTCTTCCTGCGAGGTAAAATCAAAATATTCAGTATTAATTTGATCAACAAAAGAACACTCTTTAGAAATAGTATTAGGAATATGTTCAACATTAAAGATTGAAAATTCTACTATTTCACCCAAAACAGTCATGCTCAGTTTCTCGTTCTTCACATCAATCAAGGTATTGGTAGTGGCTATGAAAGGCCTTCCTAGGAGTATGGTGTGCTCCTTCCTTTGCTCTTTAACCTCCCCTATGTCTAGGACAACAAAGTCTATAGGAACAATCAATCCTCCAACCTTCACTAACACATTCTTCATTATTCCTTTCGGATAACAGATTGACCTATCAACTAATTGCAAACACATGTTTGTAGGTCTTCACTATCTTAGATCCAATTTCTCATAAATAGATTGAAGAATAAGGTTTATACTCGCCCCAAGTTCAAGCATACCCTTAACTTCATCACCATTACCCATTGATACTTGCAAAAGAAAACTCCCTGGGTATTTCAATTTGGGGGGTAATTGTTACTGTAGCACCGTAGTTGCAACCTCTGAAACTATCACCTTCTCATTTGGCTCAAACTTCTGTTTCTTGGTGCTTAGTTCCTTAAAGAACTTCATACAAGCTGGAATGTTTCTGATCACACCTAACAAAGGAAGATTATTTTCCATGACCACAAGTTCTATATATACGACATACCTCTTAACTTGGAACGTTTTAAGGTAGTCTTATAGTTAGCATCTTTACATACCTTGTTAACTCAGCTAATTGCATAGCCAGTTCTTGATTTGATTTCACTTCATGAACTCCAGCTCTTATTCCCCTCATGCTCTTTTGTTGAGAATTAGCACCCAATATTTTGAAGATCTCATATGTTTCTTCGGCAGTCTTCTATTCCACAACTCCTCCTGCTGTAATGTCCACCATATACTGACATTGTTGTGTCAATACATCATAAAAGAATTGGTTCTGTAACATCCCCTCACTTATGGGAAGGGCATTTTGGTCATTTTGGTAAATTGGAGTGGGTTAGGAGTATTTTAAAATATTTTTGACATATTCATGCATTCATATATGCACATGAATAATAAATAGTGAATTTTTGCACATGAAATGATTGTACATGCATTCATGACATTTTCCCGGTTTTTTTTTATTGTGAATAATTGAGTTATATAGAAAATGTGTTTTGTTTGATTGAGAATTGGAATTGGAGAGGTC
>JAOQMS010000005.1:25020385-25044524 GCA_027563885.1 Erythroxylum longipes | reverse complement strand
GAACATGTATGTGAATTGGGAATTTTCAGCTAGGTTTAATGGTATTTCCTTGTATAGGCATATAGATCCTGGAATTCGGAAAAGTCCCGAAACAAACTTTTTTGTTTTTTCGCACCGTGTGTATATGATGCACGCACTTGAATTTTCCTACAGTAGTATCAGAGCCACTTATGCCCCATATAAAGGAGAAACCATAACATGTTTGATGCTACCGATATATTGTGACAGTTGTGCATTCTGATTATGTTAAATTCGAAATCAGTATAGAGATATTGTTTTCAAAATTTTCTTACCGAGATTTGCTCATGAGATGTTTCTGAATATGTCTGTGGAAGGAAAAAATTTATCAATGTGATTTGATATGTTTTTTCTAATTAATTCCCTACTGTTCTGGTTGCTATGTTTATGTACATTACATGAACAGGCATGCTTGCAAATTCGAGAATAAATTCTATAAAAACAATTTTGGGATTTTATTTCACTAACCTCTTTGTAAAATTTTTATAAATGTCTATAAAGATGGGAAAATGTTTTCAAGGTGACTGATTATTTATTTGAGAATTTCTTGTGTGATGTTGGAAATGTCTGTTTAAGGAACACAGATTCTGGATTGGCTTAGTTGTTGCGGTTAGTTGAGTTTTTCTTAGAAATAAATTCTAAACAAATTCATGGAACATTTTAGGAATATGTTATAGCCTCTGTAATTTTCTCACCATTTATTGAAATTTTTTCAATGATTTTTTCAAGAAAAATACAGAGCTAGACAGTTTTGAGAAAACTGCTAGACCTGGTTTGTTTGAAGTGGTGATTGTCTGTTTTTTAGTTTCAATGCCTTGGATCATTTTTTATGTGATTAGAAATATGTTACTTTGATTTTGTATTCATGCCAAACTTATTTTCTTGAAATTAGGTTTCCAAAAACATTTTCAAATGTCAAATATGTCGTATTAACATCTCGTTGGTATATTCAGTTGTCTTGATTATTTCGGCAGTCACAAGTTATGTGACAAGTGCCGAAGTAGTCTTGATGAAGTGGAGATTTCCTAGAGATACTTAGGGTGATAGTCTGATGTTCTCAAATTATTTATAAATCAAAGAGATTAATATTGTATTAATCTATTTCGATTATTTCATGTCTAGTATGACTAGATATGATAAGCATGATACAATTAAATTGTTTATTTGGTACATTAGAGTAGAGGGTATTACACTTGGTATATTGGTATTTTGAATTAGAATTGAAAACGTACAGATTCAGAAATTAGCCGATTCCAACATTAGAAAGCAGTTCGGTTCAAGAGTTGAATCGAACGTCAAATTTTTAGATGCATAACACGTCACAACGTATACAAGAAAACCTTGTGAGATGTTTGCATTAAAGAATGCATGCTAGGGTTTGTTAGGTGGGATGATGGATGGTTATGGATATAGATTCAATGTGATTGATGAAACGTCCTAAATCATACCATATAGTCATTGTGACCATAGTCCTATGACTTAGATGAGACTAGAGTATGAAATCCATCACACATAATATGAAGACTAATGCCATCCATTTATATAGGGAGAACCAAAATTCATTTAGAGTTAGGGTTGTTGGGTAAACCCAAGCTTGCTCTATACGGATATGTTCAAACCATGAAAATAAGATTTTCAGATTAATTGGTCAATTTTCACTGAAAGCGTTGATTTGTTGAGTAAACTCAAGGTCAACATAGACAGAGGCACAATTAGGTAGCATACATCAAAAGTACGTGCATCAAGATTTGATAACCCAATGTATGTGGATACATAACGAGTTGATAGCACTAGACAATAGTTGCAGTTATGATGCAATTGATATGACCGATATTTACTGATTGACATAAAGTGGCTTGTTAGGTAAACCCAAGGTCATTCTTAGTAATGTTGGATATCAACCCACTAGGACATTTTGTTATAATTTTTCTTGGATTCGTAGTGAGAGCTATGGATTCTTTGAAACTAATGGGAATTATATACATGTCATGCAAGTCTTTATAATCATGCGTGTATTTATATTCTAACATTCTTTCTCTCTTCACATTTAGGTTGATTGAAGATGTCTTCCAGTGTGAATCTATGCTCACTAATGGATTCTAATAAATTGAGTGGACCTAATTTTCTTGATTGGCTGAGAAATCTGAGAATTGTTCTCAGATATGAGGAGATAGGCTATGTCCTAGATGTTCCACTTCCTAATCCCCCTACTGCTGATGCTTCTGATAAGGATCATAAAGCATATCATAAGCATCTCAAAGATAGTGACATGGCTACCTGCATTATGCTAGCCTCTATGTCTCCTAAGCTGCAGAAACATAATGAGTTTATGGATGCTAATACCATAGTTTTTCATCTTAGAGAGCTTTTTGATGAGCAAGCTCAGTTTGAATGGTTCGAGACCTTGAGGTTGCTCTTCACGACTAAGATGAATCTGGAGACATCTACAGTGCAGTATGCATTGAAGATGAATGGTTATATTGAGAGGTTTGCCACCTTGGGTTTTGTTATGTACTATGAATTAAGTATTGACTTAATTCTGGTTAGATTGTCTGATAGTTATTCACAGTTTGTGTTGAACTATCGGATGAACCAAATCTCTATGACAATCCCTAAGTTGATCAATCTACGCAAGGCAGCAAAGCAAGCTACCAAAAGGATAGCAAGCCAGTGCTAGTGGTGGACTATTCTTCTTCTGGTTCAAGAAAAAAGAACCTAAAGAAGAAAAGGTCCAAGAAACAAAAAGGAACTGCAGCCAAAAAGAAACCCAAAGAGACTACGCTGAAAGGAACTTGCTTCCATTGTGGCAAGAATGGCCACTGGAAGCGAAACTGTAAAGTCTATCTGGATTCCTTGAAGAAGAAGCAGGCATCAGATGCCACGACTCCTTCAGGTATGTTTGTCATTAAATTCAATACTATTTATGATCATAACATATGGGTATTAGATACTGGTTATGGCTCACACATACGTAATGATATGCAGGGCCTCAGGGACAGTAGACATCTCATGAAGGGAGAACTGGACCTGCGTGTGGGCAATGGAGCAAAAGTTACTGCATTAGCTGTTTTCCATTTGAATTTCAATAGCAATGGTTGTTCTATTAGTTTGAATAGAATGCTTTACGGCACTGGTACATTATGCAATGGAATTTACATATTATATATGTTGCATACAATTATGAATGTCAATGACACGAAAAGACATAAACGAGATAATTTAAAATCAACTTACTTATAGCATTGTCACCTTGACCATACAAATGAGAGACGCTTACCTAAGCTCCACAAGAGTGGTAGTTTAGGGTCATTTGATTATGAATTATATGACTTGTGTGAATCTTATTTATTAGGCAAGATGACTAAGTTTCCCTTTAAGGGAAAGGGTGCACGAGCGACTGGAGTATTAGACCTAATACATTCAGATGTATGTGGTCCAATGTCTATCCATGCCAGAAGTGGTTTTCTTTACTTCATTACCTTTATCAATGACTATTCTCGATATGGGTATTTGTATCTAATGAGATACAAAACTAATGCATTTGAAAAGTTTAAAAAATTTAGAAATGAAGTAGAAAACCAACTTGGAAAAGGTATCAAAACACTACGATCTGATCAAGGTAAGGAATAATTAGACCAAGAAATTTTAGATTATCTTAGAGATAATAGGATTTTATATCAATGGACTCCACCTTACACACCACAACACAATGATATAGCTGAAAGGAGAAACCGAACCTTGTTGGACATGGTACAGACGATGATGGACTTTGCAAATTTACCAAAATCCTTTTGGGTGTATGCACTCGAGACAGTTATTTATTTGCTAAACAGAGTTCCATCAAAGGCAGTTGATGTTACTCCATATGAGATATGGACTAAATAAAAAAAACCCTATCTTTCTAGTTTAAAAGTTTGGGGTTGTCCCGCTTATGTGAAGCGAATACAATCAAATAAGCTTGATGCGAAGTCTAACAAGTGTTTGTTTATAAGATATCCTAAAGAAACAATAGGATATCAATTTTACCATGTTAAGGAACAAAAAGTGTTTGTTTCAAAGCATGCTGTCTTTTTAGAGAAAGAGTTTCTTTAAAAAGAATACAGTGGGAGCAAAATTGAACTTGAAGAAATTCAAGATGCTCGAATAGACGCAGATCAATTACCTAAACCTGAGACTATGACTTATACAAATGAAGTAACAATTCAACCTTCTTCAACACAAGAAGTTTGTAGGTCATGTAAGATACACTCTGTTCTCGAGAGATTTGGATTTCTTATGATTAAATAGAATGACGTATTGCTCATAGAAGATAATGAGCCTACTACTTATAAAGAGGTTCTGAAGAGTTCAGAGTCTGAGAAATGATTTAGTGCCATGAAAGCAAAAATGGATTCCATGTATGAAAACCAAGTATGGACTTTGGTTAAGATACCTGAAGGAATAGAACCCATAGGGTGTAAATAGGTTTTCAAAAAGAAAACTGACATGGATGGTAATGTGATTACCTATAAAGCAAGGCTTATGGCTAAAGGTTTTAGTCAAAGATAAGGAATAGACTACGATGAGACCTTCAGTCTAGTAGCAATGCTTAAATCCATTAGAATACTCCTAGCCATTGTCGCTCATTATGATTATGAGATATGGAAAATGGATGTGAAGACAGCTTTCTTGAATGGAAATCCAGTCGAGGATGTGTATATGACACAACTGGAGGGCTTCATCTCCTATAAAGGCGAAAAGGTATGCAATCTTCAGAAATCCATCTATGGATTGAAACAAGCATCCAGGAGTTGGAATATTCGCTTTGATGACATAATCAAACAGTTTCGTTTCTCACAAAATCCAGATGAATCCTGTGTGTATAAGAATTTTAATGGGAGGGCAATCGTATTCCTTGTGCTATATGTAGATGACATATTATTACTAGGAAACACTGTCTCTTTGCTACAATCTATGAAGATTTGGTTGTCCAAACAATTTGCCATGAAAGATCTCAGTGAAGCAACTTATATCCTCGGGATAAAGATCTATAGAGATAGATCAAAAAGGTTGCTTGGTGTTTCATAATTAACGTACATAGACAAGATGCTAAAGAGGTTTAGCATGGAGCAGTCTAAGAGAGGGTATCTTCCCATGACTCATGGGATAACACTCTCAAAATCTATGTGTGATAAGACATAAGATGAGAGGACGTGCGTGAATATGATCCTATATGCATCTGCAGTAGGATCTATTATGTACACTATACTATTTACAAGACCCGATGTATCATATGCTCTAAGTGTTACGAGTAGATACCAATCGGATCCAGGTGAGGATCACTAGGCGGCTTTCAAGAACATCCTCAAGTACTTACGAAGGACTAAGAATTTTTTTTGATATATGGAGATGGAAATCTAAAAGTGAGCAGGCATACAGATGCCAATTTTCAATCTGATAAGGATGGTTCCAAATCTCAATCAGGTTTTATATTCACAATGAACAACGGGGTAGTCAGTTGGAAGAGTTACAAATAAGAGACGATTGCTGATTTAACAATCAAGGCAGAGCACATTGCGGCTTCAAATGCAGCAAAGGAAGCAATTTGGATCAAGAAGTTCATTACTGAACTTGGTGTGATACTTAGCAGTGATGGACCCATACAGTTGTACTGTGACAACAATGAGGCTCTTGCACAGGCGAAGGAACCAAGGTCTCATCAACGGTCCAAACACGTACTCTGTAGATATCATCCCATCGAGCAAAATATTGCTGATCTGTTAACGAAGCCATTGTCACATAATATATTTGATTCTCATATACTCGCCTATGGTATTAGATACTAAGGCGATTGGCTTTAGGTCAAGTGAGAGATTTGTTATAGTAATGCCATAAAGGCAATCGCCTTTAGTGCGTTTTGTGCAAAGTTATGTACAGACTTTATTTTTAATAATAAAGAAAAACATATTTCATTAATTTGTTGTTCATTCTTTATGAATTGATATTGATCTATAAGCAAATTAATGAAGTCCATGATATATGACATAGCATAAAGGAAATTATGAAGTGATCATACTATTAAGATTCCTATCATGTGCAATTATATCAGTATTTAAATTATCCCTACTCATAGTATTAATGAGACTGGACATCATTAATCCGGATAGACTAGCACATGTCAACTCCTTCATTTATTCAAGCTGTGGATCTCAGAAACTATAAACATGAGATGTTTAGAGTTGAGATGTGGATGTTTACTAGAGGTAGTAAGTACATTGGATGACCTACCATGAGATCATCACATGGATGTCCCATTCTAATATCAGTGATAGTATTATCATAGCAATGGTGCAAGTATCCTTAGACTAGAGGTACTCAAGGATATCTTGGATATTGATTGAGTACTTTGACTCCATTCCTTGTTGCCTTGCAGAGGTCGTTCATAGGGTGTTGATTGGGTATAGCTTGAGGTATTCGAAGGTAATTGAGTAGCCAATAGAGGATTCACCACTTCTATGATAGCAGAATATGATACCCACAGCCTCTTGTCAGGGTCATTACTTAGAAACCTCTGGCTGGAGTACATATGATATGAAAATTGTCTTCATTGAAATATAGAGTAATGAGTCCTAGGACAACAACTGACACTTTACTCATACTTATAACCAAGTTAGGTATAGCATGGTGAAAGGACGAATTGCACAACAATTGTCTATGGGCGGGTTCATAAGATGGTTCATGACAAGCACGAGTTCATTCGTCAAACCACTTACTTTCGGTCAATTGGGGTTCGTGATGTATTGCTAGACGCCGCTCATGACTTGCTTGGATTAAGTGTTAATCCAAGTGGTCAACATAACCGGGAATTTAATGGGTCACACGCATAAGAGTGACTCGGAGGATTCGTAAAATTGTTTTAGATAGAGATCCATTATATGGAGAGCAATAGAACCAAATGGATCCTGAGGAGATCGGGATATGTCCCAATGAGATCACAACATCGATCCGATGTTTTTTCCACATTAGGGACCAGTAGGATCGACCCTAGTGTGACTGGGCCATATATATATATATATATATATATATACAAAAAATGATAAAAGAGAAAAAATTAAAAGCAAAAAAGGAAGAAGATTGTGAGAATTATTTAGTAAGCTACTCACTTCTCTCTCATCTTTCTCATCTTCTTCCTCTCTATTTGCTTTCACGTTTTGCTCTCCGTTTGCATTAACGTTTTGCTCTCCATAGAATAAAGAAAAAAGCTAGCACTCTTGTCTTTGTTTTAGCCATTTCCATATCAAAAAGTTTGATTTGGTTAGTGTCTCCGATCTTTGGGTGGATACCATTGGAGACGGTCTATTTTGGTTGTTGTGGTTTGTAACAACTCGATGACTAGAAGATCGAAGAATGAAGGAGACTACTCACAAGGTACATGGTTATTATATGAATGATTGATTTGTGTAAATACCATGAATTCCTATATATATGTGTGTTATGAACATGTATGTGAATTGGGAATTTTCAGCTAGGTTTAATGGTATTTCCTTGTATAGGTATAGATCCTGGAATTCAGGAAAGTCTTGAAATAAATTTTTTTGTTTTTCCGCACCGTGTGTATATGATGCACGCACCGGGATTTTCCTACACCTTACTGTGATGGTGTAATAGTTTTTGGTAATGTGAATATATTCTTTTAATTTTAAAAAAAAACTAAAAGGGAAGCACTACTTATTAAAAGTTTAAGCTAAATACAAAATATAAGAGTAAAAATATGTTTAAAAGACATATGAGAAACAGAAGGACCTCTCAACAACTAAGACAATTCCGAGATCACTCTGAAGTTGGTACGAGAGAGAAACTAGAGCAAGTGCGAAAGAGGAGGGGAGTGAGATTTAAGAACATATTTTTAAAAAGTAATAAAAAAATATTATTTTAATGATGACATTTATAGAAATTCAATTTTAATAATTTAATTTATTTAAAACCTATTTTATATATTTTAAAATATTAATTAAGACTAAACAAAATATTATAATTCAAATTATATTTTAAAGAAAATATTGAAATTTAAAATTCATTTTTAGACCTTAAAAATTAAAAATTTTCATTTGAGAGGTTGGAAGGAAGGTTAGGCTAGGCACTTCCTAGATTTAGTTGCTCATTGGAAAGCTCTCCATTTCAATTCAATTAAAAATTTCTTAGTTCATTATGAATGCTTGATTATTATGGTTCCACTCCATAAATGCCTAAGCTGTTTATGAGAGTGGAGTTATGAAAAGGTACGAGTTTTGTACCGTACTAGTCGATATCAGTCAAAACATATCATATCGGCTAGAAAATGATACAAAATTAATGTCTTTATTACCGACCATCGGTGTAGGCCAGTATTAGCCAGTACTAGAAATATTGGCCAAATAGCGAGCAGTAACATAAACTTCTAAATTCTTAGGGACTAAATTGCAAAAAAAGTACCCATCATAAACTCCACTCCAAAGAACCCACCGCAACTTCATCTTTCTCCTCTCTACCCATTTTCAATGTTCTCTCTCCCTCCAACGTTTACCATCCCCACACCACTGCCCACAGCCACCGCCATCGCACCATGCTACCATGCCACCATCAGACCTGCCAATGAAAGGGATGAAGGTCATGCTCCATGGGAGAGATGAAAGAAAGAAAGAGTTCAATGAAAGATAAAAAGAAAAACTTGGAGTTTTCAACTATCAAAAGTGTCGGTATTTACTTCCTCTCCAAAACAAAGTTTTGGGTTGTTAATGCTGTCTTTGGACCAGGTCTTTAGGACTTTGTTTCTAGTTTGCAATAATCCCTATGTTTAGGGACTAGTTTCTTGTGTTTTGACTTGTTCCAAATAAACTCCATGTTTAGGATTCTATTAACATGTGGTTGCATTTTTCTGTTACTTATAAGGCTATTTAATAGCCATCCAATTTATCAATAAGAAGTAGACTATTCTCCAGTTTTCTGTTCTATTTTTCACATTTGGTATCAAAGCGAACAAGTTGTAATTACGGGTTACTGAAGCAGCATGGCATCCGAGAGTTCTTTTATGCAAGCGATGATCCCTCATCTCGATGGACATTGTGATCACTTGAGCATGCTTATGGAGAATTTCTTGTAGTACAAGGAGTACTGGAGTCTTTTCGAAACTGGGATTCCATCTATGCTTGAGGGAGCTGACATGTCTAAAGCATAGAAGAAGCTATTTGAAGATCATAAGCTGAAAGACTTGAAGGCCAAAAATTACTTGTTTCAAGCTATTGATCGTTCAACTTTAGAGACTATTTTGAAGAAGGATATTGCCAAAGATATATGGGACTCTTTGAAGCAGAAATTTCAAGGTACAGCACGTGTCAAGAGGGCGCAATTGCAAGCTTTAAGAAAGGAGTTTGATACTTTGCACATGAAGGTAGGTGAAATCGTAAATGACTATTTTGCACATACCTTAAGCATTGTTAATAAGATGAGGTCACATGGAGACCCCCTGATGGATGTGGTTGTGAATGAGAAGGTTCTTCAGTCTATGACATCGATTTTCGATTTTGTTGTATACTTAATTGAAGAATTTCACGATATTGATAGTCTCTCCATTGATGAATTACAAAGTAGACTTTTGGTTCATGATCAACGCACGAAGGGCCATATCAATGAAGAACAAGCCTTATAAGTGGCTTATGATGGATAGTCTCGTGGCAGGGGATGAGGACGAGGTGGTTTTAAGGGACGTGGTTGAGGAAGACAGGGCATTGACAAGTCTATTATTGAGCGTTATAATTGTCATGAACTTGGCCACTTTCAATATGAATGCCCAAAGAAGAGTTCATCTGTACTGAAGAAAGATGCACTGAAGGCTCACTTTACTGAGAGTTCAGAAGAAATGTTGCTTATGGCCTATATTGAAGAGTCAGATGTTGAGACTACTAAATCATGTGACAATGGCATGGAGGAGTTGCTGATGATGATCTCAACAAATGCTACTAAAACACATCAATATACATCTCCAAATACTAGCAAAGAAGAGGCATGGTATCTTGACTCAGGCTGTAGCAATCATATGACTAGAAAAAGGGAACTTTTCACTGACTTTGATAGCTCTTTTAAAGAAAGTGTCAAGCTTGGTGATAATTCTCGAATTACCATTCATGGGAAAGGGAATATTCGAATGGAAGTGCAGAGAATAGTACATATGATCAAGAGTGTATTTTATGCCCCTACCCTTAAGAATAAGTTGTTGAGCATTAGCCAAATTCAAGAAAAGGGACTTGCACTACTTATTCAACACGAGAAATGCAAGATTTTTTGTCCTGGTCAAGGATTGATTCTTGAAATCAATATATCTACTAATAGAATGTTTCCAGTCCATGCTTGGGTTCAACCCAACGAAACTAGCTATTTTGCAACAATGACATAAGATCTAGCTTACCTATGGCATAACATATATGGGCATCTCTGTTTCACAGGCTTGCAAACGTTACAGCAGAAAAACATGGTTCATGGGTTGCCAATTTTTCCAACTTCTTCTATTGTGTGTGAGACCTGTCTTGTGGGAAAGCAACATTAGGATCCCTTTCTAGTTAGTACTTGGCGAGCTACACATCGTCTTCAATTAATTCATGTAAACATTTATGGGCCGATCACTCCTGCATCCAATAGTAACAAAAGTTATTTGTTCATTTCTATAGATGATTATAGTTGAAAAACTTGGGCATACTTCTTAACAAGAAAATTCAAAGCTTTTGAATGTTTCAATGCCTTCAAAGCACGAGTTGAAAAAGAAAGTGGAGAGTGCATAATTGGGCTTCGCACAAACTGTAGAGGGGAGTTCACATCTACAACTTTTGCTTCTTTTTGTGCTGATAATGGGATTCGAAGACAGCTCACGATTGCTTACACACCATAGCAAAATGGTGTGGCAGATCGTAAGAATCACATAATTATGAATATGACCCGAAGTATGCTCTCAGAAAAGAAGGTACCAAAGTGTTTTTGGCCAGAAGCAGTGAATTGGGTAGTCCATCTTCTCAATCGATGTCCCACTTTTGTTGCTTGAAACATGACACTTGAAAAAGCATGGAGTTCCATTAAGCCCTCAGTTGATCATTTTCGGGTGTTTGGTTGTCTTGCTTATACGCATGTACCAGATCAGAAGCATACCAAGTTGGATGATATAAGTATGCCATGTGTCTTTCTTGGCATAAGTGAAGAATCAAAGGCTTATAGGTTATTTGATCCAATTACCAAAACAATTGTGATTAGTCGTGATGTTGTGTTTAACTTAAATAAAGGCTAGAATTGGGCTGATGGTTATCCAGAAGGAAAGGTTACCAATCTGGACTGGGAAAAGGAAGAAGATAATAGAGTCCCACACAATGACAATCACATCAGCAAGTCTTCAACACCAGAACAGTCACGTGTGCTTCTTGAGACTTCAAACGAGGATATTTCACAACCAACTGCACATATGGAGTCTACAATTGATAATTCGATGGATAGAAGAATGCGTCAACCACCTATTTGGATGCGAGATTATGGTAGTGAGCAAGGACTATCTGAAGAAGAGGAGGATATGACCTATTTTGCTTTGTTTCTTAGTGATGATCCAGTCTCCTATATAGATGCAATCCAACATGAACAATGGTGGCATGCTATGGACTTGGAGATCTAAACTATTGAAAGAAACAACACATGGGTCTTAACTGATTTACCTGTTGGTGCTAAAAAGATTGGAGTGAAGTGGATTTACAAAACGAAGATCAATGAAAATGGGGAGGTAGATAAATACAAGGTCTGACTTGTTGTTAAAGGGTATGCTCAATAGTACGGCATGGATTTTTATTAAGTGTTTTCCCCAGTAGCTCGTCCGGATACCATCCGAATGGTGCTCTCATTTGCTGCTCAAAATCAGTGGCCAGTTTTCCAGTTTGATGTTAAATCTGCGTTCTTTAATGGGGAACTACTTGAAGATGTATTCGTTGCAGGGTATCAAAAAAAGGGCAATGAGCATCAAGTGTATAAATTGAGAAAAGCATTATACGGCTTGGAGCAAGCCCTACGGGCTTGGTATAGCCATATTGATTCCTATTTTAAGAAGCAGGGTTTTATCAAATGTCCATACGAACATACATTATTCATCAAGGCAGCAGATGGAGGTAAGATTGTCATTGCTTGTCTCTATGTTGATGATCTTATTTTTACTGGTAATGATAGCCTTATGATTCCTAAGTTTAAACACTTTATGATGGCTGAGTTTGAAATGACTGATCTTGGGAAAATGAGATTTTTCCTTAGCATTGAAGTCCAACAAGGTTCAAATGCCATCTTTATGTGTCAAACTAAATATGCCCAGAAGATACTTGAACAGTTTGGATTAAATCATTGTAATCCCATAAAAAATCCCGTTGTGCTTGGAGCTCGTTTGATTAAGGATGAAGATGGGGATAAAGTTGATAGCACTATGTGTAGGAAAATTGTGGGCAGCCTCATGTATTTGACGGTGACTCGTCCTGATCTCATATTTATTGCAAGTCTTCTCAACTGATATCTAGATGCTCCTACTGAGCTTCATTTAAGTGCAGCAAAGAGAGGATTGCACTATGTACATGGTACTGTTTCTCTTGGTTTATTCTACAAGATAGGAGGTGTTAAAAGATTAATTTGATACATCGATAGTGACTATGCTGGCGACCATAATGATAGGAAAAGTACTTCCGAATATTTTTTTTATATGAATTCAGTAGCAATAGCCTGGTCTTCAAAAAAACAACCAGTGGTTACACTATTAACAACTGAAGCCGAGTTTATTGCTGGAGCTGTTGTTGCTTGTCATGCAGTTTGGATTAGGCGAATGCTTGAGTAGCTTAGGTGTGTTTAATGCAAGGCCACACCAATTTTTTGTGACAACAGTTCAACCATTAAACTAGCTAAGAATCTTGTGCTTTATGGCAGGAGCAAACATATTGATGTTCGCTTCCATTTTCTTCGTGAACTTATTAAGAATGAAGTTATAAATCTAGTTTATCATTGTTCTTAGGATCAGCTTACAGACACCATGACAAAGCCACTAAAACTTGATGCATTTTTGAAGTTGCATAAGTGTCTTGGAGTGTGTTCATGTCCAGAGATAAACTGAAATTCTGTTCAATTTATGGAAGGCAATGTTAGTGTTGTCTTTGGACCAGGTCTTTAGGAGTTTGTTTCTGGTTAGTAATAATACCTATGTTTAGGGACTAGTTTCTTGTTTTTTGACTTGTTCCAAGTGAACTCCACTTTTGGGATTCTGTTACCACGTGGTTGCATTTTTTCTATTACTTGTCAGGCTATTTAATAGCCATCCAGTTTATCAATAAGAAGTAGACTATTCTCCAGCTTTCCATTATATTGTTCACAAGGGTTTTCACTTTTCTTTTAAGGTAAACACAAAATAACCTTGTCTTCCTCACATATAATCCACTTGTCGAAAATGTGATGTGGGTCCAACTAAATGCAAAAGATGAATCTAATATATCAAAAAAAAACACGAATTTCGTGAATAACCCAATCACATATATATCATACTTTTGTTTTTTTGGTCATATGTATCAAAATTAAAGCATATGTACATGACATTTGGATTCTTTTTTCTATTGATGTATCAAAATTAAAGCACATATATATTATTCTTGGTTTCTTTGTTTGTTATAGCTATCAAAATAAAAGTGAATGTAAGAATATATTTTATTTGATTATATTTTAATTTATTTAATAATTTAAAATTAAATAATAATTTACTTATAAATGTAATTTATGACTAATTAATGTTTTTGTCTGAAGAATGAGAATACACCTCATTTATTTTAATAACATTGAGCAATTGAGTTCTATTACTAACCTTTAATAAGGTCTTTTGGATTCAATTAAATATAAATTATCACTTTTAATTTAAGATTGATTTAATAAAAATAAACAAATTTTTTATTTTAAATTTTATTATTATAATTTTTAAAATAGGGTTGATACAAAATTGTAAATTATACAATCAGTATATAAGGTTATTTTGTAAATTTTTAAAAAATTCAAAAATTATTTTCTAGATTTAAAAATTATCCAGCTCACGTCGGGAGGGTGATTGAAGCAATTGCTATAGCATTCTCAGTCTTTGACCCATTTATTCTTTTATAAACAAGTGCTAAAGGACAAATCTCTCCAATTTTACATATTTGAAAGCCATACTTAACTCCAGCCAATTATTATTATCTTGCAGTAGATTTGACGGCAGATTATAGAGTCCGATAAAGAGTTCAAATTGACGATTGGATAGGTCCCCTGTAAATTAAGACAATTATAAGCCTGAACTAGGTTTTCAGAGCAAAGTTGATTAATAAATATAGGACTTCTTCAACATTAATAACAAAAAGAATTGGAATAAATAAAAAATCTGTTTTGTTCTATGAGAAAAAAAAAAAAAAGATACTGGAAATTAGGGACGGCTATGCGGCCTCAAATCCTCTGTCCCATTTTTCATGTACCTACCTTGTCCCATTCAATCTCAGCCATTTATTTATGTAGTCCCACATAAATAAATGGCTGAGATTGAATGGAACAGGATAGGTACATGAAAAATGGTACAGAGAATCACGTCCCCGGCTATGCAGACTAAAGTCATACGTGGCACACTCTTTCCTTTCCTTCATCGATTTTTTTACAGAAGATAGATTCAATTACTCATGCTTTGTTTTGTTTTATGTATTGCCTTGCTTTCTTTTCCAACTTCCCTCCTTCAGTACCAGGCAAAATTCGAAGGCATAAAAACAAGCACAGCCTCAGGCACTTCCAATTCCAATGTCTATTCCTGCTTAACAACCCCTCCTTTCTCCGTGGCGTAAAAACAATACACTAGTCTAGCCTAATTACCAAGCAAGTTTAGGTAAGAGACAGCTAACTTAAACTCCCGTCAAATCCTGCTGCATACAGACTCTGGTAGGTTGATAGATAGTTTCAGATACTTAGTGTGGGAGGTTGATCCGGGTTTGAGTTGGAATGAAAATGCAACTTCACATATCTCAAAGTTTGAGGCATGTCACCCTGCATCCAGGGAAAGGTGTTAGAGAATTCATCAAAGTCAAGGTTGGTGGGAAACGAGTTTCATATCGAATGCTCTTCGATTCACTTCTCTTCTTCACATTTCTTCTGCGTTTCGTCTTCGTATTATCCACTGTTGACACCAATATTGATGGAGAAAGCAGGTGCTCCACTACAGGTAATGAAGACATTCCCTACTATTTTCAAAGACACCCGATTTTTAACATTCATAACGAATTGTTTGAAGTTAATGATTTTGAGATTTCTGGGAGAAACATAAAATTCGACAGTTGAATGGCAGTATCTGCCGCGAAAATGCCGTACCATGCTGGTTGTAAGCCTCATGTATAACGCTCTAGGAACAAGGTTAGATGCCATAAAATTTCTGTGAGAGAATCTGAGAAATATTAGAGATAAAATCCCTCCAAATATTAGTTAAAAATCCAAGTTAGACTTGGTAGGAAGGAATCAACCGATTATGCATATGTTCATTTTCTTTTGTGCGACTAGTTTTCAATTGAAACGTCTGGAATTTGTGTTTCTGGAAAAGGATTATGTTGCTTATTGACTCTGCAAAAAATTGCAAGTTAGACTGACGTGTACCAACCCAATTAACACATTAATTACAAGCCTTTTGACAGGGGTGAGCCTGTACACCCCTTACTTGAGGAAATTCGTGCTATGGTAGACAGAGGATGTACGATTAAGTTCAAGCATATACTCGGACAGGGCAACTATTGCACCGATTTGCGATTTTGGCAGGGTCTTTTCTTAAAGGAATTACCACTTTTCACTCACCTCCTATTGAGATTCGAGATATCCTCCTTAAAGATGTATCTGGGGTTACTTATCTACGCATAAGAGTATAACTGTGTAGTTTCTTTTATTTATTTTCCTCTTGCAATCAAAAAGCCGCCTGCCACAGGTCAACAGTTAAAACATTTTTGGTTCATCCCTGGTTCCCTAGTAGTTGGGCGTAACCACTAGGGAGAGCCTTCCACTAGAACACTGATTATAATATGAAGAAATTTAACTACGATTGCTACGCTTACAGGCTAGGTCCTAAATGTTTATACTTGGCAGGTTGCCTGGGGAAAAGATTAGGACCAAGCTTACTGGGAAGAAGGATTGACTCGGCCGCTATGTCCTAATCCTACTTCTCTTAGTCTGGTTTTCATGGTGAATTTGTTGACTAGCTCATAATGTTTTGGCTATTTAAAGGTTCCTGAAGTAATATACCAAGTTCTGGAGGAACCACTTGGCAAAGATAAACTAAATGGAAGAGATGACATTCCTCAAACTTTAGAGGACTTCTTGACAGAAGTGAAGGAAAAGAAATTAGGTGCAAAAAGTTTTGCTCTCAAGCTCAGAGAAATGGTATCAGTTTTAAGCTACTTAAATAATAAACCGAAATGCATTACAAGTCCAGCCTACTATGTAATAGTGAATTTTGAATTACAAGTCTAGCCTACTATGTAAAAGTGAATTTTGAATTACAAATCTAGCCTTCTAGCAACTTCATATCTTAAATTTTCAGGTGTCTTTCCTTGAACAAAGGACTAGAACAGCCAAAATACAGGAATATCTCTACAGGCATGTAGCATCGAGTATCATACCAAATCAGCTGCACTGCCTTGCGTTAAGGTTCGCCAACGAACAGTCCACAAATGCAGCTGCCCGTCTCCAGCTTCCCTTGCCAGAACTAGTCCCAGCACTTGGTCGATAACTCCTACTTCCACTTTGTCCTTGCCTCAGACAATGTTCTAGCAGCTGTTGTTGTTGCTACTTCGCTTGTCCGAAATGCTTTATGCCCCCAAAGATTTGTACTACACATAATAACCGACAAGAAAACTTACTCACCTATGCAAGCATGGTTCTCCTTGCACCCTTTATCGCCTTCCATAATCGAGGTCAAAGCATTGAATCATTTTGGTTTACAAACGGGAAAGTTCCGGTTTTGGAAGCAATGGAAAAGGACCAGATGGTTCGGTCACAGTTCAGAGGAGAGTCATCTGCAATTGTCGCAAACAATAAAGAGAAGCCTGTCATAATTGCAGCAGAACTCCAAGCTCTTAGTCCCAAGTATAATACCATGACGAATCACATCAGAATCCATCTACCAGAGGTAATTCAGCTTTATCAAATTTGATCAACTTTGTGAATAGGAGATAAAAATCAGCTCCATATTGTGCAGCTGTTTCCAAGCTCTTAGCAAGGTGGTATTCTTGGACGATGGCATAGTTGTTCAGACGAATCTTTCACCTCTTTGGGACATTGACTTGAATGGAAAGGTTAACGGGGCAGTGGAAACCTGCAGAGGAGAAGATAAGTTTGTTATGTCCAAGCGGTTGAGGAGCTACTTGAATTTTTCTCATCCGTTGATAGTAAACAATTTTTATCCTAATGAATGCGCTTGGGCGTATGGCGTGAACAAGTTTGATTTGGAAGCTTGGAGGAAGACCAATATCAGCCTTACATACCATTACTGGCTCCAACTGGTAAGTAACCCCAAATAAATTAATTGCCCTTTTCTGGTTCAAATGTTGAAAGATGGAAGGCTTTATTAAGATGAACGACATTCAAGAAAATTGGATTTAAATGAGTTTTAACTCAAAAAATGACATTATAATTCGGTGCAAGTGGAATATCATTTGTAAAACGATCACAGAAGTAATACAGATGATAAGAATAGACTACAATGAATTATGCAGGTGAATTTAGTCTTAGGAAGTTGTTTCTCTTAAGAGCAGATTTTCTGGTCCGGCTAATATGTTCCTGCTCTATTCTATATCATCTTACCCATACATTTGTGTGGGACCTAAAACAACGTTTGGATGAGATTGTATGAAACAGAGTAGAAATAAATTGACAGGAACAGAGGATCCGATCACGTTTGTCTTGCTTTCTAAATCATTTCTTCTATTAATGCAGAACTTGAAATCAGACGAGAGCTTATGGCAATTAGGAACATTGCCACCTGGTCTAATAGCATTCCACAGTCACGTCCATACTATTGATTCTTTCTGGCACATGTTGGGACTGGGGTACTAGGAAAACACAAGTCTCGCTGATGCTGAGACGGCCGGTGTTATCCATTTCAATGGCCGGGCAAAGCCTTGGCTAGACATAGCGTTCCCTCAACTCAGGCCATTATGGGCCAAGTACATCAACTTCTCTGATAAGTTCATTAAAGGGTGTAATATAAGGGAATCTTAGTATAAGAATTTTGATTCTTTTCTTCTTTTTTCTGATTATGATAACATATGTATGTATATGAGGGGAGGAAATAATAATAATAAAGAATGCAAAGAGGAAAGTTGTTAGTACAGAATGTCAAATGTGAAATATCCTCGGGATGTTTAGGCAACATTATCTTTTCATAGTAACTCAGTACTATGCTAGGATGGCACCCCTTTTTTATTTTCTTATTTTTATGTTAAAAAACATATTAGGAAACCTAGCATGACAATGAATCAACATCTCCAGGGTCCTTGAGAGAGATTTGTCGCTGAATAATACAGCACAGTAACATTGCTTTAAGTCTCAATGGTTCGTTAGTTTAGGCCAGAGAAATTGATTTAAGTGAATCAAGAGAGAACTGTAGCCAATTATGAATTTCAGCAAGCGAAAATGATTCGGATTGGAAGTATTTTTATACTATTATTGCCACGAAATGCATGGACTAGAACAGCGACAAGTGTGGAAAAAACAACAAACCCACCCTCCCAAGTCATCAATGAAAATGTGATAACCTCAGTTCTTTTTTCCTGTTACATTTGAAATCAAGTCCCTCAGGAACTTGGCAGACTTAGTGATAGGTGAGTTGATGGCCATCAAATTATACAACACATTCTCAACTTCACCGATTGATGGTCGAGTTTTGAACCTGGACACAACTTTTAGCTCTCCTTTATCTTCTTCTTCTTCTACAAGAACACTCCATTTCTCACCCCTTACAATCCCATCTCTCACGCACTTGAACACTACTCCCTTCCTCTTACTCAAAACACCTCTAACCTCCAACCCCATGAACGAATAGATCACTTCAAATGACCTCACAAAGTCACTCAATTCACCAAACTCACTCTCCTCTTCAAATCCCCACCTGGGGTTGAACATCACCACAGGCTTTGGATACAAACTGTCACTAACGATTTTGACGACTGATAGCTGCGAACTCTCCGGAGCCATGAATACTGCTACCTCAGCAGAGTTCAAGATTCTGGAATCTCCACCTTTGGCTGCAGAAATATCAACATGGGTAATGTTGTTTAAGGAATGAGATTGGAACACTTCGATTGCCTCGTCTTTCAACTTGGAGCTTGGCCATATGATTGTGATCTTCACTGTTGACCCTTTTCTCTTGATAGGTATGTTTATGAAAACATCAAAAGCGAGTTGAGAGATTGAAGTTGATGAGTCATCGATGAGAGGGATTTCGACTTGGAATTTGGGTTGCTTTAGCTTCTTGAATTTTCCAGCGAACTTTGGGCTGTTGAGGGGCTTTTCCAAGGTGCCGGCAAGGCAAGTTTTGGCTTGTAAGATGGCTTCATCTTTTGTGGTGGGTGGGTCGGAGTTGGAGGATGACAGAGAAGAGTGGATATGAAGCGAGGGAGTTAAAGGCTTGTGAGTGAAAGAAGAAGAAAAATAAGAATTGTTTGAATAGCAATAGTGATGGTCTCTAGAGAATAGGAGAGCCGAGAATAAAGTTTGCTTTCTGTTCAAGGGATTTACTGTTTTCCAGGTTCGAACGTTGAATTTGAGAAGATTGGAGGCCATGACCAGAGACAGAGAGACTAGGAAGCTTGACAAGATGGGACGGACATACCACAGGCAAGGAGCGGATAAGATTATATGGCATGACACCCAAAGAAATAGTTCGGCTTAGTCAGGCCCACGGATTGTGAAATACAGTCGTTAATTGGCAGTACCCATTAGCTCTCTTTTCTTTTTAAGGTATCGTGCAAAGGGTTACGATTACTGGGATCTTATTGTCGATCAAATCTCTGTTGCTAAAACAACGTCTAATAACCTGGTTTACCAAGGATCATAGTTACCTGTTAAGAACTCCTACATGGTTATTCCAGAGAGGGAAGATAAAGAGGAAAACTAATCTTCCAAAGGGCGCAAACATTTAAATACGTGAACCTGAGGTAATGAGTAAGCACAGGACGATAAGAATTTACAGGTGAAAACCAGAAGTAGTTCATAGAAAGAAACCGAGACCTCAATACAATCGAGTCACCAACCAAATCCAGTTAGATGAATCAGTAAACACAGTGAGAGAAAAGTAACAATTGACTAAATGAATACATTTGCTATGCTCCCCAACTTTAAGCAACTGGTGGGCGGAGCACATGATCTTGTGAAGTATCCACAGCAGCAGGTGGCATGAATTGCCACATTGCAAGTCCTGGGTAACCAATAAAAGGGACCAACTTGTTACCAGGTGGTTGGCCTTGGGCAGCAAACGCTGCAGGGATCGCTGGAGGGGGAGGCAAGAAACTAGGTTGAGTGTTCATGGCTTTCAGTTGCTGCTCCAATTTATCTTTCTCCGCCTTTAGCCTCTGCTTCTCATCACGAAGCTCATTCTTCTCAGCCTACACAGGGCAAACAGCAATTTTAGTACTTTGGTTGCCACAGCTGTCAGTCCCAATTGCACAGTTCAGAATGTCGAACATCACACGAAAGAAGGCATCACATGTAGAATCATATATAAAAAAAATTCTATCATTGCATTCACATAGTACTGAAAAGAAAAAGAACTTGTAAAGAGAAATTCACCTTCAACTCTTTGATCTTCTCTTGAAGACCTGAATTCAAGTCTTTCAACTTTTGTGCTTCACCTCGTAATTGGGTCACAATTCGAATGGCATCAATCAAAATAGCTGCCTTGTCTGTTTTAGGAGGCCTTCCGTGCTCCAAGATAGAACCCAATTCCATAAACCTAACAACAAAAACAAAGAAAAAAGGTAGGAACCTGTCATTTTCTATGATCTAGTTGTTTGGTCCTTTACTATAAATGTTCACTTTTTTTTCTTTTTCAGTGGGGGGAGGGATTTGAGCATGTGTGGGGGGTGCAGTAATAAAAGAGAGAGATTAAGACAGCACTTGTCATTTAGCCTATCTCTCCGGAGCTTCTCCCTACATGCCTTGGAGCTAGAAGCACCAGATGCTTCAGATCTAACCCTGCATCAACAAAAATGACAAAGATGAAATTCCTACGACAAGTTATTGCTCCTTCAAATCCAATACTTTAATGTTCAAATCAATCAAGGAACAAGAGACACATATTCCACCACTCTATCAACAAAAAAAAAAAGATTGAATGAACAGCATACTTGAGTGACATGATAAACTTGTATTGCCCTATAGAATAAGAGGCCAAAGAATTAAAAAAGAGACTTCTGCCAATTCGTTACTATTCGTTCAACATCTATTGCTTTGAAGTAAAAAGCCATCAGTCAACAAGAAGCTTGCAACTGTTTAAAAATAAGATAGAAATTATGATTTCATTTCTAGTGTTCCAGCCTCTGAAACCTAGACAACAATTCCATGAAATACAGCCAACAAAACCCTTCCACAGAAAAGGTATGAAAAAGCATGGCAATTCTTAGTCAAGATTAAAGACTTTATACAACAAAAATCACCTTCATGCATCATAAAGCGCTGTAGGAGGACTAGTGAACACATAGTTTTCAACAGAATAAATATAAGTATACTCAAAGCAAGTGATGTACCTCTTTTTTGAACTGGACTCCTTATGGGTATCAGAATCCCCAAGTGAACCATCAATCTCCACGCTGAAAAGGTTAAGTTGCTCAGAAATAAAAAGATAAATCAAGAAAACATAAGAGCATAAAGGTTCAACTGAAATGATTACATCATGTCATCAGAAATGAAATCCGTTATTGGTAATAAATATGAACATTGCTTATGAAAATATCAAAAGCAAGTCGTTTCTAAAACATCAGAGGAATATGCTTGATTGTCCTCCAAATCTAAGGAAAGCAATAAACTGGAATTAATTAAAGAGCACTTGAACATCCTCATTTACGAAAAAGAAAAGTAAAGAATTAAAGTAAAGGATATCATAAACTACTAGTGCCCAGAAGTACACGTTTAAACATAGCCCAAAAAGCTCAGATTCCGGCTAAGAAACTCCAGCCACTTAATAATAGCATAAACTATCATAAGAAGAAGCCGAGTACGTAATGGTTAAACCTACTAATAAGAACTCTACAACCATAATTCGAATCATATGGTCAAAACCCAGTCATGTTCTAGGAGACTGATTCGAGCCAATTTCAGCTAATACCCTTCCGAACTCCATTTCATACACAGGGAAAAAAAAAAAAAGCAACTGAAAATAAGCCAACTATTCCACCCATGGCAATAGATCATTACCTACTCCAATTATCGGGAAATTGAAACAAGCTCAAAGCAGTAAATCAGTTAAAATAATCCGACTCAATAAACACCATCGAACCCCAAATCCCGAACGAAGTAAAACAAAAAAGAAATCCAAATTGGAAAGAAAATTAGATGAGTCTTAATTATACCCGACATCCGTAGAAACGTTCAGAGGTTGTACGGGCCAAGAGAAGCTAGAATAAGGAACAGAAAAGTTGGGGTCTGGAACAGGTATGTCATCGATCAATCCGTACTCGATCAGCCAATTAGTGTTCTCTGGAGACACCATTTTGGAAGCGCAGTTATTGGGTTGTCTTTTGGGGAGGTTGCCGGAAAACTGGATCGATTTTCCGGGTATGAGTGGAGGTGCGTGGCGTCTTCCGGCGAAGAGAAAATGAGGGAGTTACGATTAATAATTTTCCCGGGAAAAGAAAGAAATTGCGTGGAAAATGACTTGGGTCTGTGTTATGACTTGTCAGAATGGTGGCGAAAATCCGTCGTTATGAAAATCGTCACGTGGGCTTGCCAATTTGGGCCAACTGAATTGATAATCATGCTCCTTAAATCAACTCCATTTCTAAGTGAGTAGTGGAATCAAAGTACACGCAATCCGAGGAAAGACCTAAACCATTCTACTTCCAAGCAGTTCATTGAGGAATTTGATACTGCTTCACCTATCTATCAATCATAACACTGTGATAACGCAACATCTCATTATTTTGTTCTTTTAATTTGATTGTTGTCTCCAATACGCTTTAACATAATATTAATCACACAACATGGTAATTAGATAAGCGTCGAGTTTGTTTGAAAAATGACTTAAGTTATATTATCAGTAATTAAAATTTATATACACGCAATCACTTCTTCAAGTAGTGAAACTCTAACTTATTACTCAAACTTACGTTTACCATCCTATTTGTTATGATCCATTTGTTGATAAGATTTGTATGTTTGTTTTGATTATATGATAATAAGTGTCGAAAATATAAATCAAATAGAATTAAATTTTATATTTTGAAAAAGCATTTAACTATAGTTTTAAATTTAAAGAACTTATGTACCATATTGATAGAAAATTAGTATTTTATGTCTAGAAATTACAACGCTCATTTTCATACCAATAAAATTATTACTATGCATGGAGTGCCAATGAGTCAAGTTCAAATTTGGTTAGGCTCAAACCTTGATCAAGCTCAAAAATTAACTTAGCCTAATAGAATTTTGAGCAGTCCAAAGTCTGATTATGCTTACACCAAATTTAAATAAATATATTTTTTAACTTAAAAAATATTATTTTTATTAAAAATTTCCAACTTTTTGTTGGAAAGTTTCGACTCGGTCAAAAGCATAAATTTTTTATAAAAAGTTTAAATATAGTCTAAAGTTTGATCAACTCAAATCATGCCATAAATTTTAACGGGCTGGGACAAGCAAGCTTTACTGTAGCACCCCACTCTAACAAGACCCGAACCTGACATCGTTGATGATATCCGAGTCCGTGCCCCGCGAGAGTGGCGTGCTAATGCACTCTATCATTCAAAAGTCGGTATAATTTTTTTTATAACATAACATGCGGAATACATACTCAAATTGGGCCCCACATTCATTCATCATCATTTTCAATTAGCGCAAATTTTCAATAGTCATTCGG
>JAOQMS010000005.1:24990583-25001356 GCA_027563885.1 Erythroxylum longipes | reverse complement strand
ATATGATTGAGGACAAAACCTTGTTTGATTCCTTCGGCCATAACTTTGTTGTCCGACCTTCAAATGAGATGATTCTTGTTTCTAAATAAAGTAGAAGCATAGAGATACAAATTATCTGAAGGAATTGAAT
This sequence comes from Erythroxylum longipes, assembly GCA_027563885.1. Classification (NCBI taxonomy): domain Eukaryota; kingdom Viridiplantae; phylum Streptophyta; class Magnoliopsida; order Malpighiales; family Erythroxylaceae; genus Erythroxylum; species Erythroxylum longipes. The sequence continues at coordinate 25,001,226 of JAOQMS010000005.1, read as the reverse complement.
TTTAATTCAGTCCCTAAGACTTTCAATTTCTGGATGGAATTTAGGTGCAGTTTACTGTTTCAGTTAATAACAGTCTAAAAATGTTTAGGCCCTAACTTTCATATTTCTAAACCAAATTGAATGATTTTGGTGTCATTAGAAACCTAAGACAATGGGGAACAAATGTTCTGAAGAAGTTAAGTTGTAATTCTAGTTTGAGGTTTCCCAACATCTATTATGAAATAGGAGAAATGAGTTTGTTTTTTATGTTTGATTGGTGTGGGCACGCCACCCTTGTAGGATGTTGGCTAATGAGGGTTTCATTGAAATAATAGGATAATATGCTCACGTTTTATGACCTCAAATGTTAGGCTCTGGAATCGAGGTCTAACATTGTATTAGTATCAGAAAAAGGAGCTGGGTCTAGAATCGAGGTCCAACAGTTGTTGAGCACAGAATATTTGCTTCAATATAAGAATAATTCAGAAATGGGGCCCGACACTTATGGTATCAGAGAATGAAGATGAACCGAGGATGACTAATAAGGGTTAATTGGAATAACCATGCATGGTAACAAGCACAAGCACACGTTTTTATGAAATCAGAGTTGGGCTCTGGAATCGGGGCCCAAAAAACCACCCTGAGTTTCATTAGGCCTCTTCAATCTGAACTCTGATCTATATTCGGATTGACTGTCATTCAACAATTGCTCGATTAGGATCTAGGCAGCCTATAGTTCTGAAAAACTACCCATATTAGAAATGGCTTGCCTTGTCCGAATCTCCATATTTAGTCCATCTTCGAATCTCCTGCACTTGTCTTCCTCAGTAGGAATCAAGGCAGTAGCATACCCCATCAGTTCGTTAAACTTTATGTCATACTCTGCCACTGATAAACTGCCCTACTTCAAATCCAAAAATTCCTTCATCTTTCTGTCCAGGTAGATTTTGGGCATGTAGTTATCTTTGAAGACTCTTGAAAAGTCTTCCCACCTCAAGTTACAAGGCTTGGTGGTACTGCTTGGAATTGTTTTCCACCATTGGTAGGTTAGGCCTTGTAGTAGGGAAACTGCATAGTCGAACTTCTCGTCCTACTTATAGTCCATCTGATCGAACACTCTCTCCGTCCTCTCTAGCCATCCTTTGGCCTCTATAGGGTCTGGACTTCCGTAAAAGTCCACAGCCCCCTGCTTTCGCAGTTTATCGTACCTCCTTTCCCTTCTCTCGGGAATTCTTGGAGGCATTCTCTCTGATCGAGATATAGAAGAATCCCTACTGGCTCCTACTGACTCTAGGTCGTTTATGTTAGCTGACCTTCCAACTTGATCACCTATAGCGAACGACCTATAATAGACAATAACTTCAATTACTATCTACAACTCTCACAATATTTCATGTCTAACATTCCTAGATATCCCTATGGACGCCAACCATGCTCTAATACCAACCAACTGTAGCGCGACACTCCCATCGAACATTTGCCCAAACCCCATCAGACGTTCGTGTACATGTTCGACAGAAGCGGCCCACTAACTATATCACTTTCACTAACTCATGGCATTATAATTTAAAACATAAATCTCATAATCTCCAAAGCACAAATTTCCTCATTTCATTTCATAAAACATTATGTAGATTGTAGCATTACAACATCATCCATATATATCTACATTTTCAAAGCAAATCAAAGTTGTAGCTCTATTTACAAAAGTATGCTACATGTATGAGGAAATATACAAAACTTTATCTAAATCCTTCAGTCTCAGCTGACCAACCTTTGAGTCATGTCTTCAATTCAAAAGAAGTACTAGTTCTCTTCTAAATTGACTTAGAATCTACATCGTCTCTCTCGGATCTGAAATGTCAACGTGCAATTTTAGGTGAGTTTTACGAACTCAGTTGAGTAACCATCCTCGATGGTTCAACCATTTCACACATATCACAACAATTCATACATTCACATAATTCACATTTACCAACATGTAGCATCATAACATACCTTGATCATAAATTTCGCATTTTTTTCAATCAATTCGATTCCACATTTCAAATTCAATCATTTAAATCATATAATTTATGTGTATATGCAATATTCATGAGACTCACGTTCATTTATTTCGCTGTCCTATCCTGACCGAGTGCCTTTTCACTATCTCGTATCCGTTATGGATACCAAGCTCATTTATACTGTCCCTTATCCGTTGGAGATACAGGGCTAATTTTACATAGTGAGTCATAGGCTCTTACCATAGCCTGAGTTTTAAGCTCTTTTTCACTGGCGACTCCAGTCACAACTACCTTTATCTTTCATACATTCATGTAATGAAATACACCATGCATATTCAATCATTATGCTCATTCAGTGACATTCATATTCTTTCTCATTCACATTTGTCATCAGACTTTTAGTCCGCCATTCAACATTTAAGCTGAGAAATATGTAGTCAATCGCATTCGCATTCAAATTCACATTCAAGTAGCACTTTCAATGTTTTATTGATGCATTAAACGCCTCAGACATTGAATCTCTGGAATTCAATATATACACATCACATAACAATTCAATACATAATTTAATAAACAAACAATCATAGTGAGACCATCTTAGGTTATTCACAGTTTACTCTAAATGGCTTATTGCCTTGACGTCCCGGTAATGTCTGGATGCACATGATCTATTTTCTCCTATATTTAATACAACACACATTTACACACATTACAACTTTGCATAATTGTATAAGTACTCTTTTATGGACATATGTATATATGGATTATGTACAATGGATGCTAAATGACAATCCTGGGTACATTTCCTTAATACGCATCTCAAAATCAATTAACATCATCTTTCAAGCATCCTTTAATACCTAATACACTTTCCTTACTTTAATCACTTCATTCATCATCCACTAGCGTCATTCAAGATCCCATTTAAGCCTAATTACATCATAGGAAAGCATTTATAAGTTAATAATCTATATATATACATCATTTTGGGACAATAAGCATAACTTTTGTTGTGAATATCAGATTAATATCATTCAAGTACGGCATCGAAGAGAACTTCGAGTTCTACACGTCCGTGAAGACCCCAAAAAGAGATTTTGCCATCTAAAGGGTCAAAATTGTAAATTTCTGTAGGTGTCCCAAGAATGTCCGCCTAGCGGACATGTATGTCCCTTCAAACGGACATGAGCAGAGCTAGAACACTAAAATTCTAGAGAAGGTCCGCCCAATGGAAATTTACTAGAAAATTTCCAGATTTTCAACTCCTACAATTACCTCTAACGCATACCATGCATATCCTATCACTCCTACTTCAATTTATCTTCATTCTCACCTCCATTCCAATTCAAATCATCCACAAAACACATCATACAAAATTGTTGATCATAATCACATAAACATAACATCAACCATGTCTATATATTCTTCAATATTTCAACACACTTCATCATCATTTTCATCCTAGTTCATTGCTGTTACTTAGTTTATCTTTTCTAGCTTAATACACCATCATTTCCTCTTCAATCATAATTTCATTTCAGCTTAATATTATACACACACAAATCAAAATCCATGATTGATCAAAAATACCAAAACAAAACATATTCTTATACACTTTTAACTCCAAATTTCTGCACATTTCAACTTAGATATCATCTTCATTTCACTTCTAATTGATCAACCTAACTTACCTCATTTCAAGACATCATAATACTCCTTATAAGCTCTAAACTCATGTTAATTCATCTCTAAAACAATCAAAGTAATCCACATTAATATAAGGAAAATAGAGCATAAAAACATCCATTCACTAATCAATTTTTTGCACTTCTTTATACACCATTTTCATAATCAGTTTAACCCAAAAGCATCACTACACCAATTTATAAATCATTACTCATTATTTACGTAAAAACAAGACGTTTACATAATCATTTCACCACTCACATTTTACACAATTTATTTCATGATCATGATCATCAATCTCAAATTACTCATCAAATTAGTTACATTTAACAATACCCATGATGATCAAAGCATAGCTTACTTGATTTAGCTCCAAAATCTTCAAGATTTCACTTAGCCTTAGCTCTCCACATAACCAACGTTCATCATCATCCAAGAGTTATAAGGTTTGGTCTTTAGTGAGAGTGAAAGAGAGAGCAAGTTAAGAGTAGTAAGTGAAAGATGGGAGGGTTAGGTTCAACGTGTATGGAAGTTGGAGAAGCAAAATCGTGAAGAAGGAGAATAAAGAAGAAAATTACGAAGAGAAGAGATGAGAGACTTATAAGAGAAATGGGAGTAAATAATAAAGTGAAAGACCAATTTTGTCTTTCATTTGGTGAAAGTAACGTGAATGAAGACATGGTGTGGCAAGTGACACCAAATGTCCAATTTCTATAAGTTTCACATGATCCTTTTATTTAACTAGTCCATTTAACTCCAATTTCTACTCCATTTGTCTCCCAATTTTCAATGACATATGTCATTAAATCCAATTGACATTCATAAAAATTTACACTGCCATTTAACATTTAATTCTACTTCCATTTATCAATTGTTTTACTATTTGGCATTTTTCTTAGTCTAAAAATACCTAAAATTTCAAAATTTTCCTAAATTTCACTAAAATTTTCAAATCAATACTCATACTCACCAATTCAATTTTCAATACATATAAACCCCAATTCACATCAAAAATCTTATAAATCAATTATATCTGGAAATGTCAATGAATGCATGTACAATCATTTTATTGTGCAAAAATTAATATTTACATGTGTGTGTATGTTATATGATACATGAGCATAAAACGCGCTTTCTAACTTTTCAATAATCTCTCTTATACAAAATTATAGGATCCTAACCCTTAACATGGGATAACGAGATGTTATAATAGGAGTCTCATTCCAACTCAGCCTGTGGCCCAACAAGAAGGTACAAAATAACATCATTTTTTAATTTTTTAACAAAAAACTATAAAGTCAAGCCAGGCCGAACCTGGCCACAAGCTAGTCAACTCCTAACCCGTTGGCCCTCCTAGCCCTGCCCAGCTTATAGCCTAATGAAAAGGTACAAAAACAACACCATTTTTAATTTTTTAACAAAAAAATCATAAAATCAGGCCGGACCAGATCACAAGCTGGTCAGCTCCTGATCCGTTAGCCCTGCCTGCCCCCAACCTTCCCTTAAACTCGACCCAAACAAAAATATTTAAACCAGCCGAAGCTCAAGGTCAATCCAGCTCATTACTATGCTAATCTAAAGTAGTCTTGGAAATACATATCCGAAGGGAATAGTACAAGGTTTTCCTCCATCTCCGAGCATTTCGAAAAGACAATTTTGCTATTCACTGGACTTCTTTTTCCACGCTCCAAAGTTCACGAAAATTTCTCTACTCTGTTCCTGGGTCGGCAGCGAATGCCAACACGGATATAATCAAAATAGTAGAAGCGCGTGAACAACACCTTCCTGTCTACTCATCAAAACATACCAAATTGAAGAGGTCAAACCGAAAATTTCCACCCCGCATTTTCCATTTCCAGTATTTCATGTTCTGTGGAACTTTCTCGCAACTCAAAAGCTGGGACCTAAACTGCCGTGGGATTCTCTGAATCTCTGGAAATACCCAACTTTTAATCCTTGGATCAGGTAAACTTTACCTCAAGATTACGAATTTGGCTAAGGTTTTTCTCTTAGTATGGAAAAATTTTAACTTTTTGGGGCTTTATTATATGTTTTCTGATCCCGTAATCTCAAGTTTTTCCCTTAAAAGATGGTTTTATTATCGTTTTCTTGACCCCGGAAATATGACTCCATTGCAACGCACTTACTGATTGCGATTTAATCGCTGGGCTGCAGTGGGGTATTAGTTTTTATTTATCGATTGCTATGCGGAAAACTTTGATAGAAGAAATGGTGATTATACACTTTACCTAAAATACTGAGTTTCTCATTTTGAGACTGTGGATTAATTTTTCTTTTTCAATTTTAAGATGAGTGTTTTGAATGAGCTAGTGCGTTATAGCTCTTTTTCGTTAAACTGCAATTGCTTGTAGAGAAGAGCTCCTTACTTATATTTTATTCTGGAATATTTAGGGCTTTGTGATACAAATTGTTTTCTATGCTTGGGCTTGTGGTATTGCACTTTTTTAGTTAGTTCTTAGGTTGCTCGGTGGCTAAAGGTGTATATGATACTAGTTTTTTTTATTATTGAGGTAAATATCATTTGCCAATTTTGCAATGAAGAGCTAGACCTTTTTCTTAATGCGTTTCTTTAATGATGTTACAGAATCTGTATGCTTTTTATTCGGTGTTAAACTTGGGTCTTTTTCATTGTCGTGCTTGTTTTCTTCATGCCAATGCCACTGTCCGAGCAAAATTTAGGAAATTATATTGAATAAGAGAGATTGTAATTGGCACTAACATGAAATATTTTATCATCTAGGTCTGAGCGTTGTGTTTGTCAAGCTTCGTTGACCAACTAATTTCATGCCTGCTAACGAAGTCCAGATTCCTACCGCTTTTGGTAAGCTGTACATTGATGGTAGCTGATATTTTTCAATTTTCAATCACGACTCGACATTTGTATAACTAACTGATTTGTAATGTTGGCTAGATCCATTTGCTGAAGCAAATGCTGAGGACTCAGGTGCTGGGGCAAAAGAGTATGTTCACATTCGTATACAGCAGAGAAATGGTAGGAAGAGCTTGACAACTGTGCAGGGGTTGAAGAAAGAATTCAGCTACAACAAGATACTCAAGGACCTGAAGAAGGAGTTCTGTTGTAATGGTACAGTGGTGCAGGATCCTGAGCTAGGACAGGTGTGTATTTAACCTCCACAGCACTGTACTAAGTTTTTTGTGGTTTTTGCTTGTGTAATTTTGGTCAATCTTTCGCAGGTAATTCAACTTCAAGGTGACCAGAGGAAGAATGTCTCTACCTTCCTTGTTCAGGTAACTTCAATTTTTTTTGTATTGGCCTCATTTATTAGGTGGTGTATCTCCTAATACTATTGTTTTTATTGGTAGGCTGGCATTTTGAAGAAGGATAATATCAAAATTCATGGTTTCTGAAATGTAGAAAATTCATTGAAGTGCATTACTATGCAGAACATGTGTGAGGTTTAAAAATATCCAAGCTGTTGTATTTCAAGTATTGCGGTGGTGGTGTTATTGTCATGTTCTGTGGTTACTGTAATGTTGGATGATAAGGGCGATTGTGATACTTCTTCCATCTTAGACTGTTTTCATAATAAATTCACTGAAGCTTTGCTAATACATTCAGGTTGCCAGTTGGTTGCGATAAAAAACTTTCTTAATTGGTCTTTGTTCCTTATGGATGTGCTTGAATCTAAGTGTGTTCTCGGCGGGTTATTGGTGGATACATTGGACTCGTAATAACCTACTAGATGTCATGACGAGGATTGTAGTTCTTGCACGGGATTATTTGTTTTTTTTTTTATGTTTATAGATAAAATTTAAGGACAATGTTCTTAATTAAATAAATTTATTTTAATTTTTTATGTAATATTTATTAATATAATTATTTTATTTATTGAAATAAATATTTTAATTATCAATTAGTACTTGTCAAATATATTTTAATTGTTAAATTAAATTTTATCTAAAAATATATTTTTAAATGTATTTTAAATTTAATATATTTAATTTAATTGCAAAATTAAATAAAATTAGTAACTAAAATTAAATTATTCATAATTTGTACTAATAATTAATTTAAATTAATTAAATATTTAAAATTAAATAAAATTATTTACAGTCTGCATTAAAATTAATATATTAAATGAATATATATTTATTTGGTAATAAATTATATTCTAAAAATTAAAAAAAACTTTTAAAGACTTTTATAATTTTAAAAAACCGTACGAAACTAAATTATAAGGTCAAAAATTAAAAGTTTAAATAAATCAATAAATTTTTGTTGAATTTAAAAATATAAACATAAGTATAAATAAATAGCCCTTAATTTTTGTTAACAGTTCTCATTTGTGTTATTGGACGATGTACTTTTTCTGAATCCCTGTACTAGGACAAGGTTACGAAGGGCATTGGGTTACATGATTTCTAGTTAAATTCCATAATTTCTATATCTGCAGGACTTAGCAGTGATTTCTTAACTGAATATAGTGGAATAAAATAAAATATAAATGAATATGATATTAGAAAATTATTATTTGAGAGGTATGGAAGGCTCATAATATCATATAGTGAAATGTTGTTTAAAAAAAAGATTTATAATGTAATATAATAAAATGTTGTTTATTATTTTATATTTCATCCTAAATTTCAGATTGGAGGTTACTTATTTTTACTGTTCAGAATAGAATAAGATGTAATTTAAAATTTTCTCTTTCCACCTTATTCTATTCTAATATTATATTATAAACTGTTCTCATAAACGATAAAATAATACTACATTTTATTTCATTCCGTTACTAATCATCTGATCAAACATAGCTTAGGATAATTTTTCTAATTAAAAATTTTCGGCGTTAAATTCTTGTCCTTTTCTTTTTTAATACATGGCATTATTAATTTCCTTTTCTTCTCTTTTTTGCTTGGAAATGACAGTTCAACAGTCTTAACAGCAATGGTCTTACTTCTGAAACCTTGTCGAGAGCGGTCAACGATAAAGAAACTTTGAAAACATTAATCTCCGAGTTTCTTGTAAAGAAAGGTGTTGGTATGAAAAGTCGACGCTCGGAGTTCGCTTGGTGGCGATTTCAAATTTGTAAATGTTGATACTCACTTCCTTATCAATATAACAAATCTGCAATTTGATATATTTGTTTCTCAATATACAATATAAAATAATTATGAGATCATACGTTTGCTATCACTTGCATCATTAAGAGTGCCAGTGCAAATCACTTCAGGTATGGTGCCAACCCTGGCTTTTAAGACTTCCTGGTGAAACTCAACTTAGTCAAGTTTGTGTCACCTGGCTGTTACGTAGCGTTTGGTTCCTGTCCCCGTTAGTGGGGACAGGTCACAAAACAAATAAATCCTGTCATATGTTCCCGTTTGCTTGTTGTCCCCCGCTGTTTTGTCTTCAATCTCCGGGTGACAGAGACAAACATTTTTGTCTCACCGAATACCGTAGGACAAGGGACAGAAGACAAACGCGTTAGGTATGTGTTGTTCGAAATAGCCTCATCTGTTCTGTCCCACACCGTCTGCTCTGCGGCGTTCCCCATCTTCCTGAAGCGTCGCACCTCACTGTCTTCCGTTGTCGACCCACAACCCCATCACTCGTCTTGTGGTCGACCCACAACCGGCGCACGTTGTCACTCGCACACTGTCCTTTTTCCCCAACACCTTCGTCCCGAGGTATGTCTCGCTGCGATTTGGAATGAGTTTGTGTGCTTCTTCTCTGTTTCTTGTCTGGGGTCGGAAATGTATGATGTTTGTGAGAGGAATGGAAGCCTTGGGTCTGTTGGGATTGTACAAAGCTTTTAACCGTTGTCTTTGTTTCTGTTTAAGGTTAGCTGGGTTGTTGTTGATCGGTGAGAGGTTCCTCAAGCGCCAAATATTATCTTGTGTTTCTGTTGACAGGTAATTCCATTTTTCTTTTAGATTAATCTGCATTATGCTATCATGTATGTGAGAGTGTTTGGCAAGATTGGGTTATGCTATCATGAATCTGATTGGGGTCCCTGACTTTACAGTATGGCTTGTGTTTCTGGATGAATTCAGACTGTGTTTTCATATGTTGAGATATCTGAATTGTCCCATGTGTTTGGCAGTGTCCTGGTGAAGTGAGTTCAAATGCTTAATTTTTAGAATTATGCAAAGTAAATAGGAAATTGTTATTCTGAGACTGTTTATGCAATACAATCTGAGAGTTGTGGGTTTGTGGTTGTTTTCCTATTCTCTCATCATGATTTCGGCATTCTTTTAAAGGCTAATATGGCTGGAAATCCCAATGACAGATGATGAGAGCAAATTGAATAAAATAGGAGCACTCATGAATGTGCAAAGCATCTGAATTGTATGAAAGAAGTATTACCTATTTATCATCGTGTGACTCATTTTTCAGATTATTATATGAAAAAATTAAGATTATTATAAATATCAATATCATAGGTGTGGTTATTGTATGAGTGCGTTTATATGCTCTTTTATAGTACTAGTACTTACACTTGCTTCTGTTGTGTTAACTGAACTTATGTGGCAGTTCTTCGTATGGTAATGTCAGTTCAGTGCTAGTGTTCGTGTCTTTCCATGCTTTGTCCATTTCCTTACTCTTTCAACTCTGATTATGAATCTTACTCAGTACTAATATGAAATCGTGCTCTTTGATCCTTGAAGACAAGCTGTCAGTAAACTTTCAAGATCTTGTATGTACATAGAAAGTTAAATATGTTTGGAAGTTATTCTAGGTCAAGTAATAGTTTCACATGATTCAGAATGCTTTTTCGAATGCACAGTTCAAACTAGTAGGAAAATTATGCAACTTTCTGTAATGTTACCTAATATTCAAAAGTCAATTGATTGTATTAATTTCATACTATGTTATCAATAACCTGTCAAACAGAGCATTGATGTTGGCTAATGCCTTAAACTCCAAATGTAACATTACTTTGGTTTCTGTGATCGTATGTATGTGCATGAGAAAGAGAAATAGATAAA
>JAOQMS010000005.1:24978895-24990483 GCA_027563885.1 Erythroxylum longipes | reverse complement strand
GAAATTTCTGTTCTGTCCACCACAACCAAACACCTCACTGTCTCCAGCTTTTGTTCCGTTCCGTCCTGTTCCGTTCTGTCTACAGATACTGGAGACAGGAACCAAACGTAGCGTTAGACCTGTTCGCTTGCACACCAAGTGAAATAGTAAAAGCTTTTGTCTCCATCTGTATTTCTTGTCGATTATGTCCTGATAAGTCAAGTTGCCATTTTGGTTAATTATTAACTGCATCTCCTGTTATTTGTCCATCTTCAAGGTCAACCTTTTCAACCCCAAATCCATTGCCGCCTATACTCCCTTCATCGCTACTTGAACTCTACCAGAACCGAGCTCATGTTGTCTGCGCTCCAGAAGCCTGCTGCCATTTTCTTCTTATCTGATGCATTTAAGTGGATTTCCTCTTCTTTTTCGCCGAATAAAGTTTGAACTCTTTAAGCAACGGGAATGTCTATGGAGTTATCGAACCATTTCGTACACCTGCGACATGATCTGCATCTGTCCTTGCAAATTATCTTTTCCACCATCAAAAGTGTTGCGATATCAACACTGTTGATGATCCGCTTGTTAAAATCGAACTAGATCGTTCAAACTCACACCGTGACATAACATTCAGATTCTTCCTTTCAATTATGTGGCGCTTCTTTCGTTTGCCGAGAAAAACTAGTCGTGCCTTTCTCAAGCATTCCTATGGACGGGGAACATGGCAGTCATACTCCGTTGCTCTTTTGACACACTGTCAAAAGCATGGTTAACTGTTTCTATTTCTTGTATTAATAATCGGAAATAAGCTGACCTCATCGTGTAAGTTCATATGAGGCACAGAGGCTTTGGTCTAATAAAGTATTGGGGCCTAATACTGAAAAAAAGAAAAAGATACTCACAAATGTTTACGTATTCATATAAATACTGAAATAAGATTATTTTTGTAATAGAACTTTCAAATTAAAGCTATTTAATAACATAATACAAAAGTAGCATTAATACAATAAATTTTTTATAACAAGAAAACTAATCATTTTGTCTTTGTTTCACTATTATTCTGATATTTAGGTAGTTTTAAATGACTCAAGGTTAGATTCATTTGAATCTAGAAGCATAAAGTTTTAAAATGAATTTTAAACCACCTAAATAGCTTAAGATTTAGTCACTCGTAATTTTTTAAAAACATTATATTTGATGGAATTATTAAAAATGTCAACAATTTGATCCAGAGATTCACAAAGTTTAAGTTAATCTCCTTCTTAGCAATGCATTTTTGAATAAGATGAAACATTGTGTTAATATACTTGCTCATATCATTGAACATTGGAATATTTGTTAAGGCTTGAGTGGATTTATTATCAATCATAATTCTCGCTTCTTCAATTTGCTCTAAATTATACTCTTTCAACAATTTTCTGTACCAAATAGCGTGACAAGTACAAAGAGTTGTAACATATTTTGATTTACATGTAGAGAGTATGACTATGTGTTGTTTTTTTGGTCACAGAAGATTGCATTATGTCCTCAAAGAAAATAAACCCAACAGTACTTTTTCTATCATCAAGATCTCTGGCAGAATTACTATCATAAAAATTTATTAAATTAAAACTTTTATAGGATGAGTATAATATGCCATTTTTAATTATATCTTTGGGATATTGAAAAATTCTCTTAGTTGTCTTCAAGTTAACTATGGAATCTATGAATTGATTAACAAGTTCAACTGCAAATAAGATATCTACTCTTGTGCAAGTTAAGTATCTTAAGCTTTCCACAGATTTATGAATAAAAATGGGTCTACACTCTTTTATTTATCAAAATTGGATAGCTTTATTCCACACTCCATAGGAGTGTTAACTGTCTTATTGTCTAACATTTTGAACTTCTTTAGCACCTCCTTTAAATAACCTTCTAAGTGATGAAAATTTCATCTTACATTTGCTTGACCTTAATTCTCTAGTAGTAAGACATCAAACTTATGGCACCCATCTAAAACTCTTATGTCATAGACTCTGTGAACTCTTCAAGAATCTTTGGCTTGTTTCTTTTGATGATAAGATTATTCATTAGAATAATGAGAAGAACACATTTTCTTTATCTGTATTAAAATAATACTACATGTATCTATATAAGAATACATAGGTTTAAACTAGTAAAGTAATCCCTATAATCATGCTAAAATCCCTATGATTATGTTATTTGCATTAACTATATAATCCATATGATTATGTAACTATTATATTCTATAACACTCCCCCTCAAGCTGGAGCATAGATATTGATCATACCTAGCTTGTTACAAATATAATTAACTTGATTCCCTAGTAATGCTTTGGTGAACACATCAGCTAATTGGGTCCCTATTCTGACACGTTGAGTTGAGATTAATCCATCTTCTTGCTTTTCTTGGGTAAAATGACAATCGACTTCTATATGTTTGGTTCTCTCATGAAACACAAGATTATTTGCAATATAGATGGCTGCTTCATTGTCACACCATAAGTTCATTGGTTTAGATTGAACAAACCCAATCTCACCAAGTAAAATGACGCAACCATATGAGTTCACAGGTAGTATATGCCACAGCCCTATATTCAGATTATGCACTTGATCGGGATACAACACTTTGTTTCTTACTCTTCCAAGAAACAAGATTGCCTCTAGTGAAAACACAATAACCAGTGGTAGAGCACCTGTCTGAAAGATCTCCTCTATAGTCAATATCTGTGTATCCTTCTATAGTGTGGTGACCATAATTTTGATATAAGATGCCACGTCCTGGCGCACTTTTTAGATAACTCAAAATATGAATAACAACATCCCAATGTGAGGTTATAGGAGATGACATGAACTGACTTACAACAATTACTAGAAAGGTAATATCAGGATGAGTAATAGTAAGATAGTTCAAATTTCCTAAAATTTTCCTATATTTTTTAGGATTCTCAAGCAAGTCTCCATCTTCAAGTTTGAACTTCACATTTGGTATCATAGGCGCATCACATGTCTTTGTCTCAATAAAACTAGCACCATTTAATAAATCCAGATAATATTTTCTTTGAGATAGATAGATCCCTTTATAATTGTGAGAAAATTCAATTCCTAAGAAGTATTTCAATAGTCCTAAATCCTTTGTTTGGAAACGAGTCCCAAGGAATGTTTTTAACCTTGTGATCCCTGCTTCATCACTTCCAGTGATCATTATATCATTCACATATATAACCAAAAAAATGCACCCAAAACTAGATGATGCAAAGAATACTGAGTGGTCATATGCACTTCTTCGCAAGCCAAACTCAATCATACAGTACTGAATCTTCCAAATCAGGCACGAGGAGATTGCTTCAAGCCATACAGAGACTTCAATAAAATCATATTTAAGAAATAAAAAATCATCTTTATCCATTTTAACAAAAAGAGCATATTTTGTAAGCATAAAATAAAATAGTTCTCTTAGAAATAATTGTCGATTCAACTATTCCAAGCTCTTGATGCTTATTTAAGTCCATATAACACTTTCTTTAACTTTAACATTTTATCTTCTTAGCCTTCAACCATATATCCCATTGATTGGTCAATGTAAACTTCTTTCTCTAAATAACTATTGAGGAAAACGGTCTTAACATCTAATTAATGAAATCTCCAATGATTTTAGATAGCAAGACACATTAATAAACTAATTGTTTCCAAAGGAATAACAAGTAGGAATACCTTTTATAGTCAACGTCTTACTTTTGCTTTTATCCTTTGACAATAAACTTTTCCTTATAGATCTCTATTTCAACTTTCACATTTTTCTTGATGTTGTACACCCATTTTACTCCAATGGCATAATGACATTTTAAAAGAAAAATAAGTTTCCATATATCATTCCTTTTGATGGTTTGAATTTGTTCATTCGCTGCATGAATCAACTTCTCATTCTTGCTAACATTTTCAAAATTTAAAGGCTTAATATCTGCAAGTAGACAAAATAAGTTATGATTATTATAAATTTCATCAAGTGTTTACTATTATAAGGTCCCTATGTTTGTTCCTGAAGATCTGGAGGATGATGCTTGAGATAATAAGGTTAGTGAGATTAATGGAGAAAAAACATTTTTTATTTCTTGAATAACCTCCTTTTCTTCTTGATCTTCGAAATGAAAGAAAGTGATAAGATCCCTCTATTTGAGAGCACCAATTCTAAGATGTTTTTTCATCAGATACAAGATTTCTAATAATAATAATTTTTTCATTACTTGGATTGAAAAACTTGTAACCTTTTAATTTTTCATTATATCCAAAGAAAACAAAATTCTTTCTTTGATCATCAGGCTTAGACCTTTCTTTTCTTGGTGCTTGAATATATGAAATAAATTCAAATTCTCAAGAGTGATACAAAGGTTTCATTTGAATTTATATTTTATATGGAGTGACATTTTTCATGCTCTTTATAAAATTAGATTTTAAAATGATTCAGCTTAAAACACTTTAGGCATCATCTTTATTTTTTCAACATAGTTCTCACTATATTTAAGATTATTCAGTTATTTCTTTTAGCTACTATACTTTTTAGGAAAATTAAGGCATTATAAGGGGAAGGTGAATTCTTTGTAGCCCATAAAAGCTCTTAAATTCATTAAAAATAAATTCTCCACCTTTATAAGTTTTAAAGCTTTAATCTCAAAATCACTTTCTTTTTCATCCAAAGCTTTAAAATTTTTAAAAACATCAAAAGCTTCATACATGTATTTCAAAATTTTCATCCATAACTTTCTGCTTTAATCTTAAATAAGGAGAATAAAGTAACAGTTTTTATTAGAAGATAAAGGATTGATGGGACCATAAACATTTGTATGACCAAGTTGGAGTGAGTTGGTAGCTCTTGAAATTGACTAGTTTAGAAAACCTTTCCTTACCCCAAACCCCGCATATCAGCGAGATTCATACTAGGAGTTGTTGTTGTAGAAAGACTTTCTTTAAATATTTTCCAGGAAAGCATGCCTCGTATAGTGATTCACCTTAGTAATAAGATTAGCATCACGATCTCAAAGCTAAAAAGTATGACCATTTATATGAATTTGGCAATCCTTCTCCAAAGTTGACCAACACTAAAATATTATTTTTAATTTTTGGAATAAAATAAAAATTAGAGAAAATTTTATGACCACCTTCTTTTTATCTTAAGCAAAATCACAACTTTTCCTTTGATCTCCATCATTGTATTATCACCAAACATGCAGTCTTTGTCGCTTTAGTATCTAATTCAACATATTTACTTTTATCACCTAATATATGATTGCTAGTTGCATTATTAAGGTACCACACTCTCTTTTCAGCTTTTGGTTCATCTTTTACTATAAATAGCAAAATTTCTTCTACTACATATTTATTGACTTTTACAAACTTCAATTCATCGTCATTCTTAAAAAAGATACTCCCAAGAGTAATGTTTATTCTTTCCACTAAAATAACATTCAACTTAGGTTTTGCCAATTTTATTTGTATTATTTTTTATGTAATTGCCTTTTCCTCTTCTTCTTCCTCAACCATATTAGAAATTTTAAAGTCAATTTTCACAAAACAATTCTTGTTTACCTCTTACTTTCTCTTGGCTCTATACCCATGAACTCATTCATGACCAAGTCCACTTCTATATATAAATTATGTTTTTCTACCTTCCCCTATGTAATTATTTTTGGAGTTTAAAGATAAATTTGTTAGCAAGGCTTGTTCTACTACTACATACATTATATTGTGATTCATCCTTTCTTTATAAGCTAGTAAAGATCCATTTAGCTCATTTATGGATATTTCTTACATTTTTTGATTCATTAATAGCCACTAGTATATAATTTAATTTTAAGTTGAGATATCATAAGACCTCCTTCATAACTTGAATACCTTTTGTGGTTTTCCCAAGCCTCTTCATTTGATTCACCACTCCTAGGACTCTTATGAAGTACTATGAAGTGGACACATCATCCTTCATTAAGAGTGTCTCAAACTCAGACCTTAAAATTTAAAGTCGTATCTTCTTAACTTTGTTCACTTCTATCACCAAATTTCGTGATTTTCCCATTCCTTCTTTAATGTGGTTTCATTAGCTATTTTCTCGAATATTTCTTCATCCAAACATTAATGGATAATGGTAAGTGAACCTTTATTTTTATTCCATTATTTGTCCAAGGCTTCTTTTTCAGGTTAAGTCAAGCTTTCCTTATCTTGAGGCTTTATGTAGCTTTGTTGACTACATACCAAATCCCTTATGAACCAAAAATAGACTTCATTATAAGTGTCCAATTCTCATAGTTGAGTTTATTGAGTTGTTGATAATAGAAAGATACATTGGCTCCTTTTGATGTCATAGTTGGCTCTAATACCACTTTGTTGAAAAATAATAATCATAAACACTTACACACTTATACAAATAATAAAATAAGAGTATTCTTGTAATAGAACTTTTATTCTTTCCTCTCTTGTATAAAATAAAACATTATATAACTATCTATAGTATCAAAGGAGAACTATTAACTAACCAAATTTCTTTTTGAAAAGGTAAAAAAAATAATATTAAATGTGTAAAATTTAGAAGTATAAAAGGGGGACACTCATTGGTTAGGTAACTATTATCAATCTCCCAACATCACCATTAGACTAAATACCCCCTATAAATCATTATATTAAATCCCTTTATAAGACAGGAGCAAGATGAAGCTACGTTTTATCAATTCCTTATGGTTATGTTATATTTACATAACATTAATTGCTATCTGATGCTTAAAAATGTAGTCTCGTATACCACTTTTTATTGTTCTCTCTTTGATAAAAAAATATCCTTGAATTTCTTTCCTTCCATATTTCTTAAAGACAGATTCCAAAGCTAATCAAAATCACCACAAGGTTGCATTTTAAGAGTTTGTTATGAGCTTGAAGATATTGTATAATCTCTGAAAGAGAATTCAAGCTAATATGCTAGTGATACAACTTTTAAATTTTACTATATACTACATTTTAAAAGTTTCCTTCATAGAATAGATGAGCCAAAGTTTCTTCCCTTTCCTTATATAAGATGCATATGTTTTAGAGATTTTTATATTGCAGTTTGTCAAGAATACTCATCTTATTCCTAATAAACAACTATACAAGGAAGGAAGTCCTAAGCATTAAACACTTACTCCTACTAACTTATGCCAATGAATGCAAGGACCTCTTAGGACTAACCATTCTCTGCAAGCTCTATTAGTGAACTAATCCTTAGGATGACTATTCCATAAATAACAATCCTGTAGTTCATGATTGGGGTTATAGATTGGGTTTAAATGACTTATTTCTCTGGGTAAATCCATCGACTGTCATTCCCTGATCTATATATAAAATTTGTCTTCTCTTGAAATGTTTCAAATAGCTCAAAAAACAATCTAGTTATTAATTAAAGGACCATAGTCATTCCAGTTATCATACCATATAGAAGCTATAGTTCCATCTCCAACTCCACATGCTATGTTAGACTTAAAGGAGTCCTTCATCTTCAAAAAGTGAGATAAGAACCAAGAATGAGTAATTTTAATAGAAATATCCCAAACACTTTTCCCTTTGAAAATGTAGTTGTGCATCCATTTCATCCAAAGTGTCTCTTTGTCCACTAACACTCTCTAAAACCTCTTTTTAATTAATATTCTATTGCTGATCTTTATGGAAATAATTCCTAAACCCCATTCCCTAAAAGGATTACAAACCTTGACCATTTCACTTTTACATTACCTCTATTTACATTTAGGTTCCCCAATAGGAAATTCCTTATCAACCCTTCAATAGTTTTGATTAGGCTCTAAAGCATATGTGAACTCTAATAAATATACCATGATTTCATTATAAACTTGATTATTTTGAGCTTACCACCAAAGGATAAAGCTTTATTAGCCAAAGAAGCAAACCTTTTATGTACTTTTTTAACCAAAGGGAAGAAATTTTTAAAATGAAATCTTCTAATTGTTAAAGTTTAACCTAAGTACATCAAGGTAGGGTGTTTTCTAGCCATAAGAGTTAAGATAGAAATTTTATCAGCTAGATGATTGGCGCTAATTAAGAGTATGAAGTGACTATTGTTATATTTTAAGTATAGGCCAGAGAGGTGCTTAAACTACTTCAAGGTTTCAATTAAAACCATAATTGATTTGGGTTGAGTGCTACTGAAAAGTAATAGATCATTAGCAAAACCCATATTAATCAGTGAAATCTTCTTGCATTTGAAATGAAATCTAAACTATTGAGACATTATAAGCCATCAGTTGGGCCAGGGCCTCTATACATAAGTATAAAGGTATGGAGATAGATGTTTCCCTATCTAAGCCCCTAAACTCCTTTAAGTAGCTTAGATGATGCTCTATTTACTAGTATACTAAAGAAGGTAGAGGAAATGCAAACCTTGATCCAAGTATTGAAGGAACTTAGGAAACCAAGCAACTCTAGAAATTGTGATAGTTTTGTAAAGATCAAAGACTTTATTGAATTCCATCTTATGTAATCAAAGTCTTTGTTGAAGTACACCTTAATTCCATAGTTGTGTAGGGATTTCTTGCTCATATAACCTTGTAACAACTCCCAAATAATGAGAATGTTATGCCAAATTTTTCTTCCCTTTATAAAAGTTGCTTAATTATCACTTAACCTAGATTTAAGAATTGTCCTCATTTTATTAGCGAAAACTTAAGAAATTACTTTATAAAGGAAGTTGGAGAAAGCTATAAACCTGAAAGCTCCAAAGGATGAAGGGTTTTGAGACTTCGTCGCTAAACATAGGAACAAATTATCAATTTATTTAAGACGCACACCCTTGGTAAAAAAAATCTTAAATTGCCACTACAACTATATTTCCAATCTATGGCCATGCATTTTGAAAGAAAAAGCCATTTAACACATCTTGCCCTGGGGATTTTGACCATTCATTTAGAACATTATTTTCTTTATTTCAAAATCTCCCACATTCTTGATGAGTGTTTCAATTTTTGCAATGCCAATTTTGCTCTTCATAAAAGAATTAAGAGTTTAAATAGAAGCATTGGTAACAAAACTTGATCCAATTGAGCTTAAATAAATTATCTGCTTGCTCTGTAAGCTTATCTTGTTTAGTAATCAATCCCCCATCTAAAGCTATAATAACATAGATTCTATTTGAGTTTCTTTTAGTAACAATGATGTTAAGGAAGGATTTAGTACATTTATCCCTTCCCTTATCTAGTTGACTCTTACCTTTTGCCTTAGAAGTGAAGAGTGATATTCCACCACTTGCACGTAATCCATTAGAGCTTGTTTTTCCTTAAAAAGGAGTTCATTGTTACCCAAATTGATATAAGGGTTCAACTGAATGCAATGTAGCTTTTTTTGTGGTAATAGTAACCAATAGCTTGGTGCTAGAATCCTTTTTAGAGTTGAGTATTTTTAACTCATGTTTAATGTGATTCAGTTTTTGCACACAAATATATTATTTAGTTCCATTTATGTCATCTTCCATACTTTTTAATATTTCCCCCTTAAATCCAAAATCATAAGCTAAAAAGTTATTAAATCTAAACATACTTCTTTTACTTACCTTTTGGAAGATCTCACTAATTTTTATAGTGATATAAGATAAGAGAATCCATAAATCTTAAATTTATTTCAGGAAATTAGATTAATCAATATAAGATAACCAAAGCTCTATCAAAAATAGAAAGAGGGAAATGCTTTCAATGATACAATTAAATTTGCAAAATTGAAAAAATTGACCATTCTACTTTTGTTTCACTATAACTCTTTCAAAGTAACTCCAAATAACTCAAAGTTAGATTTATCAAAATCTAGATACATAAATCTTTAAAATAATTTTTAAATAACCTAAATTAATTAAGATTTGGTCAACTTATCTTTCCAAATTGTTACAAAATTCCAAAAATTAAGTTTATTTCTAACTCCTAAAAGGATGCTGAAAATTTGTAAATTGTTGTTTCGAGAAAAATGTTTTCTACAATAATATCTATTGTAAGCTCTTATGTGGGGATTCAAACTCTTCCTCCCTCTTACATAAGTAATCACAAATATTTTTACACCTTAATATTGTTTTTATCTCATAATTTCCATAAAATTCCTTTTTAAGGACTCTCTTGGCCTTGTAAATGCTTTTTTATGTGTAAATTAGCTAGTAATCAGTATTACCTTTTAATAACTTACACATAAGAAAATAATTAGTTATCAAGATTGAGTGACATTCCAAGAAAATCTTTTGAAAGAAAAAGACAAAGAAACCTCTTTCCAAGAAGAGGAAGTAGAGAAGTTGTAGGAGGCAATTGAAGAAGATGAACTAGAAACCTTTGTCCAGGAAGAAGAAAAAGAAGAATGGACAAAGTTAGTTGAGGAACCCAATAAGAAAACTACTATTGTATCATTAGAAAGGGTATTACTGTATTTAATTGTAATTAAAAAGGGCATTACTGTAGTTAATTGGTTTTACTAAGTTATTACTTTATGTCTTTATAATCATCTTGCAACATGTGGCTGTTTACAAGCTATGAAACTGCTTTATGGAGAAAAAGGGTGAAAGCAAACCACCCTCTAAAACTCTTTTAGACCCCTTATTCTCTCACTTGAGTGTGTAAGAGCTTTTTAGACCTCTTGTATATAAGTGAAGAACTCACTTATGTACATCTATCATGCCTTCGGTCACGATCATGGCCTATTTAAAACTAGCCATACACACAATTTATTTTTCATTCGATCTTTTATACGTGTGACCTTAGGTTCTCGATTATTTTGGGCACCTGAATTAACTTGTAATCTGAGCAAATCATAGATGGTTTTATGCCACTTGAATTAATTCTTAATTCAAGCAAATCATCAAAGGTTTCATAATGTCAATTTACCATAATATAAGTGGATTAACACACGAACTCTTTGATAATTAATTCTCTGACTTACGAACCATTTCATAGATAATTACCGTGTATTCGTCCTTTCACCATACTATACCCTCCTCGGTTTGAAATATGGGTTATGTTTCAACTCCCACTAGACTGACTACGTCACATCTAGTCTAAGTGATGTTAGTTCTTGTCCTGGGATCTCATTACTCTATGTGTCATTGAAGACTCTCTTCATGACAGATAACTGCTCTAGCCAGAGACTCCTGAGTAATGACCTCAATAAGAGGTCGTGGGTATCATCTCCTTCTATCAGGAGTGGTGAATCCTTTATTGGATACCCAATTACCTTCAAATACCAATAGCTGTACCCAATCACCACCCTAAGAGTGACCTCGTCTTGAGGTAATAGGAATGATGTCAAAGCACAGGATTAGTGTCCAAGATATCCTTTACCTCACGTCTAAGGATATTTGCACCATTATTATGATGAGATTAATCATTGACATTTGATAGATCATCTATATGATAATCTCATAATGGGTCATCTGATGTACTTACTACTCTTTGTAAGCATCCACATTTTAACTTTAAACATCTCATGCTTACAGTTTGTAAGATCCACTGCCTAATCAAATCAAGTAGTATAACATGTGCTAGTCTATCTAGATTAATAATGTCCTATCTTATTAATCCTATGACTAGGGATTATTTAGATACTAACATAATT
>JAOQMS010000005.1:24957443-24968945 GCA_027563885.1 Erythroxylum longipes | reverse complement strand
AAAGAGGTGCATTTGATGGATCATCTTCCTTCTTTCATCACTAAAACTGAAATTGACATGTCATTTTAGGTTATTGGCCTTTTCATATAGCCATCTTAAAACAAATTAGAAGAGTCTCATTTAATGGCTTCTTTATATTTTGATTAAAGAATGAAGTGACGCATTAGATGCTTACTACTTCTTCTTTATTTTCATGCATAACCGAAATTGACAAGGTGTAAGAGAAGTGCTCTTGCAGTTTTTGGACTCTCTCTCCTTTCTTACATGTGTTAGCCAAAATTTGTATGAGAGGTGTCTCATATTCGGCGTCTTTCTTCTAAGAAAAATCTCCTCTAAATATTTCCTCTCCTTTCTTACCAAAGGATCTTGTTAACTAAGTTGTCTAAGAAAAACAAGTGGTAGATCGGATTGGTTACGGATACAACAACAAGGAGAGGATACATTGACAAAAGAAAGGATTCAAAAGCAAGGTTAAAGCTAGGAGAGGATACAAGAAGAAGGAGAGGATAACACAGCGAGGAGTTAAAGCTGTAGCAAAGGAGTCGGTAATATAGTCTCTATATATTATCCATATAGCATATCATGTATACCTTAGCATGTTGATTTGGTTATCTTGTTTCCGCTGTGTTTTGATTTATAAAAAAGTTTTGAAATCTACAGTTTTAGCTACATCTTGCATGTTTTATTTTCAGATCTAACAATTCCTTCAGCTTCCTGGTTTCAGTATTTCTAAGATCAGAATTTTGAGGGTGATTATAGCATGCTGCCTAAGCTTCTACAAACTTCAATTTTATATTAATAATGCTTTGATCCTTCATTCTAATAAAAGCGTTGATTGAATTCTTCACTAATTTTAACTTCTGCACTAGTTGATAAGTTTTTTACCCCTTGCACTTCTACACTCCAACTTCTGTTTATAATCTCTATGAATCCTTCCATTTGTGTGACCCCATTAAAGAACTTGAATGGTTCTCCATGTCTGTTTGGTTCAGTAATCTTCTATACAAGGATAAATGAGTGATCTGAAAACACATTTTCTCCAAAGTGTACTTATGATTGTGGGAAATTGCATATCCAGTTTTGAATTACAACTGCTTTATCTAGTTTCTTCCTTATCAGAATTTCTCCTTGTTGCTTATTTTTCATAGTAAAAAGCCTTCCTGTTGATCTTAAATCCACTAAATTCACCTTTTGGAAAAGATGAGTTCGTTCTCTACTTGTGCCTATTTTGTATTTGGTTCCACCCTCAACTTTATTATAACTTAGAGAGTAGTTAAAATCCTTAGTAGCTATCTACGGAGCCTACACTCCATATTGAATTTGTTACAGATTAGACTATAGTTTCTCCCTTTGAGAAGCAAGATTTGAAGCATATATGAAATTACTTCAAAGGAAGGAAACTTACCTTTAATATGACAATTTAGATGCATATATTGATCACTTATTTTTGTAGCTTGCACCTCAAGGATTTTTGAATTATAAAGGTAGATTATATGACCATTGTAATGATATGTATGGCTGGTAATTTTCTTCCATTTGGCACAAAAAAATTTAAGCCCTAGTAATAACTGAGGGGATTTTATTTTAGTTTGTAGGAGACCTACCATAATAGGTTTCTTATCAAACGCCATCTCTTTCACCATGGATTGTTTGAGAGGGTCATTTAGCCCTCTAGTGTTCCATACCAGAATTGCCATCTAAGGGGATATCCCATTTAGTTTTATTTTTTCCTTTCCTCCTAGCCTATCTTCTTTTGGAATTAGAGGATGTTTCTTTGGTATCATCTACTACTTCATATATCACATTATAGTTTTGATGTATCAACTGCTGGTTTTCCATATATTCTTCATCTATTTACTTTTCCAACACATTGTTTGTAATTCCCCTTTGTTCATCAGCTACCTGCATTTCCAGCATGTTGTTTACAATTTCTTGACATCTAGCTATGTGCTTATGAGAACTATCTACCGATTCTTGATAAGTTTATCTTGCTTCTCATTATCAACTTCAAGATCTTCTTTTAACAGGTCCCCCTACACCTCAATAATATTTGAGCTCTCATTATTAATCTTATACTTTTGTTGACCAAATCTATTCGTTTCATCTGTGTCTACTGTATTGAGCTCTAAACCCAAAATTTCCTCCCGCCATCAAGTTTTGAAGACTTTGCTTGTAGGAACCCACTTCTTTGTTAAGTTGTTAGGCTTCCAGGGATAAGTCATAACAATTTTAGTTTGAACTAGCTCACTTGATTTACCTAGTTTTAGCATTGATAAACTCTCTGGTAAAATTGCATTTCTTTTAATCTCCACACAAATCTTTGTATACCTAATCCTCTCCATGTTGGATGTTTGAATATCCATAAATAGTGGTTTTTCCCAAAGAGCTTCGTAAAAAACTCAAGCCTTCCAATATCCATAATTCTAAAGGCAAATTATGGAAATTCACCTATATGGGGAACGCTTCAATAACCTCTATCAAATTCAATCCCAGGCTTCTGTTTCTAGGGAAACATCGATTGATCCCCATGCTATGGTCCCAATTCAATTATTTCATTAAGGTTATTGTTTACTGAAAATTTAAATAAAATATTACCATCATCTATAAGCAGAGTTTTCTCCATCCCCTTCTTCCCCCATCTAGCTACAACCAATACATAAAGCTGGTTTTCTTTATCATGTTATGCACTTCAATTATGTGCAAAAATCTCTCCTTTAAGCTTTACATTCTCACAGACAAGCCTAGAGCTCATATTTCTATAATTCTTTCCTTAAATACCCCTATTGAGGCGTCTTCGTTAGATGCTGACTTCATTAAAGTACTAAATGTAATTTAAGGCATGCCTTCCTTAACTTATGTAGTTGTTACTATTGACACCAACAAAGAAGGTATTTTGCTTTAAAGTATAAAAGAAAAGAATTATCATGTGTTAATTGATAAGAGACTCCTCTTATAATGACAAACTTAGTTATATTTCCCTTGCTAACATCGATGGAAGCAATATGGTGGCTCCTTCATTACAAGTTCTAAAAGTTGAGCATCCAAATGCCCAGCCACATTAGTAAGCTTCTTCATTAAAAATGGCAAGCTTTTCCAACTATGAATTAGTGGGCACAACACTATTGGAAAAAAGTTAAGGCTAAAAGAGGTGTTGAAAAATGAGCAAGACATGTTCATATTCAAGTTTTCTTAAGAGGCAAGTATAAAGAAGTTAATTGAAAAAAGGTCATGGCACATTAATAATTCTATGTCTTTACATAAAGGGAGGCTAGGTTTGGAAATGGAAAGAAAAAGAATGATGCATGTTCTTATTTAGACAAATTTCTATAATATTCTATTAAATTATTGATCAATTAGCGGGTTAAGTTATTTAGTTAGTCTTATTAGCAAACTCATAAGTTTAGATGAAATAATAGCCTCTATGAAACATATAAGGTATGCCAAGATATGTATAGAGGTAAGAATGGATCATGAGTATCCTAATTCAATACTAATTCTTAATCTAGATGAGGATAATAGGACGACATAATAGGAAGTTGTTGTAGCTACTTATGGCAGCTAACTTTGACACATTAAAGGTAGCATTGGCAGGCCACTGAAAAAATCTAAAGGAAAATAGATTGTGGGAATTATGGAGGAAGAGGCTACTATCAATTCAAAGAACTCTAGAAAAACAAAGGAACCATTAGTAGAAACTACTCTTATTAGCTTGTCAATCATCATGTACAATTGTCACTCAAACTACTAATGGTGATAATGTTAGGCTTCAAGAGAGAAATGATCCTACCCCACAGCAGAAGGGGAAAGAGAAGATTTATAACTATGAACATTGCTAAAGGAAATATACATAATAATCTTCAGTGGATCAAGCTGCTAAGATAGTGAAACATAAGACATTAGCTCTATGAAAAATAATAAGGATGAGGGATTATTAAAGGTATTGGAGATTAAAGTTGACAATTTCTTAAGAATGGGTGATAAGACTAAGTCCACTCCATTTTCTAGGGAAGAGGAATTTATTTTGCAACTAAAAGGAAGTCATATAAAATAAAAGTCTCTCCCTCCCCTTAATGTCAGTTATAACTTAGAGAGCAAGAGGGCTTAATAGCCTTAAAAACAGCAGGTAATTTGTGATTACTTGCTATTAAAAAATCCTACTTTAGTTGTTCTCTTAGAGAAAAAATTGAAAGCTAATACTTATAATAAGGGATTATGGTTAGTAGGTAAGGAGTGGTTCTTCATCACTAATCATTGATATCACTTTTATAGAAGAAACATAGTAGCTTATAACTATAATAAAGTGAAAATTTCCTAGTATTTTCAATATATCAATTCATTCATATAAATGTTAAAATTTTCCCAATCCTTCTACTACTTGCTTCATCTTTTCATATGCAGCAAACCTAACTTTTCAAAGAATACTCTTTAGATCAAATAATTTCTCTTCTTAGTGAATTAAGGAGTATAGGCAGTAACTTAAACTCTCCTTTATGATATTAGGGGACTCTAATAGTAAACTACACCCATCTAAGCCTGAAGGAGATAGAATAAACCTAGGAAGTTATAATGCTGATTTTAGAAAATAGGCCAAATTGGTGTAGTTAATCTAAGATATGAGGGGAAATTCTTTATATGAAGTAATAGGAAAAGTGGAAAATGATTGATAAAGAGGAAATAGATAGGGCTTTGGTAAACCATGAGTTGATGGATGACTTCCTAAATGGTAGAGACATTTTTTCCTAACAACCTTACATCTTACCACAATCTCACCCCAATTGAAATTTATAACTTAACTAAGATGTCTAAAAGAAGATATTTAGATTTAACAACTAGTTAACCAAATTGGAGGTATTTCAAAAAGTGAAAAATGAAAAGGAAATACATATCTAAGTATTTGAAACTTATAAATGTATAAAAACCCTCCAAGTTGTGAAGGAGGAACATAAAAGGTTGAACCATAATCATATTAGTAACATCTATTATGCAATCTAGTGATCTATAACTACTATTGTCAATACCATACTAATGCATCTATTGGATTTAGGAAGGAGAAAAAGATACATAATTGTTCTACGATGGCATTCTTTTTAAAAGGAATATAAGCAAGATTATCTAATCCTTAGAACACAATGGTGATAGAGTTTGGAGGTAATAAGAGATCAAAAACCTAGTGGAAACATATTTCTAAAATACTTTTGGTAGCTCAACTAGCAATTTTTCTTCTATGCCAGTTCTCAAATCATACATTTCTCAAGTAATTATATGAGCAAGTAAATTTTTATTGAAGCTAGGAAATATGGCCTATCATTAAAAAAGGATATTTTGTCCTTGAATCACAATAAGGCCACTGGTCTAGAAGGCTTCAATACTTTTTTCTTCTAAAATCTTACGAAATGATTAAGCAATAGGTCCCAAGCACTATTTTGCAAAAAAATTTTCCTTGCAAGTTTCTTTCTCCCTTTCTACTATGGTTTTATCTTTAGACGACTCTAGCTTCTTCTCTTTTCTTAATACTTCTCTTAGCTATTCTTAGGATTCTTTGACCTTATTTCTCTTTTAAGAAACACTTTCTCTATTCTTAAGTTAATTTAACCAAAATATCTTTATAATCAAAACATCATAACAACACTTTAACTTGGGTTGTGAGTTCCCATGATAAGTTTCACTATAACTTAGAAAGATCATTAGTTATATCTTTATTAATCGATACACCTTCACTATTCATGTCAGAATATATTCATACATATCATCCCTTGATCTTCACTTATCAATCTGATTATTGAATCTTCAACTCCAAGTCCTTCAATTCATTATAATATATAAACATAAACAATTCTCAAGAAAACATAAACCTTTTATTAAATAAAAAAATCAATTTAAAATAATTTCTAGGGTTATAACATCTAAATCTATCTCCGAAATAACTTTACAAAAAAACAAAGGAATCTATCAAATAATAAAACAGGATAGAAAAGTGAGATCCTATGGCTTAAATTTTACTATTTCTTGATTACCCTTGATAGGAACTTGCTTTTCTACGAGATTGATTCTCCTTGACATGCTCTTAATTCTTCTATACCTTTGGGCTGATTTTTGGTTCTCTTAGATGTCACTCTCCTTTATCTATTCTCTTCATTCTTTTATTATGAAATACTAGAAATTTTGTTTAAAATGAGACCATTTAGATCTTGAAGTTGCTTTACACCACTCTCAACTTCTTTTCTGAAAAAAGTACTACTAATATGGGTATAACATAACCCTGTGCTGGTTCGAAGTTTTCTCTGGCCAAAATTAGGAAGAAATAAAATAATGAAACATAGAATATAGGTTGAATATATGTTCCTATTGGTAACACAAACCCTTATTGCTCCCTTTATTGTCCCTATATTTAGTAACATGGCTACCTGTTACCTCTATATTGAATAAGGTGGCTCCCTGTTGGTGCCATGTTTTGATTCCTTCCTCTAAAATCATCCAAAATGACTCCAAATTAACTCAAACTTTCCTAAATTCATTTCTTCTTTATTATAAAGCTAAAATAAGGAGTGTAAACAAAATATAAACCAAATCAAATACCAAATTTCATATAAATCATTAAATAGAAGCTAAGTTCTCTTTAAATCATACTAAAAAATAGAGTAATTAGCACATATCAAATTCTCCCACACACGAGCATTTTGTTGTCATTGAGAAAATTAGCTTTACTAATTTTAACTTACCTAGGAAGCAGCTTCAGGAAAGCATCTAAGCAAATCAAACATCAATTAAGATTCGTTGTTATTCATTGAACTATAAACTCCATAGAATTATTATGCATTTAACTACAAGCATAAAATAATAAATCAATTTAATTCACCCTGTAATCCTTTAAACTTTAACTCAATATGCAAAATTCAACTTAATGTAAAAAATAAATATACAAGAGAAAATTGTAACAACTTTTAGAAATTTTCATATCTTTTATTTAAAGAAAAATATATAACTAAATTTTAAACAACACAAGAGAATTTAGAGCATATTTGAAATGTTACATAAGATTTCAATGCGAGATTAAACATCTTGTCATAAATACTCCTAGTTACTTAACAAGGTCATTGTTTCAAATGGCTACTAACACAACTCTTTATCTTGAACCTTTTCTTTGGAATGAAGCCAATGAAGATAATTAATTGTTTGCTCATTTATTCATTTATTCATTTTCTTTTAATATTTTGTCTTATTATGTGGGATGATGAAAAATTTTAATATGAATTCACATTTAACTCAACTTGTATACAAATTAAACAAGAAATATCATCATGCAAATCAATTATCCATTTGACAAATTAATGAAAAATCTAAATTTAACTTAGTCATCAAAGTTGATAACCATTTTCCTAAAAAATATCAAAATAACCATAAAAATTATAACGAATTATCTTGATGAAAGTCATTTCAGAAAATTAAAAAATTGCCAAATTGTTTATTACCAAGCTAACAATAATAAAATTAATAAGCTTAACTGTTAAGTCCTTCCCCACTCTTAAGTTGTAAAATTGTCCTTAATGTATAAAACATGTAACAATAATGGAAAACAATGGAAGGAGGTAAGGATAACTAGCACTCCCTTGATAATGAAAGATTGTTAGTCTTGTCCTATCTTCTTGATTAGTGAAATCTTCTTGATCTAACACTTCAAGGTAATATTGCCTTTTTAGCTTATAACAATCCATCAATTCTTATCTTAAGTAAACAAAAATTAGAACCATAGGTATAGAACTACTAAAAACTAAAAACATCTACAATAAGAATTAAAAACCAATCAAAACATTCTACCATAGACTACTATAAACAAGATGGAACACTTTCTCAACTTTAAAGAATATCTTTAAGTGCATCATTTCGTAAAAAATCCTCAAAACCTCCATCTCGATTCTATCCAAGTTATAACAAAGAATGATTCTGCCTAGGAAGTGCTGGGAGTGATTAGAGACAAAACTTTATTGTTCCCTAAAATGTAAAGTTTTTAAATATTATCTAGCTTTATTTTTGTTTCTAAAAGACCAAGTAAAAGAGGATTTTCCTTGAAGACAAAATCCTTCAATGTAAGGTTTTTAGAGGCTTATTTAAACCTATTACATTCCAAAGGATAATGGACATTTAATGATTTTTAACTTTGCAACTGGAACCTTGCTCTTCTGTGATTTTCTTCTGCTCATTACAATTTGGAAAGACTCCTTATCAGTCTAAGATGAAGTTTGCAATTCATTATTAGGTGAGACTAGTAACAACCTCCTCAAGCTCATTCTTATTGGATATTTCTCCTAGTTTAGATGATTCAATTCTATTAGGGGTAGCTATCTTATCATCAAGAATCATATTAAGCTCCACAGAACCATTGAACAATGATTTTTTAATAACTTTAGAGACTATACCAAAATCAGGAACATTCTGGTGGGGATTAGAAAGATTTGTAACTAAAACAGTTTCATTAAGAGAGTGATCAACTAAATTCTTATTAGATTTCCCCTATCTTGGAATAATTTCAGCATAATTTGTAACTTTAGTCTCTATAATAGAATTTCATTGATGAGCCTTGTGAAGATCTTCTTACACAAGTTCCTCATAACTTTCACTTAAGAAGGTTTTGCCTGTAGGCTTCTAACCCTCTTTAGATTTCATACTGGGAGGCCCCTAAGCATAGGTTATCTTTATTTTATCCTCCACTAGCATTTTATTGTCATTAAATCTTATTATAGCTATTTCGTTAGATAAGTCTACCACTGCTTCCACTTCTATACATTTTGTTGCAAAGTTGATCCTTTTAGTCTCAGCAGTAGCTTGATCAAGACACAAAAGTCTTCCAATTAATCTTGCAAGGTAGTTGAGACCTTTAATGGTCCAATACTTAAGGGGAATGTCATGTATACATATCCAGAAGGGAATCTTGGTGTGTTTAAGATCTTCAAATTTAATCCCAAGCCTACACGTTTGAACTAGAAAGGTTTATGATTCACATGCCATGGTCTAGATTTTGTAACATTAGTGACTAAATTAGGTTAGTTAAATTAAAAGAACAAAATTTCTTCATTATTCAAAATTGTATCAAGAATTCCATGTTGTTTCTAGTTGGTGGCAACCTAATTTTTCATGATAAGAAATGGAAATTTTTTATCGAAGAAGAATCTAACTAGTGTAGACTTCAATCTGTCAACTCCTGTATGAAGGATGGATAAAAGGGAAAGCAACTTAATGGTACAAGGTAGGGTTTAGGGCATAGAAGGTGAGTTTGGATTATAGATTATGGTTCCCTATAACTTGCACCTAGATATGTCTAGTTGGAGGGACAAGAGTGTGAGCAGGTACATTCTGAGAGGGTAGTTATAGCAACCCATTATCATAGTGCATATCCCCGAACATACTGACGGTGTTCAAGAATACACTCTACAATGGTGGTGTGCTAGGACGGTCAATCAAACTTAAACGCACATTTTTTTAAAACATCACACGCATATTACAGAAAATCAATTATCAATTTCAGCCCATTTTATTCAAAAACATTTTCAGTTACAATTGTTACAAACAATAAACATATCATCACAATTCCAGTAATAATCTAGGCCCATTATAATTACAAAACACTTCCAATCATGAATTCATTACATGACATAATTTGTCACATATATAGGGTACAATATTTGCGGAATACAATTCAAATATATACAAAAATCACTGAAGAGTTATACAGATGCAATTGATCCTGACTTTTATCTCTTGTTCGATTGCAGTGGTTAGAGTCTAATTTGTCTAACTGGAGATCTCCTCTAAGCCTGAAAAGTCAACATTGCAATTTGGGTGAGTTTTGCGAATTTAGTGAGTTAACCATCCTCGATGGTTCACTCATGTCATATAACACATCAATTCATATAATCACATGATTCACATCATTTCATTTATCATCAAGTAGCATCACAAAACTCTTGGTTCATAATTTTCACATTTCTCATTCAACACAATTCAACAATACATTTCAATCATTCAAAACATACATGTTAAATTATATGTAATGCTCATGAGACTCATATTCAATTGTTATTGTTGTGACCGAGTGCCCGTAACTGTCTCGTATCTATTGTGGATACTGGGCTCATTAATAACTGTCCCTTATCTATTGGAGATATAGGGCTCATTATACATAAGGAGCGAGAGGCTCTTACCACTTTCTGAGCTTTAAGCTCTTTTTCACTGGCAACTCCAATCACATCTGCCTTTATCTTTTATGCATTCATGTAACGAAATGCATCACATCTACTCAATCAATCAATTATGCTCAATCTAACACTTTCATATTCACGTTCACGTTCATATTCTTATTCACATTTATCATCGAACCTTGGTCCAGCATTCAACATTTCAGTTGAGAATCACTTATTCTGTCCAATTCACTTACAATGAGCACTTCCAATGTTTTTCCATACATCAAACACCTCAGATATTAAATGTCTGGAATCAATACATTCACATCATATAATAAATTTAATAAAAAATTTAAGCAAAAATTAATTCAATATGAGACCATCTTAGGTTACTCACAGTACGCTCTAGATTAGCATTTGCTTCCATGATCCGGAACATCTGAATGTAGGTGTTGAATCCTGTATATCCACTTCATGCAACACACACATTGTACACACATCATTAATTGCACAATCACATAGACATTCAATTATACACATATGTATATGTGTAATGTATAATGCATGCTCAAGTTGACTATTCCGGGTATATTTCTTTAATCACATCTCTTGATCATTCAAACCTTATCATTTGTATGTGTATAGCTTATTCTTAGGTTTACACCTCAAGAACACTTGGTTATTCTAATATCATAAATCAATCACTTGACATATCTTTTCTAGCATTATATGGTATTATAATATCCAATTCTCATTCACCTTTACTTAATACATATTACTTCTTTAAATCAAAACTACAATCATATGAACTTCTTCATTCCCATTATACTCATGCCTTTGGTGCTTTGATATCGACAATTCATTCACTAAGTTATAACCTCAGTTATCACCTCACACATATCACACATTTAGTCACCTAATCCAAGCATCATTCTAGGTTCAATTCAAGCTTCATTTAAGCCTAATTAAGTCCAAATGCATCATAGTTAAGTACCTTATCCATAATTAGTTCAACCTTTGCACAAATCAAAACATTAACATTAAAAAGCACTACCCACGATCGTGGTGGTCCTTGCCACGATCATGACAGAAACTAATCTCCCATTTTTCCTTCAATATTCCAGTTTTTCTAGGGAGAAATTT
The DNA here is from genome assembly GCA_027563885.1 of Erythroxylum longipes. NCBI lineage: Eukaryota > Viridiplantae > Streptophyta > Magnoliopsida > Malpighiales > Erythroxylaceae > Erythroxylum > Erythroxylum longipes. The sequence continues at coordinate 24,957,627 of JAOQMS010000005.1, read as the reverse complement.
TCAGGTCAATTTTGTATGACCATTATGACCTAGAAAATGAGGTATTTAGGCAGCACGTTCTTCTCAACAAATGTTCCTATATATCTTGTTGGCCCCTGATTTTTTTTAGTTAAGCATGATTTAAATAAATTATAAGGTCATGATAGAATTATTATTGGAGTTTAATTATTTATTATAGTGTTAG
>JAOQMS010000005.1:24934604-24951776 GCA_027563885.1 Erythroxylum longipes | reverse complement strand
AATTCATGCTAAGGCAAAAATTCAAATTCCATGCTTATTCCATAAACTATCATGCTTAATTCGACAAAAATATTTCGAGGGCCAACATTATCACTGGATTTTCTCAAAAACTTATGGAAATTGAAGAAAAGAAGTACGAGAATGTCCTTCTGACAAGAACAACACTAAGTGTGGTAATCCAAGTCATCCTAATGTGGAAACTAGTTATGACAGTGATGTCAATCCTAGCTATGAAGTAGATCACATAACAATGGAAGAGCGTGTGGAGGAGGGAAACACTTGCAACACACTTATTGATAGGTGTAAATTATACTATGCTTGTTAGATTTTTAAGTGTGTTTTTAGTATTTCTTAGATAATTATTATGTGTATTGGCTTAGAATTATGTTTTTGTTAATATTTGTATATATTCTAAGTGTTTTCTTAGTTAGAGCAAGAATTAGACCTTAATTTTGTGTTTCATGAGATTTTTGATGTGTTTGTGAGTGTTGAAAAGCATGAAATGATGAATATGGAGGCTTAATGAAATAGGTCACGAGCATGACTTAGGTGGAATTTTCCAGCATCACGATTGTGACATGGCATGACCTTTTTCATTTGATTTATGGTTGGGGGTATTTTTGGAACCGAACAAAGTGAGAAAACCCTAGTTACACACTTAATACCCTAATACACTATTTAAGAACAAGAGAAACACCCAAAACGGTAGTAGCCAACACAATAAAGTGGATCAAACATGGGAGATTAAAAAGAATGTCCAGGAATTCCAGTTTTTCCAGATTAAGACCTAAAAAGAGTTTTTCTTCTTTTCCTTTAGTTATTTCATTAATATTAATCTGTAATCTAAATTCTAAGATGATTAACATGTTCATGAGTTTCCAAATTTCATATTAGGTTTTATTTTTTAAAAATGAATGAATATTTACTAACTTTAGCAAAGATAGTACAATATTACAACATTACAATGATATCCAAGATTCTAAGATTTAGCTAGTTAGAATCTAACAACATTATTGGAATTTATTTTGTGACTTTGATTATTATTGATTCAACAAATATTCTTGTGTTTGTGATAATTACGCATGCTTATACTTGACAATAAATCGAGAGAGTGAGACAAAAATAATTAAATTAGATTGTGCAATGAGAGTTGGCAATTTAATAAGTCCTACAATTATCAAATTAACAATCATTTCAAGAGAGATCAAGAGAGATCTTGTTTGAGAACTTAATTATTTGTTAGATAGCTTCAGATCTAATTGAAAATGTTAGTTAAGGTTTTATGAATCGAAAGGTTATAAATATGGAAATTTCAAATTTAATTAGGGTTAATTGATTAGATCTTGAAAGAGAGTAATTAATACCTTAGGAAATCTAGGATCAAATACTTAAATTGATTTTATAAGACTAAAGGAGCAAAATATGGAAAGAATGGTTCCTAAATATTCAATCTTTATCAATCTCAATTTTATTGGCAGCTCACCGATTTTGTTGTTTACTTGTTTCGTTTATTTATTTGTTCTACTTTCTGTTAATTAATTTTTTTCAATTGAATTTCATATTACCATAGACAAAGTTAGGTTCAGATTATTAGCTATTGCATAATACTACAAGATACGATCCGTATACTTACGAGTATTGAGAGTTTTATTATATTTAAAATTTTCTTAACACTTATCTACATAAAAGAGACTAAAATGGTTAATGAAACTATACTAAACAAAAAGAGTCAAATATCTACTTCTTTAAAAGTTGAGAAGGATTTTGAACTGGTCTCGAGACGAAGATCTATCAGGAAGAGAAATTGTCCTATTTTAGAGGCTAAAACATGAAGGTGATAACTCGGAACATAAAAGGGCCAATACTCCTTCCAATAAAAAATTTGTTCACAAATCTCATTTTAGAACAAAAACCAGACATCTTTTGCATTTCGAAATAAAAAAATAAAGATATAGAAAAATGGTCTCTTGTGGATGATTTCATCCAATTGTAGAAAATTAAAAATTACTTTTACCGTCCTAATGGTATAATTCTGGTTTATTTTAATTGGTACAATCATTTACATGTCTAATCAGGCTATACACATTGATGTAGTATCTAACACTATAAAGAAGGCTGGTGTAATTTCAGTCATGTATGCACACTACATTCCTTTCTAAAGGAATCAACTTAGAAGGGTAGCAAATCAAAAAAAAACTTAGCTCTTAACCAGGGATTTTAACATCATTTTGAATTCTATAGAAGCTAAAGGTTTATATGTTTCCAAACAACCTCACTCAGAGATTAGGTAATGCACCACAAATATTCAGATATCTAATATTCCATACGGTGGAAATTTCTTTTCATGGAATAACAATCAACATGGTAACAATTTCGTCAAGAAAAAATTGGATAGGATTATGGCAAATTTAGAGTGGCTACAATATTTTCCAAACTCAACCTTAATGTTCATTGTGACTAGTCTATTAGATTACGTCCTTTGCATTTCTCAGACTCAATTTGTGAATATCAAGACACCGTTCAGATTTAATAATTTTCTAACCTCCTTGGCAAGATTTGATGAAATCATTAGAAGGCTCTTACTACTAAAGTTTTGGGAACCAAGCAATTTATTTATGCAACAACAATGAGACTTAATTATAACTTCTCTTAAACAATTGTATAAGGAAAATATTGGCAACACTCATCACCTACTAACATGTAATGTCCCAATATTCAATGTTATGGGCCAGGACCCCAGAATAGTGTACATGAGAGTATACTAAGAAATTAGAAGTGCATTTCATGCATCATATGGCATATTTAAATACGTGAATGGTGTTGATATTCATGAATAATTGTAAATGCATTCATTGACATTTTCTGGGGTATGAAAAGTTTAAAATGTTCATTATGTGAATTGTAACAAGTTTATGCCTTAAATTTTAGTACGATTGATTACAAGTAGTAAATTTGGAATTAATTGATATAATTAGAAAATTGAGGGATTATAATGTATATTTGGTCTAGAAAAAATACCAAGTGATAAGATAAATTGATATATGAAAATTAGAATGATTAAGCCTATAATTAAGTGACATTTGGCATTGATCATTGTGGGATAAATGGATTAGTAAGTTGAAAAATGGCATTGATTAATGGACAAATGGCTGCTGTACTTAAATTACATGTGACCTAGCTTTAATGTTAACATATGGCATCACTTATACTGGATAAGTGTTGAACATGCCTTTAAACATATGGCCATTTCATTAGATGACACCTAACACCTTAGGTGTAACATTCAGAAGGAGCAAACTTGGTTCAGCTTATTTCTTGTTCTTTCTTCTCTCACTCACATCACCAAAACTCTGTTCTTTCACCTCCCCCCCCCCCCCAAAACTTGCTTATAGTTATGACTAATTGTTGCACAAATATTCCAGGTTTTAGACTCACAAAGTTAAGTAAAAGATTAGCTTGAAAATTCCTTACTAAACATAACTAAAATCTATTCAAGTTCCACCCTAGATGTATGATGATCTACATTTTTGGAGTACTAGTTTAGAGTGACTTCTGAGCTAAACTAAGAGCCAAACAAGTAAGTAAATATTTTATATTTATAGAATGGTTAATGGTAAAAGAATGATACCTGAATTGGCATGTATTGCATGTGGGATTGATGATTAAAGTGTGCTGGAATCTGTTGGATGTAGTGTTTTTATTGAACATGCATATGTAATTTGTCCATAAATTGATCTGTGAATATCCAAATTGGATGAATTTTTATCTAAAGTAAAATAGAGACATATGACTACATTTTTCATGAAGGAATTGGAATTTGAATTATGTCTTTAAGAGTCTTGAAATTTGACTTGAAGTTGAGAATTGAGTTCTATTAAGGTATGAGAATAATATGTGGTATTTTGATTATAAATTGCACGATACTGAACCAAAATGCATGAAATTGATGTCATTAGACACTTATGACATTGTTTTTCCTCTCCATAAAAATTTAAAGTCATCTGAATTGATTTGAAAAAGATTGATTGGATGAAAGTGAGGAGTCTGCTGGAATATTATGAACTGGAATATTTTCATTTAACATGCTTTGGTATTTTGATTATATCATGATCTGTAGATTTAAAAATGAGTAGATTCTTAATTCAGATTAAAATAAAGACATATTTATACAACTTTCTTGAAAAAGTATAATTTTAATTCTGTCTCTAACACTACCTAAGACAGAAATCATGTCCTATTGTTATCGAACAAACTGTATTGATGTAGGCCGAATCAGACAAAAGTGTCTTCATAAAAATTGTATCTTATTCTCTTGACTTTAAATTCGTATAAATTTTGTAATTTTTTTATATTGTAATTGAGAGATATGACCTGTACAACTTGAAAGCATGATCATGGACTAACCAAAATTTCAAAGGTTGGGTAGTATTGTGAGCATAACTCATAGAATAATGAATCAAATTGTATGATCTTCATGTCATTAGAAACTTAAGAAAATGAGGAACATTCTTCTAGAAGGAAGTGTTGCCAAATTACTCTATTTACCTAGTCTGAATACTCATGAAATGTTGACCAGAAAGTTTGTTTTTAGGAAAAAAAATCTGAAATGATCAATGGGGTTATGATATTATACTCCAATTGTTTTATTGAGGTGCAAACCCTAAGTACAAATTAAGTTATGTGAGTTTTGAACTATGAATGATCATGTGCTGTGAAAGATGGAAAAATAACCCGGATTGTGATTGAACATGCATTGGACAGATTTTATATACATAAATGTGCATAAATGAATACTTATACCATTATGCAAAATTGTGATATGTGTAAATGTGTTTTACATAATATAGAGGAGCATTTAGAGCGCTATAATCCAGACATTGTCGGGACTTAAAGGCAATAACTTTCTAGAGCAATTGGTGAGTAACCTAGATGGTCTCACTTAATATATGTTTGCTATAGATTCTATCCTGAATGTGGAATGAACTGTTTGTACTGATTCCGGACAAGAAGGTTCAAAGATTCTAATTGATGAATGTGATATTGAAGTGTTCCTTGAACGTGAATTTGGTGAAATATGTGTTACTCAATATGTTTTCTTTGAATGCTGAACTAAGGCCCGATGATATATGCATATGGGACTAAAAATGTGATTGAATGGGAATGAGATTGAAAATGGGAATGATTGAAAATATAATTTATTGAATATGAATGAGATCTATTTCATACATGAATGCATGATCAAATAATGATCGTTGTGACATGAGTAGCCATTGAAAATGAGCTTAAAGCTTTGAAATATGGTATAGAGCCAAAGGCTCGATATATACAATGAGCCCTATATCCGCAATAGGTAAGGAACAGTATCAATAAGCCCAGTATCCACAATAGATACGGGACAGTTAGGCACTCAGTCACAACAACGTAATCAATGAAAGCGGGTCACATAAACATTGCATATACACTTATTAAGTGTAATTGACTGATTGAATTGTAATGTGAATATGTACTAAAATGAGATTAGGATACGTGCATTCTATGATATGTGGTTCAAATTGTTAAATGGAAACTTGTGAATTATATGCTTATATGATTTGATATGTGGTATGAATTGGATCAACCATCGAGGATGGTTACATTATTGAGTTCGCAAAACTCACCGAAATTGCAACGTTGATATTTTAGGTTCGAGAGAGGACATTAGAGACAGACAGACTCCATAAGAAGACTAATTCTTGTACTATTGTCAAGAAATGGCTCAAAGGTAGGTCAGCTGAGACTCAATGATTAGTTAGTAGTTTATGTGTTATTCCTCTATCAAGTAGGGTATAGGGATTTGACATGTATATATTCGGATAGTTGTGTAAAGCTACAATGTAAGTTTGGTTTTTATAAAATGAAATGAGGAATGCAGTTGGTTTTAAAATTTGGTGAATTTTCTGTATAATAGTTGATGCCATGATTAATTTGGATATGTGATTTCTCTAACATGCCATTATTATAAATTATATACTGGAATGCCCACAGGGTGTTCCGGTATGTAATTTATGATAGTAGGGTGTTACATTTTGGTATTAGAGCATGGTTGGCATCTATAAGGACATATAGAAATGTTAAACAGTGAGAAATGCGGATGATAATGGGAGTTCTTGTTTATGATAGGTCATCCAATGTAGGTGATCAAGAAGGACACTCAGCTGACTTAGGATTGACAAGAGCTAGTAAAGAGTCTTTTATGCCTCGACCTAAGGGAATGCCTCTAAGAGTTCTTGAGAGAAGGAAGAGGAGGTACGATAGGCTACAAAAGCAAGGGGTTATGGACTTCTACAGAAGTACAAACCCTACAAAGGCCCAGGGATGGTTAGAGAGGACTGAGCGAGTATTTGATCAGATAGACTGTGAGGCTAATAAGAGATTTGATTATGCGGTCTCACTACTGCAAGGTCCAGTATATCAATGGTGGAAGACTATTCCAGGCTGTACCACTAGGCCTTGCAATTTGAATTGGGGAGACTTTCAGAGGGCCTTCAGGGAAAATTACATGCCCAAAATCTACCTGGACAGAAAGATAAAAGAATTTATGAATCTGAAATGGGGCAGAATGTCAGTAGCAGATTATGAGATTAGATTTAATGAACTGATGGGTTATGCAATTGCCTTGATTCCTACTGAGGAAGACAAGTGCAGGAGATTTGAACATGGATTAAACATGGACATTCGACCAAGGCTTACAATCACCAACCTAAGCAGTTTTTCTGAGCTCAGAGTAGCCTCGATCCGAATAGAACAATTCCTGAGAGATCATCAGGGAGAACATAGATAAGAGTCTAAGAAGAGGCCTAGTGAAGTTTAGAGTAGTTCTGGCAGGAAGTTTAGTAAGTGCCAGAATAGATCATTTCGACCATCGGCTGGATCAAGACAATCGGGGTTCAGACAGAGGGATAGTTTTGTACAGTCTGGCAATGGAAGAGGTACAGTGTCGGGTCAAATACCCAATTGTGAGTACTGTAGGAAGAAGAACAGTGGTGAGTATTGGAGATTGTTTGGAGCTTATCTTAGATGCGGCTCATTTAATCATTAGGTTAAGGATTGTCCTGCTATAATTGGAGCCCAGTCTGGTATGAGAGGGGGATCAGTGAGTGAGACTACTGTTCAACAGAGTCTAGTTAGTAGGGTTGGACAAAGAGGTCGAGGTAGAAGCAGAGTAAGTTCTGGAAGTCCTTTTCTCAGGACTGAGGTTCGAAGCAATAGACCCCAGTCTAAGGCCCGTGTATATACCATGACTAGACAGGAAGCCCAGGATTCTCCTAATGACGTTGCAGGTGCGCTACTTATCTTTGATTTTGAGGCTTTTGCAATGCTAAATCCTGGATCTATGCATTCTTTTATCGCACCTCATATGGCATCTAAATTGCATTGTGATAGAGAGTTACTGAGATGTGGATTAGACGTGAGTACACCGATAGGTAGTACCACTGTGATTAGGGAAGTTTGCAAGAGGTGTGTGATTCGAATTGATCAGGCAGAGTTGGTAGTAAACTTGATTATATTACAGTTAAAGGAAATAGATGTTATCCTAGGTATGGATTGACTCACTGCTCATAGGGCCATCATGAATTGCTATACTAAGGAATTAATTTTAGAATCTCCTAATCAATTGAGAGCAATGTTCAGAGGTATTAGCCAAGCAGTGCCAGCCAGACTGATCTGATTCACGAGTGCTTTGAGGTTAATGCAAGGGGGATGTGAGGCTTATCTGGCCCACATTATTGATACTAGAACTGAGCAGAATATACAGGGCATTCCTGTGGTTAAGGAATTCCTGGATGTGTTTCCCACAGAGTTACCTAGTTTACCTCTAGATCGAGAAACAGAGTTTACAATTGACTTAGTTCTAGGTGCTACTCCTAAATCTATTCCACCATATAGGATGACACCTGTGGAACTAAAAGATTTAAAGGCTCAACTATAGGAGTTACTAGAAAAAGGTTTTATTAAACCCAGTGTTTCACTTTGGGGAGCTCCAGTTTTATTTGTAAAGAAGAAAGATGGAACCCTGAAACTGTGCATCGATTATAGGTAGCTGAATCGGGTCATAGTAAAGAACAAGTACCCGTTGCCTAGAATTGATGACTTATTTGATCAATTGCAAGGAGTTCAAGTGTTTACCAAGTTAGACTTGAGATCTGGGTACTATCAGTTGAAGATAGCAGAGGTCGATGTACCGAAGAGTGCATTTAGGAGCAGGTATGGGCATTTCGAGTTTTTAGGAATGTCGTTCGAGTTAACTAATGCCCCAGCTGTATTTATGGCCTTGATAAATAAGGTGTTTCAGCCCTATATGGATAGATTTGTAATTATGTTCATTGATGACATACTTATGTATTTAAAGAGTAGAGAAGAACATGATGAGCATTTGAGAGTGATTTTATAGATTATGAGGGAGAAACAATTGTATGCTAAATTCAGTAAGTGTGAATTCTAGCTAGATCAAGTAGTATTTCTGGGTCATATGGTATCTGGACAAGGCATACAAGTGGATCTAATGAAGATAGAGGCAGTGATGAATTGGGAAGCTCCGAGGAATGTATCAGAAATTTGAAGCTTCCTAGGATTAGCTGAATATTATCGGAGGTTTGTCGAAGGGTTTTCTTTGATTTCGGCCCCTCTGACTAAACTTCTAAGGAAGAATGTAGCATTCAGATGGGATGATGATTGTTAAAAGAGCTTTAAGGAGTTGAAATATCAGTTGACTACAGTACCGGTGTTGACTATTCCATCTAAAACTGGTAGATACGTAGTATATAGTGATGCTTCGCATCAAGGATTGAGATGTGTATTGATGCAGAATGACAAGGTGATAGCCTATGCATCGAAATAATTAAGGACTCACAAGATTAACTATCCAGTATATGATTTAGAGCTAGCCGCAGTTGTTTTTGCTCTAAAGATATGGAGACATTATCTATATAGAGAGACATTCCAGATATACATTGATCACAAGAGTTTGAGGTATTTGTTAAGTCAGAAAGAACTGAACATAAGACAGAGGAGATGGGTAGAGTTATTGAAAGATTATGACTGTACAATTGAATATCATCTGGGAAAAGCCAATGTGGTGGCTGATGTTTTGAGCAGAAAGTCAAATACCAGTGTAGCTCAAATTTAGTTGTCGAGGTTACCAAACTTGATTCAATTGAGAGCTTTAATGTGGAGTTGAATCTTGAGCATAATGAGGAATTAATAGCCACATTGAAACTGAAGCCAATTTTACATGATAGAATAAGAAGGGTTCAGAGCAAGGACCCTGACATGGTGAAACTGATGGAGAAAGTTAAGATGAATCTTGAGTCTGAATTTGAATTGAGGGACGAAACATTATGGTTAAACTAGAGATTATGTGTGTCTAAGGTGGATGATCTGAGGAAGGAAATCTTAAAGGAAGCTCATATGGTCGTTTATGCTATGCATCTTGATACCACTAAGATGTATAAAACACTGAAACAACATTTCTGGTGGCCTGGAATAAAAAAGCAAGTAGCGGATTTTGTTTTTAAATGTATAACATGCCAGTAGGTTAAGGCTGAGCATCAGGCTCCAGTTGGGAAGCTATATTCGTTGCCTATTCCAGAGTGGAAATAGGAACGAATCACCATGGATTTTATTATGGGTTTGCCTAAGCCTTCGAGGAAAAATGATGTTATATGGGTTGTAGTAGATCGATTAACTAAGTCAGTCCATTTATTACCAGTGAGAGAGAATAACTTACTAGACCAGTTGGCTCCGAAGTATATGAATGAAGTGGTTAGACTGCATGGGGTTCCAGTGTCTATTATATCGAACAGGGATCCCATATTCACTTCGAGATTCTAGAAGAGCTAATTGCAGTCAGCTATGGGTATAAATTTGAAATTCAATACTGCATTTCATCCTCAGATAGATGGGCAGAGTGAGAGGACAATCAAGACTGTTGAAGATATGATTTGGGCTTATGTATTGGAGTTTCAAGGAGCTTGGGATCAGTATATTGCATTGATTGAATTTGCTTACAACAATCACTATCACAGTAGTATCGGAATGGCACCTTATGAGGCATTGTATGGCAAAAAGTGTCGATCGACTCTGTATTGGGATGAAGAGGGTTTAAGAATGATTGAAGGTCCGGAACTGATACAAGACACTATGGATAAGGTGAAATTGATCAGAAGCTGAATTAAAGTGGCTCAAGATAGACAAAAAAGCTATGTAGATCAGCCTAGAAGGGATATGGAATACAATGTGGGAGACAGAGTGTTTCTGAGAGTGTCTCCTTAGCGAGGAGTGCTAAGGTTTGGTAAAAAGGGCAAGTTGAGCCCTAGGTACATTGGTCCTTATGAAATCCTTGAGAGAATAGGACCTTTGGCATATAAGTTAGCTTTGCCTAATGAGATGTCTCAGTTGCATAATGTATTTCATGTAAGCATGTTAAGAAGATACAGATCAGATCCAACACATGTATTACCAATTCAAGCACTTGAAGTAGCTAGTAATATGAGTTATGTTTAAGAGCCAGTTTAGATAGTGGGATATCGGACAAAACAATTGAGGAATCGGGAAATTCCTATGGTGAAAGTCCTATTGAAAAATCATTCAAGTGAGGAAGCAACTTGGAAAACAGAGGAACATATGAAAAAGCAATATCCCCACCTATTTCAGCAATCAGGTAAGAATTTCGAGGATGAAATTTCTTAAGGAGGGGAGAATTATAACATCCCAATATTCCATGTTAGGGGCTAAGACCCCAGAATAGTGTACATAAGAGTATACTGAGAAATTAGAAGTGCATTTCATGCATCATATGGCATATTTAAATACGTGAATGGTGTTGATATTCATGAAATAATTGTACATGCATTCATTGATATTTTCCGAGGAATGAAAGTTTAAAATGTTCATTATGTGAATTGTAACAAGTTTATGCCTTAAATTTTAGTATGATTGATTACAAGTAGTAAATTTGAAATTAATTGATATAATTGGAAAATTGAGGGATTATAATGTATATTTAGTCTTTAAAAATGTCTAAGTGATAAGATAAATTGATATATGAAACTTAGAATGATTAAGCCTATAATTGAGTGACATTTGGCATTGATCATTATAGGATAAATAGACTAGTAAGTTGATGACAAATGGCATTGATTAATGGAAAAATGGTTGCTGTACTTAAATGACATGTGAACTAGCTTTAATGGTAACATATGGCAGCACCTATACTTGATAAGTGTTGAACATACCTTTAAACATGTGGCCTTTTCATTAGATGACACATAACACCTTAGGTGTAACATTCAACAGGAGCAAACTTGGTTCAGCTTGTTCTTTCTTCTCTCACTCACATCACCGAAACTCTCTTCTTTCACCCCCTTGAACTTGCTTATGGTTATGCCTAATTGTTGCAAAAATAATCCATGTTTTAGCCTCACAAAGTTAAGTAAAAGATCAGCTTGAAATTGCCTTACTAAACATAGCTGAAATCCATTCAAGTTCCACCCTAGATGTATGATGATTCTGCATTTTTGGAGTACTGGTTTAGAGTGAATTTTACACTGAACTAAGAGCCTAACAAGTAAGTAAATATTATAAAATGGTTAATGGTAAAAGAATGATACCTGAATTGGAATGTATTGCATGTGGGATTGATGATTAAAGTGTGCTGGAATTTATTGGTTATAGTGTTTTTACTGAACATGCATATGTATTTTGGCCATACCTTTATTTTTGAATATCCAAATTGCATGAATTTTGATCTAAAGTAAAATGGAGACATATGGATACGTTTTTCATGAAGTAATCGAATTTGAATTATGTCCTTAAGAGTCTTGAAATTTGGCTTGAAGTTGAGAATTGAGTTCTATCGAGGTATGAGAACAGTATATGGTATTTTAATTATAACTTACACGATACTAAACCAAAATGCATGAAATTGATGTCATTAGACACTTAAGACATTGTTTTCCTCTTTATAAAAATTTAAATCCATATGAATTGATTTGAAAAAGATTGCTTGGATGAAAGTGAGGGAGTCTGCTAGAATATTATAAACTGGAATATTTTCATTTAACATGCTTCGGTATTTTGATTATATCTTGATCTGTAGATTTCCAAATGAGTTTATTCTTAATTAATATTAAACTAAAGACATATCTATACAAATATTTTTAATTAATATAATTTTACTTCTGTCTCTAAGAATTTCAAAATCTATTTTGAAATTGAGTATTGGCTTAGGCTATAACATTACCCGAGACAGAAATCATATCCTATTGTTATCGAATAAACTATATTGATGTAGGCCGAATCAGACAAAAGTGTCTTCACAAAAATTGTATCTTATTCTCTTATCTTTAAATTAGTGTAAATTTTGTATTTTTTAGATATTTTAATTGAGAGATACGATATGTACAACTTGAAAGCATGATCATGCACTAACCAAAATTTCAAAGGTACTCAATCTGTAGTATTGTGAGCATAACTCATAGAATAATGAACCAAATTGTATGATCTTAGTGTCATTAGAAACTTAAGACAATAAGGAACATTTTTATAGAAGGAAGTGTTGCCAAATCACTCCATTTGCCTAGTCTAAATACTCATGAAAAGTTGTCCTGAAAGTTTGTTTTCAGGAAAAAATCTGAAATAATCAATAGGGTTATGATATTATACTCCAATTGCTTTATTGAGGTGCAAACCCTAAATACAGATTAAGTTATGTGAGTTTTGAAATATGAATGATCATGTGCTGTGAAAGGTGGAAAAATACCCCAGATTGTCATTGAACATGCGTTGGACAGATTTTATATACATAGATATGCATAAATGAATACTTATACCATTGTGCAAAATTGTGATGTGTAAATGTGTTTTGCATGATATAGAGGAGCATTTAGAGCGCTATCATCTAGACATTGCTGGGACTTCAAGGCAACAACTTTTTAGAGTGATTGGTGAGCAACCTAGATGGTCTCACTTAATATATGTTTGCTACAAATTCTATACTGAATGTCGAATGAATTGTTTGTACTGATTCCGGACATGAAGGTCCAAAGATTCTGATTGATGAATGTGATACTGAAGTGTTCCTTAAAAGTGAATTTGGTGAAATATGCGTTACTCAACATGTTTTGAATGTTGAACTAAGGCCCGATGATATATGTATATGGGACTAAAAATGTGATTGAATGGGAATGAGATTGAAAATAGGGATGATTGAAAATATAATCGAGTGAATATGAATGAGATGCATTTCATACATAAATGCATGATCAGATAATGATCGTTGTGACATGAGTAGCCACTGAAAATGAGCTTAAAGGTCCAAAATGTGGTATAGAGCCAAAGGCTCGATATATACAATGAGCCCTATATCTGCAACAGGTAAGGGACAGTATCAATGAGCCTAGTATCTACAATAGCTACTGGACAGTTTAAGCACTTAGTCACAACAACATAATCAATGAAAGTGGGTCACATAAACATTTCATATACACTTATTAAGTGTAATTGACTGATTGAATTGTAATATGATTATGTACTTAAATGAAATTGGGATATGTGTATTCTATGATATATGGTGCAAATTGTTAAATGGAAAATTGTGATTTATGTGCTTATATGATATGATATGTGGTATGAATTGGGTGAACCATTGAGGATGGTTACATCAATGAGTTCGCAAAACTCACCAAAATCGCAAAGTTGATATTTCAGGTCTGAGAGAGGACATTAGAGACAGGCAGACTCTACGAGAAGACTAATTCTTGTACTTTGGTTAGAAATGGCTCAAAGGTTGGTCAGCTGAGACTGAAGGATTAGTTAGTAGTTTATGTGCAATTCCTCTGTCAAGCAGTGTTTTATGTATAAGGATTTGACATTGTATATATTCGGATGGTTATGTAAAGCTACAATGTAAGTTTGGTTTTTATGAAATGAAATGAGGAATGCAGTTGGTTTGAAAATTTCGTGAATTTTCTATATAATAGTTGATGCTATGATTAATTTGGATATGTGATTGCTCTAATATGCTATTATTATAGATTATATACTAGAATGTCCACAGGGTGTTTCGGTATGTAATTTATGGTAGTGGACATATAACAACTAGTAAAAAGGCTTTAAGATCTATTTAAGACGATCTATAAAGAAATCCCAATTCCAATTATCTTTAATAGAATGAAAACATTGCAATGCATAATTTCTCGAAAGCATTGTTTTATGATTATTTCATAATGAAGCAAAAATATAGACTCCAATGGCTTAAAGAAAGGGGGAGAAAATCAACTTTCTTTCATAAAACAGTGTTATTAAGGAAGAGCATCAACAGAATTGTTAGTGTGGTTAGAGGTAATCAAATCATATATGATCAAAAACCACCACTGAGTGAGGCAGCTAATTATTTTTCATTAATTATAAATGAACTGACAAATGCTCACTCTACAATTGAATTGCTTAAAGAAATCATGTTGGTGACTGTATCCACTGAGGAAGCTGATATCTTATCCAGGCCTATCATTAGTGAGCAGATTGATGATTTTGTAAAGTCAATCTATCCATATAAAGCCCCAGGTATAGATGGCTTCAATATTCTTTTTTAACCAAAACATGGCCTTTAACTAGAACCATGGTTCATGATGCTGGCTTAGGGCTATTTACCTGTAGGAAATTGCCTGAAAAAATTAATAGAAACTTCACCACCTTGATACCTAAAGGAAAGGAATTGAATTTCTTCAGTGAATATAGACTAATAGCTTGCTCCAACTCATTTTATAAAATCATTTCTAAGATTATTACTAATAGACTAAAGAGGGTGTTAATCAACTATGATGAAACATAAGGAGCCTATATTTCTAGTAGGTCAATGGGTGACAACATCTTATCAATGCAGGAATTCATAAGTAGCTATGATAGAAGAAGGGAGTAGGGACTATACTTTAAAGATTGACTTAAGAAAAGCCTATGACAATGTTAATTGGCAATTTCTGGTTAACATAATGAGGGTAATGGCTTTTCCTAAAATTTTTCTATAATAGATATATCAGTGCTTTGCAACCACATCTTTTAGTGTACTTATAAATGGAGAGGCTTCATGAAGTTTTAAAAGTAGCAAAGGCAGTAGGAAAAGAGAACTTACCTTCCCTTACCTATTCTCTCTTATTATGGAGCTATTTAACATAACACTTAATAAAGTGGTAGAGAGAAATAAATATTTTAAATTTTACTATAAATGTAAAAGGCTATAACAAATTTGGTGCTTGCTGATAACCTATTACTATCATATAGAGCTAACAAAGTTTATGTATATGCTTTAATGAGTGTAACCAGGATGTTTTCTAGGATGTACGGACGTAAGGTGAACTCAAGCAAAAGCTCATTCTATATATGTAATAAAGCAACAGAATAAGAAGCAATGATACTCTCTACCACAGGTTAAAGCAGTAATGAATTGCCAATCACTTATCTTGAAATCTCAATTTCTTCTTTTAAGTCTACTTATGGAGATTACAAAACTCTCATAAATAAGATTCAGGCAAGGATTTTACGATAGAGTGTTAAAGCTTTGTCTTTAGGTAATATGGCTTAACTAATTTTCACTATTCTCATTGATATCGGTTTACATTATGCAGCTCATATGACTCTTTGTAAGGAAGTCATCAAAATAATTGATAGCCGTTTTAAGAAGTTTCTGTGGTCTCAGTATAGAATAGGAAAGACACTGCACTCCTATTAAATGGTTTGATGTTTGTTCCTTGAAGATACATGGTGGCTTGAATGTTGTTCCTTTGGAAGTATGTAATCTAGTCATGCTTACAAAGAGGTTGTGGATGATTATTAAGGATAAAAAATCTTTATGGGTTAAATGGATAAATGCTATTACATTAAATGGAGGAGCTGATAGAAGATTGCCATACCAAGAATGCATTTATTGTAACCAAAACAATCTTCAAACTAAGAAGTGAAGCCAGACCATAAATCACTAGAGTGTTAGGAAATGGTGTCAATACATTCTTTTGATATGATAAATGGTTAGTTATTGGATTATGTGAAGACATTGATAAGCTTAATTCAATTAGAGACATTATCAGGGAACACCAATCCGTTGCTAATGATTTTGCACACAAAGTTGATGTTTTGTTAATAATTAAGGACTCTAGCTTGCATAATCAAATCAAAAATACTGAGCTTAAGGAAATTAAGGTGGATCTCAACTTTTGGACACTATTTAAGAATGGTAAATTTACTAATGTTTCTTGTAAAAGGATCTTTCAAGAACAGGTAAATAAAGTACCATGGTACAATCTAGTTTGGTGTAAGTATATGCTTCCTAGAGGTTTAGTAATCATGTAGAGAGCCATCAAGAATAGATTGCCTACAGTTGATAGGTTTTACAAATATATGGCAATACCAAATAGATGTGCATTATATAGATAGGAGAAAGAAAGTATTACTCCCTTATTCTTTAAATGTCAATTTACTCAGTCTTTTTGGAAGGACATTACAAGGAAATGCCTGTTAGAAAACCCATCAGAGGAATGGCATCAGGTTGTGATTTGGTGCTTGAGATCATGCATGCATAATAAAGCAAAACAATTGTGCTTTTTTATTACTTTTTCATTTCTATTACAAGCCTTATAGGATAAAACAAATATGAGAATATTCAAAGGCAGTGAGAGGCAGAATGAAAGGCTATATAGAGAGCTATTTAATGCAATTAAGTTACAAATTGTCATAATTGGTGACAAAATTTAGATAGATTCCAATCTTATTACAATGTGGGACTAATGTTTGTTTCTATGTACATGGAAGTCTGATTCATGATGTAATATTTTTTAGATATCTTGTTGTCTCATTCTAGATAATGGGATGGTTTATGTTTGTAAAACGATGATATTGCCTTTCATGATTTAATTTAATTCATAATTTTTCAAAAACCAAAAAGTTCATTGTTAACCTCAACTTGTCTATCCACACCTAAAATCATCATATCATGTTAATCAAATTAACATACATTTAGATTCAAGTTATCCTACAACTAACTTTCAGAAGTTAGTATTAATATAAGTCATATTAATAATTATTTTGAAATCAAAAGCACAAAATTTGTGACCATCTATGTTTTTCTATGTTAATATTTCTTTA
>JAOQMS010000005.1:24923208-24934504 GCA_027563885.1 Erythroxylum longipes | reverse complement strand
ATCCTTATACCATATCATGTATGGATTGGCATGATGATTTGGATTTGTTGCTTCCGCTGGAAAAATAATTTCTTAAATGTTTTGAAATCTACAGTTTCTCTAAATATAGCATTCTTTCTTTTTCCGATCATTCAGGAATTTGGTCTGTAACTAGAACCATGGTTCATAATGTTGTCTTAGAGTTATTTACCAATATGAAATTGCCTAAAAAATTACTAGAAACTTCACCGCCTTGATACCTAAAGGAAAGGAATTGAATTTCTTTAGTGATTATAGACCAATAGCTTGCTTCAACTCATTTTATAAAATCATTTCTAAGATTATCACTAATAGACTGAAAAGGGTGTTAATCAATTATGATGAAACATAAGGAGCCTATTTTTCTAGTAGGTCAATGGGTGACAACATCTTATCAATGCAGGAATTCATAAGTAGTTATGATAGAAGAAGGGAGTAGGGACTGTACTTTAAAGATTGACTTAAGAAAAGCCTGTGCAATGTTAATTGGCAATTTCTGGTTAACATAATGAGGGCAATGGCTTTTCCTAATTTTTTTTTATAATAGATATATCAGTGCTTTGCAACCACATCTTTTAGTGTACTTATAAATGGAGAGGCTTCAAGAAGTTTTAAAAGTAGAAAAGACATTAGGAAAAGAGAACTTACCTTCCTTTATCTATTCCCTCTTATTATGGAGGTATTTAACAGAACACTTAAGAAAGAGGTAGAGAGAAATAAATAGTTCAAATTTTACTCTAAATGTAAAAGGCTAGGCATAACAAATTTGGTGCTTACTGATAACCTATTACTATCGTATAGAGCTAAAAAAGTTTATGTATCTGCTTTAATGAGTGCAATCAGGATGTTTTCTAGAATGTACGGACGTAAGTTGAACTCAAGCAAAAGCTCATTCTATATAGATAATAAAGCAACAGAGTAAGAAGCAATGATAGTCTCTACCACAGGTTAAAACCAGGAATGAATTGCCAATCACATATCTTGAAATCTCAATTTCTTCTTCTAAGTCTACTTATGGAGATTACAAAACTCTCATAAATAAGATTTAAGGAAGAATTTTACGATAGAGTGTTAAAGATTTATCTTGAGCTCGTAGGGCTTAACTAATTTTCACTATTCTCAATACTATCAGTTTACATTATGCAGCTTATATGACTCTTTGTAAGGAAGTCATCAAAATAATTGATAGCAGTTTCAAGAAGTTTTTGTGGTCTCGCTATAGAATAGGAAAGACACTACACTCCTATTAAATGGTTTAATGTCTATGCCTTGAAGATATATGGTGGCTTGAATGTGGTTCTCTTGGAAGTATGTAATATATTCATGCTTACAAAGAGGTTGTGGATGATTATTAGGGATAAACAACCTTTATGGGTTAAATAGATAAATGCTTATTACATTAAAGGGAGAAGCTGATAGAAGATTACCATACCTGAGAATGCATTTATTGTAACCAAAACAATCTTCAAACTAAGAAGTGAAGCCAAGCCATAAATCACTAGAGTGTTAGGAAATGATATCTATACATTTTTTTTATATGATAGATGGTTAGTTATTGGATTATGTGAAGACATTGATAAGCTTAATTCAATTAGAGACATTATCAAGGAACACCAATCTGTTGCTAATGCTTTTGCACACAAAGTTGAAGTTTTGTTAATAATTAAGGACTCTAGCTTGCATAACAAATAAAAAATACTGAGCTTAAGGAAATTAAGGTGGATCTTAACTTTTGGACACTATCTAAGAATGGTAAATTTACTAATGTGTCTTGTATAAGGATCTTTCACACAGGTAAATATAGTGCCATGGTACAATCTAGTTTGGTGTAAGTATATGCTTCCTAGAGCTTTCGTAATCATGTAGAGAGGCATCAAGAATAGATTGCCTACAGTTGATAGGTTCTACAAACATATGGCAATACCAAATAGATGTGCATTATATAGATAGGAAAAAGAAAGTATAACTCCCTTATTCTTTAAATGTCAATTTACTCAGTTATTTTGAAGGACATTACGAGGAAATGCTTATTAGAAAACCCATAAAAGGAATGGGATTAGGTCGTGATTTGGTGCTCGAGATTATACATGCATAATAAAGCAAAAAAATGGTGCTTTTTATTACTTTTTCATTTCTAATACAAGCCTTATAGGATAAAACAAATATGAGAATATTCAATGGCAATGAGAGGTAGAATCAAAGGCTATTTAGAGAATTATTTAATGCAATTAAGTTACAAATTGTCATAATTGGTGACAAAATTCAGATTGATTCCAATCTTATCACAATGTGGGACTAATGTTTGTTTCTGTGTACATGGAAGTCTAATTCATGATGTAATATTATTTAGATATCTTGTTGTCTCATTCTAGATAATGGGCTGGTTTATGCTTGTAAAACCATGATATTGCCTTTCATGATTTAATTTAATTCACAATTTTTCAAAAACCAAGAAATTCATTGTTAACTTCAACTTGTCTATCCACACCTAAAATCATGATATTATGTTAATCAAATTAACATACATTTAGATTCAAGTTATCCTAAAATTAACTTTCAGAAGTCGGTATTAATATAAATCATATTAATAATTATTTTGAAATCAAAAGCACAAAATTTGTGACCATCTATGTTTTTCTATGTTAATATTTCTTTAAATCAAATCCGACTAATTGTAACTTCAATTTTACATTATAGTTTTAAAGTTGAGATGATATTTTTGTTAGAAATGTCTCGATCAAAATATTGCAACTAATAGTCGTTGTCTTTGGATCAGCCATATGCTTGTGTACGGGGAAATAGTCGTAATTAACTGCTTTTGAAAAATTTTCCCATCTCTTGCAACCAATAGAATGGGTAATTGACATTCTTTGCCATTGATGGTTACGATGAGATGGAATTTGGAGCTAAACTAAAGTTCCTCTCAACACTTGATGTTTAGTGGTTATTAATTCCAAATCAACTTTTATTCTTTAATGAGCTTTCACACTAAGGTTATAAAATAAGTTGCTTCGTAAGAAGTTGATTAACTATTACTATCAAAATGAAATTATGAAGTGAAAATTAGTGTATTATTATTATTAAGAAAAACTCTTCAAACTCTATAATATTTAAATCCAATATTTTAAAAACCAAACCAGACATTGAATCGGTCAAAGAAAATATTTAAAAACTCTATAATATTTAAATGCAATATTTTAAAAACCACAAACCGAACATTGAATCGGTCAAAGAAAATGTTTAAGATTTAGAGGTTCAACCGGTATTAAACCGCTATAAAATTGGTATATAATAAATGAGAATAAAATTATAAGAATAAGTAAAAATATAGTATAAAATAAAATACTTTATTAAAATTAAAAAACAATAACAATGTCTCTTAATATATAATAAACTAATAATAAATCTAATAATTTAAACTAAGATTAAATCTAACATAAATTTTAAAATAATAATAAAAATAAAAATTGTATTTCTATATTATCACTTATTTAAAGACTCATAAAAGTTGAAATATGTTTAAAGAAAGTCAATAGGAATGACTCTAACTTTATTCTAACTTCTTTTTTAATGTCATTTAAATATACTTTTTATAGTTTAAATGTTATCTTTTAATACATCATTAAATTAATTTAGTAAATTTCCTTAAATATACTAATTAATAATTTAATTTCTTAAACAAATTCAAGATAAAAACATTAATTAATTTTTAACAATAATAATTTAAAAATTTTATGTTAAATTATAAAGATAAAGAGCCTCAATTTTGACAAATATAATTTATTAATGATTTAAAGAAAAAATAGTAATTCATTTTAAAAAATAATTTAAAACAAATTTTAATTAAATTATAAAGAAATAAAGAAATAATATAAAATTTGAAAATTATTATTTATTGATTAAATTGTGTAAAAGAATTTCAAAGAAAAAATTCATTAAAAATTCTCAACTTTCTTATATCGTAATAAAATGTCAAAACATTAACATAGACAATAATAAACATGGGTTGGTATGCGTTGAGAAGGTAGAGAGAAACTTATTGTTTGAGGTGGGTCTTATATATTTTTTAAAAATATCTGTTTCACATTCTCTAAAAGGTGATTGGGTGAGTTACTGGACGAAAAATCAAGCCTGTTCATATTTATTTTGGTTGAACCAACCGATCCAATTTAAGTTTTAAATCATTCTTTTAAGTCACTAATTGCCTGTCTGAACTTTAAAATATCTTAATTACTAGTCAATTTTCAAAGGCAAAGTAACTAATCAGCTAGCCAGAAAAGAACAAACATTATAATGCTTAGTTTGTACTTGAAATTATATTTTATTGAAACCCAACGTGTAGGGGGATTGAGTGGGGTGTTCGTTTCGCGTTGAAAATGTCATGGCGTCGCGAGGAAAATGACAGCCAAACTTTCACACACTCGACTGAAAGATTTGAAATTAAGAAGTAAACGAGAATAGAATGTACATAAATGAAGTAAAGCTAATCCAAGTTGGAAAGTTTTCGTGTCATGATCTGTAGTTATGGTTCTTGAAGCTATCATTTTATGCAAGATCGAATTCGGTGAGGAGTCAATTGAAAAATCATACATGACTAAATTTTCTTAGTGAAGAAAATTGGACTTCAAAGGCAAATGGAAGGCCAGCTACATGTAGCGAGAGAGTGGTCCATACATACAGCTTTCGCTCCGACATGAATGCACATATATACGAAATTGCGAATCCTGTTGCATAATTTGGAGGTGAATTACCTACCCTAGAAACAACAGAAAAACAAACACTTTCTTTTCATCATGCATATGCCAGACATCATTTTACCGCATGAAACTTGCAAGCCATGTTGAACAAGCTGATTAAAACCATAATTGAAGTGTTGGGACTTTTATTACCCCAAAAAAGCTGAAGCATTTAATTAATAGCTTAATTAATCTAATCGTTGGAAGGCATGTTAAAGCCTGATCTCATATGAATAGTACAAGATGGACTATAGAACATCCAGCTAGACAGGAATACATGAGTTATCTGAATGAATTTTTAAAACTTTACATGGTCCTCATGATTATGATTTCTTTCCCTGATAAATTCAGGCCAGATACAACCCATATATCTCAAATGTTGCAGGTTGTACAAGCAGGATTGGTCTTGATGTCTTATGCAGGCTACATCCATGTCGTGTTCATTTCCTACATGCAACACGTATTGGGCACACAGGTAAGTGGTCCTTTTGTGAGAGAGTGAGAAAAGGGGTGGTAAAGTGGAATAAACCAAGAAAGTTCACTACCATGGACACAGGAACAAAGCACAGACCACTTTGCTTTAGTTCTATGGTGTCATTTTCACACCAAGAAAACCCAAATTACCTGTTTCACGTCCCTTGCATAAAGCACTGCTCTTCCCCTATAACGACAAAGCCAAACTCATGTTAGGTATAAGAAACAGTGAGCTAAAAGACAATCCAAGAATTGACCATCAAAACTGCCAAAGTAAAGGTATCGAGCAGATGTTTTAACTTACTTGAGGGGTGCACACTTCAACTTTTTGCCTTGTATTCTTTTTGAACTGGACGTTCACATCATAAACCTATTCCCAGCAGCCAAAGTTTAAAGTTAAAGGAGCATACTATTGCCAAGAAACTATTCTTCCCAGGAACATAAGCTGTTGGAAAAAAGCTATGGAATAGCTTTTGGGAATATTGGTTCATAACTTCATACACTTGAACAACCCTTTGTAAATTATGTTTATAACATGAGCAGCTGACATAATGTTAAGACTGAGGGAAAAAAAATCTGATAATCAGAGAAAAATTCAGACCATGGGGTTATTTGCGGGGGAACTAGCAGTATCCTCCAAAGCATCGTCAACCATAGCTTCTTTGGTTTGCCTTTTCTTGAAACTCAACCTGTTGTTATAGCTTTTCTGATTAGTAGATAATAACCCAATAGCTGGCTTGCTTTCTAAGGACTTCTTCCCAACCAAAGAAGCAGCATCTGAGACTTCTGGAAAAGTTTCTTCATCAAAAATGGAAGAATCATGGTTATCCTGGTTGTGGTTGGCAAAAAAGTCCTCCAAGTACATAGTCCAACTGCTCTCTTCAGAAGCATGACATGTTCTTTCACTAGAGGATGAAGAAAGAGAAAGAGATTTGTTCATGGAATTTGGTGATGATAACTCAATGTATAAAGCAGGATGAAGGAGAATATGTAAGGAAAACTGATCTTTTTTTAATGTATTTTGCTGGCTAGTTCTTGAGGAACCCAAGTGAACAAGTATATATGGAAGAGAGTGGCAGCATTAGAAAGACTGGGAATTAAAGATAAAACTATGTGACTTGGAATATAATGTTTTGGTTGTGGGCCTCATCATCAGCAGATGGTCAAGCTACAAAATTTTTGGTTTTGATGGGAGAAAGATTGATCGATTTGATTAACTATATATATAAAAAGTAGAGCTAGTTAGATTCACCGTAATTTGATATATAGTGAAACTAACTTTAATTTTAAAAAGTATATATTACATTAAAGTTAAAATTTTAGGAGAATAAATAATTTAAAATTTGAGATAAATTAACAAATATTAAAAACTTTTAGTTATTGATATAATTTAATTATTTGAAATTTGATCATATTTAAATTTAGTGACTCTAGATATACAAAAATAAAACGTTATAGACTTTCAGAAAAATATAAAGCAATATGTAAAATAAATGGAAATATGTATACGTATTAGAAGTCAAAATCAAATTATAAAGTATAAAGAAAATTTATTCTTAATGTTAACAAATTTTGAGGAAAATTCTAAGATTAATAGAATATATACTACCTCGATATTAAGCTTTAAGACGTACGAAAAATACATGCGTAATAAGTCAAGATAAATCAAATATTGTTACTTATTAATATACTTAAAATTTGTGCCTATTAAATACTATTTTATAGTATAATATTAAAATTTTACATAAATTAATTCTAAATATAAAATAAAAAATTATGCAAAATAAATGCAATAGTTGTGAAAGTACATTAAATATTACTAGTTAACATTTATGTACATTAAATATTACTAGTTCTACATTAATTAATAATATATAAATAAAACATCATGCAAATTAATTAATACATGCATATTTACTAAATCTTAAGACATGTGCAACAAGCTTATAATATAACTATATAAATAGTGCCTTGAATATATATTTTTCTATACATATAGACTAGACATATATGGTATTCATTGTATTTATGTTACTATATGTATATATACATAAATACATATAGAGCTAATTTTTGCAAAAAAAATTATAGAGCTAATTTTAGGAGGATTTGAGATATGATGTATCTTAATGAAAATAGTTTCTACTTTATACGTATTTGAAATAAATATTTTTCAAAAATGGAGATACAACATAAAGAATTTTGACTAAAATAATTTATAAAATATAGATATGGTATAAAATTATATAAAATTTCATTTTAGTAAGTGTATATCTTCTAGTAAATCAAAGATACAATATAAATTTTGTTCTTTCTTTAGTATACAGTTTAAAATTTGTAACTCCACTTGACATTTATCTGGAGTAAATGCACTTACACAATATTAATCAATAAAATTTAAAAAATACTATATTTTAAACCTAAAAGGCCTATTTTAAAATTTTTAACAAACTCATCATAGTAAATGAATTTAGAAAATAATTATAAAATTCGTTGAATTATGTGAAAGTAGTATTTGAGGTTAATTTTACTTCGTATAAACGTTACTTTTTTACTTTGGTAATTATTATAAATTTTAATATTTATCAAGTTTAAAATAAAATTCATTTTTTATAGTACATGGGTGTGGATAACAATATTTGAAAAATATAATGTGTCTATGATTTGTGAATAATTTTTTAAAATCAAAGGAATTATGCCACTAGTTTTTATAAATTTTCATTGGAAAGTTAGAGTTACTTCCTCTCACATTGAATATTAATCACTTATTAAACTCAAGACCAAGTAGTTCACCTTTATTTTATATAAAATATACAAAATATAATATATGTGTTAAAAGTTTAACAAATTTCTATCTTATATTAAAATTTAAATGTATTTAAGTAAAACACCGAAAAAGATATATATTTAATTTATAATTTGCCTTTGTTTTCGAAATATATTCACATTTTATTGAAATTATAAACTATAACTTTTACTAACTCTTTGATTTCTTTCCATACATCTATAAATACCATTTGCATCTCTACAAATGAAAAAACAAGTATACGAAAAGTTTAGGTTATTATTATAATAAATTTTCTTATTAGATGGTTATTAGTAATTTTATAGTTTTATTAATTTCATATTTGGAAAAAGAAATTGATTTTGACTCAAGTTCTCATGATTTTTTAAGAAGAGTAATCATTGTTATTAAAGATGTGAAAATCTAATAGCTTTTAGATTGAAATTTAGTGTTTTTAGTTAGAACTTTGTAATAAATAAAAAATATTATTAAAATAATTTATATTCATAATATATAAAAATTATTTTAAACTTAAGTTTCAACTTTCTTCAAAAAAATTATGATTTTTAATATAGAAACAATTTATTTTCATATATTATAAAATTATTTAAAAAATAAATAAGTATTTAATTTCCAATTTAAAAAAGATAGATAATATTTAAATAAAAATGCTGTAGAGTATCGACTATGGCAAATATTTAGACTAATTGAGTTACCCTAATTTCACGTATATAGTTAATTCGCTGAAGAGCACACTCGACTGACCAAAGAGACTTGAATTTTGTTTTCCTTTTCCTTGTTTATTGCTATAATTTTGATACATGGGAGAGGTTGGTAAGGACCAATCATCTTGCATAACATCCCCTGTATATTATATTGCACAACTTCACCGTCACATGATCATCGGAATAAGATTCTTTAATTACAACCTACTAGGTTGCAATTTAATAAAGCTTCATCAAGTGTAAAGTTTAATAAGCACGAGAACATATACTAAAGCCCTTAAGCTTTATATGTTTTCTTTTATGGTTGTGGTTATTATTACCATCGATATATTTAAGGTATGAATTATAGTTTTTCAATTGGTGTGAGCAGAGGCGAAGTAGAGATTTTATTGAGTCGTAATCATTTGTATGGTTATGGCGTATCAATATGTCATTCCAAAGTGGAGATCAAATTAAGCATCCTGTCTTCAACAGTTATTAAACAATATTCATCGAGACCCATGATCGGATGGGATGATTCGTTGATGTTGTTGACTTGAAGGTGAACAAATATAAAATATAACATTATAAAACATTCTTGATTAGAATACAAATAGATAATAAGGATCTATGAGGCTATGACTTTTGTCTCTTCTGTTGCCAATTTTTTTTATTTAAAACTACTTCCGAATTCGCAAGGACTTGGTACTTTAATGTGATTAAGATTGTACAGCTCAGTGGATGTTTGGTAATCACAATTGCATTTTAATAAGAAATTAACTAAGGCTAATAATTAGAATCTGTGAACTCAAATCCAAAGCTTACTGCTCACTGTTTCAGTCAAGGCATTAATAGACAAGCTAAATTATCCTTTCTTGAGTGAAACAAAACAGAATCGAAAATGGGTATTAACTAGTGGAATATGCACCCTTTTTTTTTCTTCTGTTGATCATAAGAGATATGTTTCAATCGACGAATTTAACGACAGGAAAAATATCCATTCAACATCCAAGTATAGAACGGTTAGAAAGTAAAAGATACGAAAGAACCGACGACAGATCTTTCCATAAAAATTACTTTTACTGAATCATGAAGAATCACATTTTGTCTCCTTTGTAGGAGTTCATTTGCATAAGACAATTAGCGAAGGGCCATGTCTGTCTAGTGTCCATTCATGACCAGACCTTTTGCCACGTTATAACTGAGACATGATAACTGTCATTTCCTGTCATTTCCATTCTCATCTTTCTGTCACTTAGCTACTTTCACCTGTGCCCTCAGCCAAACCTGCATGTCTAGAACCATTTTTTTTATCGCATAAAGAATTGGATGGTTTCAAATCATAAGTTCTGTTAACTATTTTTATGATCTTTGACCCTACATAGTACGAACACCCCTAACATTTCATCATTAAGGTAGAAGATATTGTCAGATCTCAATTTGTTCAAACAAACCATTTTATGTTCCAAGAAGAGCTTAACCTACTCCCAGTCTCTTATTATATGTTTATGTTAGGAGGATTGATCAGGCCGTCCATTGAAGTTCTAAAATTGCTAATCCAATCAATAGCTCTAGTCAGCTACACATTTTTCAAGCATGGGTATCAATGTTTTGTTTGTTTTGATTATCTCAAGTAGACAAATCATAAGCAATTACTTTTAGGCTTTAATTATAATGCAATACCGCAGTTGTTATTGACGCAGATATAACTTGAGACCTGTACCTTTTACCTTTAGTCCTCAGCACGTGTCTACACAATCACAGAAATAATCTTTAATAAATTTTAGCTTTAAAGCCAACATTTGTGGCTGGTTAGCCAATGTAATAGAAGCACCGTTTAGAATTCTGATCCATACTGCCAGGTACAAAATTATGTTTAAAAATACTAGCTGTAAATATCAATATGTACTGGTCGATTTTGTTGGTTCCGATCAGTATTTAAAATATCGGTTGAATATTGACTAATATTGTAAATTTTAAAAAATAGAAAGATTTTTTAATAAAATTTTTTACAATTTTCAAAAATCTTTCTCTCCTACGTCCTCCTCCCTCCTCTTCCTCCCTTTTTAAACATTTTTTAATTAAATTACGTTTAAAATTTACGTTTAAAAATACTGGTTATAAATATCAATATGTACCAGCTAATTTCGTTAGTATTGGTCAGTATTTAAAATACTGGCTAAATATTGACCAATATCGTGAATTTTAAAATATAGGATTTTTTTAATAAAATTTTTTAAAATTTTCGAAAAAAATTTCCTCTCATATCCTCCTCCCTCCCCTATCTCCCCTTTTAAATATTTTTTAATTAACTATTTATTTCAATTTTCATTGTAGTTTTTAATTTTTATTTTTAAAATAAAATAAATATTTTTGTTATTCATAATAATTATACATTAAATAAAACTTTAAAATAAATTATTTTTAATTTAATTTAATTTAATCTTTTATACAATAGTTATTAATAAAGAATTAATAAAAATTATTTTATTTTTAAAATATATAATTTAAAATTTATTATTTATAAAATAATATTTATTTTTAAATATATTTTAATTATCAAATCAAATTTTATTTAA
>JAOQMS010000005.1:24897838-24912191 GCA_027563885.1 Erythroxylum longipes | reverse complement strand
TATAAAAATAAATGTTTAATTTACAAATAAATGTTTAATTTTTAAATCATTTATTTTAATAAAAGAATATAATATATTAATAAATTGTTAATAAATATTATATAAGAGATTAAAATAAATTTATTTAATTAAAAATAAAATTTCTGTAAATTTTACCTAATATGTAATTATTATCATTGATAAAAATATAATTACATTTATATTAACAAGTAAATAAGCTTTTGTTTTTATTTGGAAAAAAATAAATTGAAAATATAAAAAAATTAAAAAAAAAAGAAGTGAAACCATTGTCCCTAAATGTATACAAACTAAGTAGCGAAGGTCCTCGCATTTTCCATGTTTAGATTACCAATATTTCTAAACATTCGGCTATAAAAATGAAAATCTGCATTGCTTTTTCTCTTTTTTTTGAAATTTCATATATTTTCGACTTCCACTGTACCGCTGGTGCTGTGATCTATTTTTCCTGTTAGGGCCTCAACCATCTGTTTTTCATGTGAAACGCAATCACTCCACAATTTAATGCTGAATTACAAGCCAATATTTCCCTCTTACAGTAGCAGTCTGCTGTTTAAATTAATGTCAGTATCTAGTGATAAGATCAGGGTGTCTCTGACCTATATTGGTTTTCAAATCTGATTATAGGTTTGTATATTAGATGCGTGGAAAGTAACCGGTAGTAATTCAAAGCGAAGGTCATCATTTCCTCCCAAAAAGAAACAGACGAAAGAAGGGGTCAGCATTAAAAGGGCACGTGTTTATCTACCATGGTTAAAGTGTCCATTAATCAGTTTACACCGCATGCAAGAAGTGTTTGAAATCTGTCAGCAAGTTTAAGAACTTTGGCACAAGCCAACCAAAGTAAGCAATCACATGCAGTCTGGTCTTCATAATCCAAATATGAGAGTTCCTTTTCACACGTATTAACCTTCCAAATATAGCAGTGTTTGGTACAATTCCACCAAATTAAAAGAAGTGGAAAGAGTATTAGTCCACATGATAAATCTACATAAAGTATATTTTCGTTAAAGGAAAGCCCATGGCACCAAGAATTAGGCCAAGACTCGATCATAACCTGCACGTTCTAGTTGGGAATTGAGCACCATCAGATACCATATATGGTCAAATATACACAACGCGAACATAGGTGGTGAAATAGACATGTTATTGTAAGAACTCCAGAATCGTGGAGTGAAGTAGATTTGTAATTGTTAGGACCCAGCAAGAGTAGCTTTAGAGCAAGCTGCACATGTTATACCTTTCTATTCCTGTGAATAATCTATTGAGTAGTGATAGATCAGAAAACTACCTTTATAATATTTGCAGAATAGAGTACCGGGCATTTTTTTTTCCTGAAGCGGCTGTACTACATGAAACAGTGGTCAGTAGCTGCTGCAAATTCAACGCGCTGTAGCTCTTCGAAGTGGTCCTGTAATTCTCAGTTTTGCCATGATACTTGTGGATCCTGTGTATGGCATAACCCTTCAGATTTTCCCAACAGTTTTTCTTGCCGATATGTTTATTTCACGTTTTCTCAAACCAAACCAAGACTCGTACAGTATCACGTATATTTCTTGTATTCTATAATGTTCCATAAGAGCTTGTGAGCTTCACCGTCAACTTTTTGGAACGCAGATGGACATGGTCATCAAAGTAAATAATCATTATGATAGTGAGATATATGGTAAATTCATTGGACCATTTGCTTGGCTTGCGTGAAGCATAATCATTTACTTACGTACAGCCACTGAATAACTCTGTTACTGATCGTGCACCCTATATATGGTCCCGAACACGTTTTTGGAAGAATTTATGTATTTAGTTTACGGAATTTCAAGTTGTTGGCAATGTAAAATCAATGGTGTGCGCGAACACGCAAACTGGTGGGGGAGAGTTACGGGTTAAAGCATTTAAGAATTAAATAAAGTCTCTACAACACATCAGAATTACTAACCAAAATTTGAGAGCAAGTTTAACCAATCTAAATTAACTAATTTAAGTAGTATAAAACAGGTTAATCGTCTTTTAGTAAGTTTATTTTCAACATAACTTAAGATGTTCTTGGTAAAGTAGATAGAGAGAGAGAGAAAAAAACTGAATTCACTCCATTGTTTTAAAGAAACTTATTGCAATGGCAGATGATAAAGCATATTATCATGAATGAAAGTTTAGATAAGGTATTATGATTCAGTAACTAAAACCTCATTTTATTATTATTGATGTTTTGTGACTCAAAACATGATAAAACACAATGATTAATATACCAAGTGATGTAAAGTTTTTCTTTGAGGGTTTTGTGTGGAGGAGTCTGTGGTCTAAATGTAGGCTTTCGATATCTGGATTCGTGGTACGAGCTTTCGGTGTCTATTGTCGGTATTGTGGACTCTGGGTAACTTCTTCCAGCGCTACAAAATCAAAGGAGTTATGTCCAGTGTTTTACTTTTGACAATCAAGTTAACAAGAGATAGAAAGAAAAAATTTATTATATTTTTAATACAGATTGAAAAGTGACACAATACTTAAAAAGCATGAATATTTATTTATATAATGATTTAGAAAGCGCCTCTGCCACTATCTTGTAAGTTCAGTGGTATAGAATTTTCTTTCGTTCCAAGCCCAAAATAAACATTTTCTTTGTATCATTAGCCCCAACATTTTTTAAAGATAAAAGAATTCATTAAAAAATCTAAATTTAGATTTATAAGGCTGAGTTAGCAAATATAAGAAAAAATATGAGTAAAAGAACAGCCTATCATCTATACAGCTGCTAGAAGTGAAAATAGCCAGTTTACTCAGAGCTCCATCTTTTGCTGAGAGAGTAGCTGAAGCCTTCATTGGCTTGGTGTGCTACAAGTATTTCTTTATTCCAGCAACATGTTCTATTTGCGATTGTATGCTTCTCAAATTAAGTATTCTTAAAGATTCTTTGGTTTCTTTCATTCCATATAGAATAAAAAGAAAAGGCTTAGGCATTTCTTATCTTTCCCTATTCTTTCGTATTGATTTTCAGCCTATACTAGAATGCTTTTCTAATAGCTATTGGACAAACCAGGTTCATATTGTGCTACATTCTGGCCAATATTGTTGCTCGGAAGTTGCGTCGGAAGAAAAGATCTTTTGAACTTGATTATTTTATTTTATATTTAAAGTTTAGGATTTATGTATAAACTATTTTACGTAGGCAAGCTAGCTTGTTTATGTATAGATTTATTGCTAGGATCTTGATTACAATATATAGTTGTTGTAAAAATCTTATTCATATGTGGTAAACTAATGGTTATGCATCGTTAAGGATAACATAACATAAGTTAAACGATCCGAGCTTATATAGTTATTGTTTAGATTAACATGTTTTCCTATTGTAATGCGACTATCACACTAAATCTGAAGAGCTTATTCTGAATTGTCTGATGACTAGAACTAATTAAAGAGCATGTTTTTATTAGTTAAAATATAAAGGAAAATTAGGATTAATGAACTTGTTGTTAATCCAAGTTTAATAGTTTCAAATATAGGTATGAGAACAATGTTACTACTGATTATGCACATTTATGTGAAGGTTGAGATTAAACAGAGAATTTGACTAAAACCACCCTTTGATTAATCTTGCAGTTTTGAATTGTTTGATTTAATTTGTTTTCTATTGTTTAATTTTATTTCATTGTATCAATTAAGTTCAACCAAACCCCCCAACCTTATACACTGGTTTATTCATTACAAAAGCTAATCATACACTTTTTATGTATATGATCCTTTTTTACCACTACTGCAAGTTTAGTTGTGCAAAGTTAGGTTTTATTTTTTGTTGTTTTCGATATGCATCAATAGATATCTTTCCAACTTACCTAATCAAATGGTTTGGATTTCCCTTTCCTAGTTCAAAGGAAGTTCCTTAGTAGCTTTTCTATGTCCTTATGTAACTTCTAACCAAGAACGATATGAACTAACCAATGAAAATTTGAATTACTAAGGATAGATAATATTAATTGCAAATTAATAGTAAATGAAGGGCATTCGGAAGTCCAACTTCTAATTTTCTTTATTATCAATTCAAATATCTATTGACAATCCATATATGAGACTCTCATTATAAGGACCCCTAGGTAGGTAAATGGTGGAGCTTTAGTTGCCAATCTTGAAATTCTAACGAGTTCATAAGTTGATTGGGTAGCATCTATTAAAACCCTTGGAAATTTTTTCTTTATTGGTGTAGAGTCTTAAGAGGTTATTGAACTCACAAATTGACTTTATAATATAGGCAATGGAAGTAATAATAGCTCACCAAATATCAGCTGATCATTTGCAAATACTAGATGAGTTATTCATAAGTCCCTATACTTATGGAACTTGAACATATTCTTAATACTTAGGTTCTTAAGGATGATGTTTGATAAAACTTGAATACAAATGGTAAAGAGATAAGGTAAAGGGGGGTCACCTTATCTAGTTCTTTTAGGACTCCCAAAAATGTTTAAAGCTTCATTATTAATAGGAACACTAAATTAGGTAGTTAAGATATATTAGTTTATCTAAGTTATGAAAAGAGCTACGAACCCAAGTGCCTAAAGGGAGAAGAGAATAAAGTCCTAATTCACCATATCAAAGGCTTTGTGAATATCAATCTTTAAGCATAATTATTAGTATAGCATTTTAGGAGATAATTCTTAGACAATTCTTGGACAAGCATAATTTTATACCATTTAATTCTTCCCTTAATGAAAGTAGCTTATGATTGACATAAAAGCAAAGTAGAATGTGTTTGAATTTGAGGACAGATGCTTAGAGACTATCTTGTTAAAGGTGTTATAATAAGATATTGGCCTATATTATTTCAAGGATGAGGGATTAGAAGTCTGAGTTTTATCCCAAGATAATAACAACTTAGAGGTAGAGAATAATTTAAAAAATGCTTTATAAATATATGTTTTAATAGAGTCCCAAGACTCTGGTAAAAGTAGGCATTAAAATCATTAAAGCTTAGGGCTATGTTAGGGTTAAGATTGAATAAACCTCTTCAATATAAAGCCTTGGGTTAAGGTAGGCATTTGAATAATCTAGACATTCTTGTTGAGGTTAAGATTGAATTGACCTCTTCAATGTCTTTCATGGTGAAAGGCCTAGTGAGAAACTCAGCTTGTCACCAACTCAACATTCTAGGAACAATGGATTTGATTAATAAATGTAGTGAGGAATTACTTATTTAAAAATCCAAAATACTTTGATAATAATTCCTAGTATGGGACAAAATTTCTCTTTGATTAATAAGGATCATATCTTCATCATTTCAAAAATTTGAGATTCTGTAGTGACTTCTTCTAGCAAGAATTAATATATGAAAGAAACTCGTATTGCAATCCCCTTCCTTGAGCCACATCACTCTTGAATTTTGTACTAACATAAATTTACAACTTTCCAAAGCCTTATTTTAAGTATAAAAGGCCTTTTTCTTACTTAAGCTTCGAAGATATATTTGCATGACAATCATAAAGGTTTCTGTAACATTGCATCGAATTGTATCTGACATATTTTTGTGCTTTCTCAATGTTAATTTGCATTTTCAATTTTAGATTTTTAAGCTCCTTTTTAATTCTCATGAGTTTCCTATGGAACTTATAATATGCATAGCCATGAACATCCAATTTTAGTCCCTCATCCAGTGCATCATGGAATTCATTAGCATTATATGAAAAAAAATTAAAGAAAAGGAAAAGTGAGCTCTTCCATAGCCCCTATAAAGATCTAAAATCTTAATTAATGAGTGATCATAACATGAGTTTCCTATTGAAATTATTTTTAATTTATTAAAAACTTTAAATCCGTTCATAATTAACCAATGCCCTATCTAGTTTTTTCCATATGATCCATAATCTGTCATGTTTGTTACACCAAGTTAAGAAACAATCATTGGATTTAAAGTCTATCACCTCTAAATTGGTAAGCTAAGATCTCAACTCCTTGCATGTTTTGCTAACACATCTTGCTCCCTTATATTCTAATGAAAATATAGTGCTATTAAAATCCCCTAAGAAGATTCATAGTTCCATTATAAATATCTTAAGCACTAATAACTCATTCCTAAGGATGGTTTTTTAAAGGAAAATTTTGAGGCTTACATAAATGTGACTAAGATGTACCTTATATCTATTAGCATATGAATACAATAGGAGGAGGTAGAAAATCAAATGACCTTAATACTATTAGAATCGTAAGCTCCCACAATTGTCCTAAGATGATGTTTATCATGATTGGTTAAGAGTATCCACTTATTCTTGAATAACCATAGACTGGTATATTTTTATTCCTCAACTTAGTCTTTATAAGGCCAAACATAATTCAGTTTTATTTATCTAACATAATTTGAAACCATATTATATTTTTTGGGTCAGTAAGCCCCTTAACATTCTAAGAAAAGAAAATCATTATTTAATTGGAAGAGTTAGAGATCTAGCTCTTGGTTTTGTGACCCAACTTCCTCCTTTTAAAATTCTTTAAAGCCACCAAAGGATCCATTAAGTGTGTTTATTCCCTTTGTAATCCCCCTATATTTAATTTAGAATTTCCTCTCAAAGAGATATTAACATATTTAGATGCCTAAGAAACCTCACTTATTTTAAGAGTGTTATCAACTTGAGGCATTGAAACATATATGGATCCTAAGGTATGAGTAGTAGAAACATTAATTAAAGGCATATTCTCCTTAAGGTCCTTATATGACATTTCTGAGGTATTGAGCTTCAGAAGATAAAGCCTATTGGTTCATCACCTTAACCTAACAGGAAGTTATGGTAGACTAGTTCTAGCTTTTATAACTTCCAAAGCCTTTTATTTAGAGGTAAATTTGAATGGAAAAGAATGATCTCCATTTACGAGCACTTCTAAAAGACCTTTTTTTTACAATATTTCATAACTATAACTTAACCGTAGGGAATGTAGGAATTTTCCCACATATAAACCAATCATTATAGATGCCTAAGAGCTATCTCCTTACTTAAGAACATCTAAAGGTGGGGAAATAATAGTATGGCCCTCCTTAATTGTAGGGTGAATGTACTAAAGGGAGCACTTTAAGACCCTTTTTGCAAAAGTTTACAATTGTGAAGCTTATAAATTTGATAATCTTAAATTCCAATGGTTGAGCCTAGTAAGGGAGGGAAAGGTAAGAGGTTTGAAACTTGAATAGGCTAGGGAGAAGCTATGTTATAAGGAAGAGGATACTCACTAGAAGGAAATAGTGGTAATTTTTATAAGGTAGGGAAGGGAAGCCAAAGTTAGAAAATTATAAGGAGAGAGTAAGGAAGAGACCTGATCAGGGATGATATAGTATGTGTATATATTTTAGAGGAAAAAACCAGTAACATAAACTAGGGAAATTTAAGGAGTAGTTCTAAAAATGATAACTATGATAAGAGAGAAATAATAATAGAGGGAAATTTTAAAAATGCTTATTGGAGTTAGGAGAGATCAACGATAAGCTTACGTGTAGAGCTATTAGTAAGAAGGCCACACCACTTACAACTTGAATCTATGGAAGATAGGAAATAGAAAATAACTTAGAAAGAGGAAATACAGTGCCAATTAGGAAACAAAAGGATAGTAATATAAAGAGCAAGCAGAAGAAGTCTCTGAGTAGGGAGGAATAAAGAAAACTATAGATTAGTAAAGATGAGGCAACCAAAGACAACGAAGGAGAAGAGTTTGAATACACATAAGGAGTTTCCAATAAAAGGTAGCAATTCTTCCCTAACATACCGAAAATCTCTCCTGTGCAACTACACATTGTATAGACAAACAATCTTTTGGGTTAAGTTTGTTTTGGTAAACTATTCTTATGAATGTTAGTTTATTTTCATATTGATTAACACAAGAAATAAAAAAGAAATTATGAAAAAAAGATAGATAGAGACATAGAGAGTGAGAGAGAGTAAATAGTGATTAATAAATATTATAGGAGATGATATATAAGACTATTTTTAATTTCTAGAATGACCAGTAAAGATACCACTCCTTACTACGATTGATGCAAAGGTTGTTTATTCTTAAGTTGATTGAACAAAAGCTCTCTAAAATTAGAAAACTTGAGAATACATTAATTCAAACTATAAATTCCTATAATATGTTTAATTATTGACTAAAAATGAGAGTGTCCATTATGAATTATCATAAGTGCACGATGTAGCTACAGCTAGTATCGACAAATATGAATTAATACCACGAGGACATCGATTACCAATAGTTACTATTATCCTATTATTTAGTCTAAGAATTGTTTGTGATTTTTAATCAAAAGAAAATAAAACTAGAGCAAGTAAAATAAATGGGCAGCAAAATTGAATCATAAAATTAAGGAATCACTAAGAAAATTGCCATTATCAAAAGATTAGTATCTAAGTTTCAAATCCCCATAAACTCTTAATAGATTGATCTTTTATTATGCAATCGTTTTATTAATTTATTGGACCGTGAAGACTCCTATCTTATGTTAATAACTGACTTTAACTCTACTAATAACTAATCCTAAGGTTTTCAATCGAATTACTTAGGTTAAAGTTTATAAGATTGCTTTACCGATTTGTGAATCCTTCTATTAGGTTTACCCTTAATCTGGAAGATTTATGTCATCCTATCTCTAGGGTTACAATCAAATCCTTCTAATTATTGTATATCTATTCATAAATAGGATTTCTCAATCTCTATGTATGAAATCAAATTATGATCTAATATTTCGGATCTATTAGAACATAAATAAAACACATAATTGGATCACAATCTATCAATCAAACCAATTGCATTAATAAAAGAGTCAAAGACCATTAGCTGCAAATGATCAAATGCAAAATTGAAAATAAAAAAAAACTAATTGAAAACAATGGGTTTATAATTATAAATCTTTGATTTTATATTCTGATAGATCTTTTGTTAAATTCTTCATGTTTTCCCACTTCTTTAGATCAAAATTTCCCCTTGAGTTACC
Source organism: Erythroxylum longipes (assembly GCA_027563885.1). Lineage (NCBI taxonomy): Eukaryota > Viridiplantae > Streptophyta > Magnoliopsida > Malpighiales > Erythroxylaceae > Erythroxylum > Erythroxylum longipes. The sequence goes on along the minus strand of JAOQMS010000005.1, from coordinate 24,903,220 downwards.
TCCGAATTTCAGAATGTCTTTGTACATCTCCTCCTCTTGTTTGATTATGAAAATGTCTTTTATATTAAATTCTAGGGTTTTGATCAATGAATGGGCTGATGCACAGTTATGCATTAAATCATGCATAACTAAAATCTCTGAAAAATTGTAAATATGCATAATCAGGGAGAAGTGCACAGGTTGATGCACGACCATGCATCCCTTTTATGCTTTGAATCTTCATTTTATGCCATTTTTTCCAAATTCTTTCATTTTATGCCATTTTTTCCTAATTCTTCTCCTTTAAGTTCATGAAGGCCATTGTACGCTATAAATACACTTAGAACGAATTACGTATCAAATATACAATAAAAATATAATTTATCAAGAAAAAACACATCAAATATGAGATATTATTATGATCAATCAAGTGTTTGTCATTTAACCTTAACCTAGAAGATTTATATGGCCCTACCTTTAGGGTTCTATGCAACTTTCATTGTTCTTGCTTTAACTTAATTACATATAAGATCTTCTATGTTTGTTACTTCAATCCTATATATATAATTTAAAAAATATTCAATTATTGTTACTTCAACATAAAAAATAAGAAAACATGAACAATTCCTATGAAAACTTGGTGACTGTTGTCGCCTGCAACTAAATATAAAAAGAAACCAACTTCCTGCAACACAAATTAATGTAGTAGTGGAAAGTAGGGATCGTTCCCACGAGGAATTTAAACGTTAGTAGTTACAAAATAAAAAGGAGAATTTGAAATTGTGAATTAAACAGAATTTAAATGGAATACGAAATTGAAAAATAACTAATAGCAAAACAATGATAATCTAAAAATCAATAGGAGCAAATCTTGGTTTCCAGTCTCCTTCATTATTGAACTTGCATTAATCATCGACACTAAAAATAACCAATTTATTAGTTAAGCATTCGTCGTGGTAAATTTCTTTACCTATTTTTTCTTATGTTTAGTTAACCAAAACATGTATTTGAATTAACCCTTATTAATCAATAACCTAGATACGATCTTAGATTTAATTAATTAATAGCTTTACGAATCAAGAAAATCGACGAACTAGACAACATACATACGATGTATAATTAGCCTAGACAATTATTTTTCCTAGAATCATGTACCTAATGTAGTAGACAAAAATCCTAGTTTCTAATTTTGATTAAAAGAATTGAACGTCAATCTGTTTAATCTAGCGATTGATTGAATAAAATCATAAACTAATTGCGCACTTAGCTGTAAAATCAAACAATCAAATAATGACCCAAAAAAATAATTAATACTTGACTAATAAATCGATTGAAATAAAGAACGAAAGTCTCACAACATTCAGAGTTCAATAACTAGGATTCCGTAAACCAAGAAATAAAAATTTAGTTACCCAACATCACAATTTTTCCTAACTATTTAGAACTATCATGAGCGTTGAGACTGTCGCAGGTGTTGTTCTTCTATTCTGCCGCCAAAGGTCTTCTCTTCCACTACCACTCTCGTTGGTTCTGTCGCGCTTTCTATTTTTCTACCTTTTTTCCCGATACTCCTTTTCCTTTATTTTCCCTTTGTCGTAAACCCCTATTCTCTTCTCTTTATTACTGTAGCTTTGATGGGACTATTAAAGGTTAATGGACCACCTTACTATTCATGCCTCATCACTCTCTCGTAAACTATCTTCTTCCACCCCTCACTTATGCCACCCCTCACTGTTGCTTGATGTGACAAATAAAGCTTGGGATTTTTGGTCCACCCCACTGTTCACTTAAAACCCTGCAAACCTCACTCCCTCTCTACGTTGTTGTTTTTTGTTAAAGAAAAACTCCCTACCCAGTTGTGCGTTGTTGTCTTGGTGTGGGACATGTTTGCGTGTTGCGTTTCCTACTTGCTTCTATCATACTGCTACGTTCTTACTCAACTGCATCGTTTTTTGTTTCCTTGGCAGATGTTCCTAATTTGCACTGCGTTTTGGTCTGGTTTGTTCACCACTTAATTTACTACACGAGGCCATGTCTAGTTAGGTTCAACGCCTGGTTTAGCTCTTTTTGTCCCAAACTATTTGCGGTTCTTTCTATTTAGTTCCAAAATACACTTTAACATCAAACAAGATTAATTTCCATTAAGTATAACTTCAAACTTCAAAAATAAAGAAAATTGATACACAAAAAGATAGAAAATAAAGACACTAAAAAACTCCCCACACTTAACCTTTTGCTCGCCCTCGAGCAAATTAAACACAACCATCAAATTCTATTAATTTGTTTTCAAAGAAACTAAGTGCATGCAATCATTCAAACTTTGGCCAATAGAATGTCAAGCTACTACACACATCATCTTTAGTTTTCATCGGTGCACATAAACAAATTCAACTTATGAAACTATCCTTCAAAGATAAGCATAAACTCAAAATGGATTTTCCTCACGGAATTCACTCATTTCAATCAAGTGTTTATAGGTTGTGTTTCACTCAAAATTCCTTATAGGAAATCACACTACCATAGGCTTGCAAATACACCAATTCTCTTCTACAATGATTATATGCTAAAATAGATTAAAAGGGCTTTATTTGAGGTTGTAATGGGGCTAAGGATAAGGTAAGTTAAAAGGATTTTGAGGGGTTCTTCACAAGTAGTCATAAAGCACTAAATATCCAAAGGGACAACAAAATGTATTTCTGAGAATTGCATGTAAATAACTAACTACTCAAAATTTATTTTCGCTACTATACTTGATCCTTTTCTTTTTCTTTTTTTGTTTTTGTTTTTGTTTTCTTTTTCTTTTTTTTGAATACTAAGGAAACAATAATCAATAACAACAACTAAATACAATGTGCTCTATGAGTAGAAGTATCAACAAACTCGTCTCAGAAAAATATAGCCAAAAGTCCCAAAACTAGCTAATTTAGTAGTTTATTAAACTTGTGAATAGGTAAGGCTATTGGGGTTTGATGTTTCAGAATGGGGTGTTTTCTTTAAGAAACAAAAGGGTAAAAGATCAAAGGGTTTGTAAGGGTAAATAAGATAGGTTTGTCATTTAAGTCAAGGGTTAAAAGAAAAAGGGCTTTAATCATTTCTATCTAGCATGCATCTAATAGATTCAAACCGGTTCAGAGCAAATTCTGAAGGTAATCACCTAAGGGAGTATCACACACACAAAGAAATGAAATGACTTTTGAATGGAGTCATATATGCTTAATTGTTCACATAGGCTCAATTGAAAATCCATTATGCTTCTATACATTACCTAATCACTCAAGCATCAATTTCTGAGTAAACTTATGTAACCGACTACTTTAATCAATCAGTATGATTCACCTTCTATTCAATTGTCCTAATTCGACTTCAAGCATGCAATTCAGTCTCATTCCAACTATTAAGATAGAATTTCATGGTTTAATACACATCACATACAATTTAAAAGACAAGGAAAAAAAATCAAAATCAAAATGAACAAAGAAACAGTAAATTCAAAACACACAATCACACAAACATTCAATGTTCCTCCCCACACTTAAGCTACATTGTCCTCAATGTATAAATAAAAAGAAAAATATAATAAAATAAATAAAATAAAGGTTTAAGAAGCTTCTCTATTAATGCATCAAGGTGTTGGTGGAAAAGGCAGTTGAAACTTCTGCTGTTCGAAGAAAGCCAACTAGTTGTGCTCCAATCTGTCCAATCTGCACTCCATGCATTTTAGGAGTGCTAAGATAGTCCGATCACTTGCAAAAGGATGTGTTATTGTGGAGTGGTTTATTTTGGTGGCTACAAAGGGGGCTTTGGGCTGTTGGTGAGTGGTCTGTTGATTGGGTAAAAAGGAAAGGGAAACTGCCAAAATACCTGTAATTAAATGCCCTGTAATGGTGAATCAAATTTTGCCAAAGTCCCACCTTGAACTAAAAACGAAATTAACACCACTTAGGAACAAAAGTGTTATATTTTATGATGATTTGCGTGATCACCACTTAGAAACGAAAACAACACCCAAGGGAGATGTGTAATGGACAATTAATAAGTTAACGGACAATTGTTTAATAGAACTTCACAAAATGAGGCCAAAGCAACTTAAGTAACATTAATGGAGAATGAACCATGCAACCACCAACGTAGCTCCAGTTTTTTTTTTAGAAAACTAAGATAAATAAAATGAAATGAAAAAAGAAAAAAACTTAAATTAAAATAAATCTTGAGATGCCTCTCAAGAGTGCTTCTTTAACGTCATCTTAGCTAGATGAAAAAAATTATTAACTTACTCAAAGTAAACTGGCTCAGCCAGTTCAATTTCTTCCACATTTTCAACCTGTAAATTCTCATAATACAGTTTCAATCGGTGTCCATTAACTTTAAACACTTTAAAAGCGTCCAAAATTTGAATTTCAACTGCACCATGTGAGAAAACATTAGTAACAACAAATGGACCTATCCAACGAGATCGTAATTTACCAGGAAAGATCTTTAATTTAGAGTAATAAAGAAGGACCTTTTGACCTATAGAAAATTCTTTTCTAATTAAGATTTTGTCATGAAAGGCCTTAGTCTTTTCTTTGTAGATTTTAGCACTCTCATAAGCTTCATTACGTATCTCTTCCAACTCTTGCAATTGTAATTTTCAATTAATTCCAACCTTAATTAAATCCAAATTGCATTGTTTGACAGCCCAGTAAGCCTTATGTTCCAATTCTATAGGTAAATTACAAGGTTTTTCGAATACTAACTTATATGGTGACATACCAATAGGAGTTTTATATGCTATCCTATACGCCTATAGCACGTCGTCTAAATGTAAACTCCAATCCTTCCTGTTAGGATTAACAACTTTATCCAAAATTGATTTGATTTCCCTATTAGAAACTTTGGCTTGTTAACTTGTCTGGGGATGGTATGTTATTGAAGTTCGGTGTGTAACACCATATTTCTTCAGTAAAACCTCAATAATTCAGTTACAAAAATGAGTTCCGCGGTCACTGATTATTACTCTAGGCAATCCAAACCTGACAAAAATATAAGACTTAACAAAATCAACAACAACTTTAGCATTATCAATATGAGTAGCCTTAGCTTCAACCCATTTTGAAACATAATCCATAGCAATGAGAATATATGTCTTACCGAAAGATGAAGGATAAGGGCCCATAAAATCAATTCCCCATACATCAAAAATTTCACATACTCGGATATTCGTGAGGGGCATTTGGTCTTTTAGTCCTAAACCACCTGTTCTTTGACATTTATCACAAGACTTGCAAAATATATAAGCATCATAAAATAGTTTAGGCCAAAACAAACCACATTCAAGCACCTTACAGGCTGTCCTTCTAGGACCAAAGTGTCCACCACATGCAAAAGAATGGCAAAATTTCAATATAGAAGGGATCTCATCAT
>JAOQMS010000005.1:24885000-24897738 GCA_027563885.1 Erythroxylum longipes | reverse complement strand
CTAGACAACATACATACGATGTATATTTAGCCTAGATAATTATTTTTCCTAGAATCATGTCCCTAACGTAGTAGACAAAAATCCTAGTTGCTACTTTTGATTAAAAGAATTGAATGTCAATATGTTTAATCTAGCGATTGATTGAATAAAATAACAAACTAGTTGCGCACCTAGCTGTAAAATCAAACAATCAAATAATGACCCAGAAAAATAATTAATACTTGACTAATAAATCGATTGAAATAAAGAACGAAAGTCTCACAACATTTAGAGTTCAATAACTAGGATTCCGTAACCCAAGAAATAAAAATTTAGTTACCCAACATCACAATTTTTCCTAACTATTTGGAAATGTCACAGGCGTTGAGACTGTCGCAGGTGTTGTTCTTCTGTTTTGCCGCTAGCGGTCTTCTCTTCCACTGCCACTCTTGTTGGTTCTGTCGCGCTTTCTATTTTTCTCCTTTTTTACGATACTCCTTTTCCTTTATTTGCCCTCTACCGTAAACCCCTATTCTCTTCTCTTTATTACTATAGCTTTGATGGGACCATTAAAGGTTAATGGACCACCTTACTATTCATGCCTCACCACTTTCTCTCAAACTCTCTTCTTCCACCTCTCACTTCTTCCACCCCTCATTGTTGCTTGATGTGAAGAATAAAGCTTGGGATTTTTGGTCCACCCCACTATTCACTTAAAACCGTGCAAACCTCACTCCCTCTCTACGCTGTCGTTTTTTGTTAAAGAAAAACTCCCTACCCAGTTGTACGTCATCGTCTTGACACGTTTGCGTGTTGCATTTACTACTTGCTTCTATCATGCTGTTGCATTTCTTACTCAACTGCATCGTTTTGTGTTTCCTTGGCAGATGTTCCTAATGTGCATTGTGTTTTGGTCTGGTTTGTTCACCACTTAATTTACTACAAGAGGCCATGTCTAGTTAGGTTCAACGCCTAATTCAGCTCTTTCCCAAACTATTTGTTGTTCTTTCTATTTGGTTCCAAAATATCCCTTAACATAAAACAAGATTAATTTCCATTAAGTATAACTTCAAACTTCAAAAACAAAGAAAATTAATACACAAATGATAAAAAATAAAGACACTAACAAAACTAGAATCTTGGATTAAAGCAAAGAAATAATTCTAATTAATTAGGATTTATTTCACCTAAATCTACATCCTAATTTAGTTTATAAAAATAAAGAAAAATAATAATTAAAAAAGAACATGTGATAAAAAGAATGGTTTTTCATGGATTTTCTATCTTTTTTTTAAAATTAAGAAATATATATTTGAAATAAGAAGTTGTAAAACCTTTTTAGGGATCAAAGTGACCTAAGTTACAAAAGCATTAAAGACTAAAATTTATGATCACAAAGATTTTGGAAAATTAGTACATTGGCCATCTTTCCTTCATGTTTGCGGATAAATTTTCTGTTAATTATCTATCTAAAGTAGAGAGTTTACACTGGAGAAATATTTGCTAGAAAAGTGTCTTTTGCTTCTCTCCTTCTTCCTGAAAATTCTGAAGTTTCTTTTTTGACATTTATAATATACTATAGATGCAAGGTTGATTTTGATTACTTTGTCAGCTGCTTTGTTTGCCATTTTGAGGTTTTCTATCTAGTGAAGCAATTCATTCTAGGAGCTGGTTGTTTTCCTAATACTGAGTAATCTTTGCATTTTGTTCCGTATTTTTGATGTATAATTGCATTTTAATAGCAGATGATCTTGTGTTTCTTGATGGTGGTGGCAGAGTTCACACTCCAATGAGGTTTTGGGAAACTTCATCCTATCCTTCATGGGTAGTTTTCTTACAAGCCCCATCCAAAGTATCAATGCATGTGAGGGGTTAATATCATATTCCTATACTATAGTTCTCTAACTTACTCTATTACTGGTCTCCCTTTGTAGGAAAATTCTACATATTTTTATTTTGAATGTCTTTGGGCCCATTGCAATCCATTGCCCTTTATCCTTTTCAGTAATATGACAAGTTGGCATTTTTTTCCATCAAAATGTCTACATTTCTACTACTATAATAGGGTTAGAGCCATTGATTATTTATAATCAAACTACTAGCCTTAACATCTGAGTTCACCGCCATCTTTAGGTTTTGCAACTCGTCAACTTTGTATAGAGGTCCTTCTAAATCATTTCATTTTCTCCATTTCCAAATGATGTGTATAATCAGGTTATACATCTGCTGTCTTATTTGTACAATTTGCTTGAGGTTCCATGTCATATTCTGCTTTATATCTAGTTTCCATATGTTGATCTTTTTGATGTATATATGATGAATCCACTTCACCCACATATCTTCCTTCTTGCTGCATAACCTCTATGGATTCTTAGCCTGATTTACTTTACTTATTAATTTTATTGATTGTGGTCCCAAGCCCCTTGTTCATTTGTTTTGCATATTGTGTTCCAGCTTACTATTACTTTCTTGCTTCCATCTCTTGACCCCCTAAAAAGTTTCTTTTTTTTTATCTATCTCCTTTAACACACTTTTTGATAGTGATATGCAGCTTATCCTATAGCTTACTAGGTTGTTCAATATTATATGTACCATTTGTAGTCTTCCCCCATAACTTGTTACACCAATGATTTATTCTTCCTTCAAAGGAATCCATCAATGGTTTATAATCAGCAACAGTGACTCTTTTTTGTGAAATTGGTACCTTAAGTATTTTATAGGGAGATTTCCTTAATGTAGCCCCTTCTTCATAGCTTCTGAAGCAATTTCACAATTAGTGTCTAAGGATAGATAAAAATAGCTCTTCCTCATATTACTTTTGAGGCCTGACATGTCTTTAAAGTGGTCCAATGATTACATGAGTACTTTGATTGAATGTTTGTCATCCCTACAAAAAAGTTGTTATCATCTGCAAAAGTTATATATGTCATTTTGTTACCTTTACATGGTACTAAGAATCTAGACAGTTTTCCACATTTCATGCAATTGTGATGGAAAGCATATCTATCCATAGCACAAATAGTAATAGGGATAGAGGGTTCCCATGCCTCAGTCCTCTATGGGCTCTTATCAGCTTTGTGGGTCACCATTTACTAAAAATGCTAGAGAAGCTGCAAATACATATGTTTCAATCCACTTCCTAAACAAGGGAGGATACTCTGCTACATTTAAAATGCTAAACAAGAACTTACAATTGATTGAATGATAAGCCCTTTTCATATCAATCTTTATAGAATAGTTCTTTATTTCAGTGTTGGTGTTGTAGCTTTTATGTATCTCTTGGCATAATAGGATGTTTGTGCTTATTGTTCTCCCTTTTATAAAAGCATTTTGTGCTGGATCAATAATTTTCCCCAGATTCTTTCTTAGTCTATTTGCTATTATCATGGTAATGGTTTGTGGAGTATGTTGCAGCAGGCAATAAGCCTAAACTGCTCTAGTTTGGCATTTTGTTGTTTAGGGATCAGGCTCACAGAGGTTTTGTTACACTCTTTCTAGAAGGTTCTTTTCATAAAGAAATCTTTTACTGCTTCTATTACTTCCCCTCCCATAATATTCTAATTCTTCTGAAAGAATCTTCAATTATAGACATCAGGGCCTGGAGATTTGTTTGGATTCATTGAAAATACAACTTCTTTTATCCTTTGTCTAATAACTTCTTTAATAAGTTCAACCTTGTCCTCTTCTTTATGTCTTCTGCTTTACTTCATCTGTTATCCCATATTATTTGCTAAAATGCTTAAGTGTTGTTCTTTTCTTTTGTTCCTGATCATAAAGTTTCTGTCCTACTTCATCTTCTAGGTACTACACATGGTTCTTGTTTCTCCCTTATTGAATTCATGTAGTCCTTTATGCATCTTCCCCCTTCCTTTAGCCATTGCACTCTAGCTTTGTTTTTTAAAAACTTATTATATTTGTTTACTCGTTCTTTTTCCTCTTGTATTAGTTAATTATCTTTTGGTCTTACCAACATTCTTCTCTAACATCTTTGCAATTCTTTTAATGCTTTTGTTGTTTCCTCCTATTCAGGAATTATTAATTCCTTACTTAGAGTTTTAACCCTTTCCTAGAGTTTTCTCTAAACTGTGGCTTTTCCATTAATAGGTTTAAAACACCAAATAGGGCTGTCCTTCTTTCAGCTAGGGTATTGAGTTCAATCACAATTGGATTATGTTCTAAGGTATTAGATTCCTCAAAGTTGTAGTGCTAAGTGGTAAGTGTGCCAACCAGTTTCCATTAATCATACATCTGTCCAACTTCTTCAACAAGAACCAGCTTCCACTCTACTTATTATTCCAGGTGTAGTCATTCCTATGGTGTTTAAGGTTTGTCAGTCTAGTTTGCTTTGTTAGTTCTTCTAATTCCCTGCATTTTTGCTTGGTCCAGATTCTTCCTCCCTATGTTTCACTTTTCTTGAGAGTGTAATTATAATCCCTTATAAATTCCCAAGGGTGATTATTTATATTGCTAATCCCACCAGTTCCTCCTATAAAGATTGTCTTTGGAATGCATAGTTAACTACAAACACATTTGAGATTGTAATAGTAATAATTGAATTTTTTATCTTTATGTCACAGTTTATCACTTGGCCCATAAAATTTCTTCCAATTGTTAGATATTATACCCAATTATAATTCTCCCTCTCATATGCTTATCATGGTTAGAGATCACCTTCCAACTTTCCCTTAAAAACCACAGGCTATTCTTCATTTATTCCCTTTATATTTTGGTTTCATGTAAACCAACAGAATCAGCTAAATTGCTTCTGATTAAGTCCCTAACAACTAGTTGTTTATTTATGCTATTTAGCCCTCTTACATTCCATACTACTAAATTCATTATTTCTTTTTCTTGCCAAACCTCTTTCTCATAGATTTCCTACCAGCTCTAGGAGAGGTGCCATTATTCTAATTAGTTCTAGAGGTTTCACCAATTTCTACTGAAATAGTTCTACCTACTTCATCCTGCTCATTCTCTTGATCAATTACTGCATGCTTTCCTTTATTAGAATTTTTGTTGTTATCTTGACCTTGTATCTAAAAAGTTTTCTTCTTTTAGTACATCTGTCTCTCCATTGGTATTTTCATTGTGTTCTATAATTTTGGTTTCTTAATTTGGTTCCTTTCTCTCTTCATTATTCAACTTGTTCAGTCCCCTCTTCATTCACTTTGTTTTCTTCTAGATTCTCTTTATTTCTCTGGACCATCCTTTCCTCTTTAGTCTTAGGTCTCCACATATATTTTATCCTCATTGGGTCCTCCTCCAATTCACCCTTCTCATTCAGCCTCATGATCCTTAGGGAATCTAGTAGTTTCTTAGTGATATTAACATCAATATACACCCTAGCAAATCCTATCCTTCTCATCTTTATTGTGTTTTCATCCATCCCTAATGGTTCCCAATCTTTCTAGCTATGTAGCTCATCCCCTCTGCAAAACAATACTCTAATGGGGCTCTATGAAAATTAACTCATAATGGAATTATCTCCATTTTACTTTTGTCCATGGTTACCCCTAGGTGCCATTTCTTAAGTAAAATTGGACGTCGAGTATTAGAAGCAGGACCATGACATGTCCTAGGAGAATGCTCAGAGAGTATTAGAAGACCATGTGTGGTCCTGCTTCTAATACTCTCTGAGCATTCTCATTAGCATTTAATTTAAACATAAATAATTCATCTTCATTTACCACAGTATTTACCAAACCCATATTTTCCATGCATTATTAGCCCATTTGTTAACAATAGGAAATGCTAAGTGTTTGTCAAGGAAAATACCTACTAGAGAGAGCTGCAATTTTTTTGCTTCAAGTTGAAGCACCTTTAAAAGGGCTTAAATGGGTTCATCTCTTGTTGATTCAACAAATCTCAATTTGCCAAAGTCTTTAGACTCTCTTATAATGAAGCTCTATGTATTCTTTCTCTTTTTAGGTTCCTTTTAGGTTTTTGATGAATCTTGATGGGATCTTTATTTTCTCTAAGATTATTTCCATCTTAGTGAGATTAAATTTTCTAGAGCCTTGTGATTATTTTCTAGACCTTCTGGATGTCTCTTTCTTTTCTTCTTTGCGTTTTTCTACTTTTTATTTCAATAAACTAAAAATTTGACAAATATAAGATCAATATGTAACTTATTGATCATATTTTGCTTTACAACTATAAGAAGCCTAATTTAAATGGACTTTACTATTACCACATGTTACTAAAATGAAACCATATTGATTTGAATATTGGACTTTTACCTCTTTTGTTTCATATTTGAAATTCCTTATTTGGAACATTGGTTTAAATTCAGGGGTCATAAATTCAACCTAATTTATAAAATAAACATATATCGAAAAAGATGCTTCAACATTTAAGCATTTTCATGATCCTTACTGAAAGAAAAGTAAAAAAAACAATTGTAAAATAACACACAAGAGTATTTAGAAGCTTGCTTGAAAAGGCACTTGACCTTTTATGTGAAAGTAAACACCTTGTTATGAATACTTCCCTTAGCTTAATTAGTTCATCATTTTAAATGGATGCTAAAACCACTCCTTATCTTTAAAATCTTTGTTTGGCTTAAATATAATAGAGTGAATTTATTCTATGCTCACTTATTCACATTTTTCTTTCTTTTTGTGATACTGAAATTCCTTAAAAATATTTCCCATCTAACTTGATTATATGTACAAATTATTAAAAAAAATGTCATTGCGAAAATCAAATATCCATTCTCAAAATTAATAAAGCACATTGAAATCAATTTAATAATCACATAACTATTTGGCTAAACAAAGCAAATCATAGTAACAATTAAACTCACAATGAATCATCTTGATTATTATTTTCTTAAAGTTAAAAATTTTCTCAAAATTGTTTCTATTAAGTTAATTATAAGAAAGTGATTTTTGAGAAATAAAAAGAATTCATTAAATAATAGGAAGCATATAGTTTCTTAAAAAGTATGTAAAATAATTTATCATATAAAGACAAATGTCCTTTCTCTAGTATGCATATTAGCACTTACTGAGATATGGTTTTCTTCTTGCTTTGGTGCTCCACTTTCCAGCAACTTCTTTTTGTATGCTTCAATTTCAAATAGGTATTGCAGAAAATTCTTAAAGTTAGGATTATTAGTAGCTATTACTAAAGCTTCTCTTGGAGCCTCCTTTATTAGAGTTACATTTTTCATTTATAAATTTTACCAATGTATTCCTTGCCCTTATAAGTTCTGACCTTTTGTTTTTTATTGAATCATCACCTTTAGAATTATTAGACTTCTAAGAGTGGAAGTTATAAATTGCATGTTCTATAGAATTACTTGAAGCTCCTTTTCAAACTAGTCCACCTCTTAGTACATTTGTTATTTTGATGCTTATGTTTCTTTTATTCTTAGTAATGGTTAGCTACTCTATGATCCATATAATAAGCTTATGTTTCATTTGTGCAGTATTTTTTTCAGATCCCCAAAGCTTTTGTCATTACACTTTTTCCATCTGTAATATATATATGATTTAAATGCTATTTCAAGGACTGACTTGTCTCCTTTGGATTGCCTTTTATTTTCTTAGAACCTACTTATTATATCCATATAGTTCAGACCTTTGTCTTCTAATAGATATGTGTGTATAGTGGCTTTCCAAACCTCTATAGAGATTCTACAATTTAAAAAATAAATGTTCTGTTGTTTCAAATTCTTCCTTGCATAATACATAAGTATCGGTTTAGGAAAGTGATTATGTCCAATATAGGAGCTCTCCTTTTTACCAAAAGCCATAGGAGCAATGATACTTAAGGTAGTAGATTTCTGCTCCATATTACCTTCTAGCGATCTATATCAGTTCTTTTTTCTCTGAATAATTCCCATACTTAGGAGTTAGTATACCTACTAAAATTAGGTCCCAATGATGAATATTCATCTTTTCTCATACTGTTAGGATGGTAATTTAGGATATAGTCTTTAAAAAAACTTCTAGAATACCAAGCTAATGATTATGGTCGATCCACTTATTGATCTTAGTATTTATGGGGTAACTATTGCTTAGTGTGTTCATCAAGGGGTTATTAAATATTGGATCCACTTTGCTCCAATTGTCATCAAAAAGAGATGCAACTTCCCCATTCCTAAATTTTCATAGAATTTTCTCCCTTATTTCATCGCTTTACCTAAGAAACCAAGATAAAAGTGATTTGGCCCTTAGTACCTATATGCTTTTATCTTTTAGAAAGTATGTGTGAAACCATTTCACCCATAAGGAATTTTTTTTAACCATTAACCTCCATAAACTCTTACAAAGGAAGACTTTTTTTTTCTAGTTTTTATAAAAATGATGCACTCTTTAAGTGATCTGCGTACGTCCTTCCAACCTAAGTTAGATAGGAATTCTCCGTCCTTGTCATCATTCTATGGGAATCTCCGTAACAACTTCTCAATTTCCATTTTTAGTCCCTTAGAAAGGAAGAAATTGGAAGATCAATACAAACGGAAACAATTGAAGATAGATTTTATTAGAAGAACTATGCCTATATTAGATAAAAATCTATTGCACCAACATCTCAGTCTTTATTGTATTTTCTTTATTATAGGAAGTAAATATTTGAAGAGTAGCTTCCTTTAAGAAATAAGGAGTCCAAGGTACTTAAAGGGAGGGGAAATTATTTAGATCCCTTAAAAAGTTGAAAACTAGTCCCCTTATATTAAATAATCTCTACGATAACTAGATGACTTTTCCTTTTGCTAATTTCTAGATCTGACAGTTCCTTGAAAACCTTTAATAAAGCTCTAAGCATACTTATAGAGGCTTCATAAACTCTAGAAAAGACAATTAGATCATTAGAAAAAATAAAGATACCAGTATAGTATTTTTACATTTACTATAAAATCTAAAGCTTAGATTAGTATTAACATTGCTTCTAATTAGCTTTCTAATGCTTCCATAAATTAAGAGGTAGCCTTGCATCAAGCTCCTTGCTCCTTGGGATATTTGTGTCCGATTTCCATTGATTAGGACACTGAAGGAGGTTGTTGTAATGTAAAGTTTAATCCAGGTTCTAAACTTCTCAGGAAAGTTAAATGCTTATAAAAAAACTTAAGATGAATTACCAACTAATTATGTCAAATCCAAGTTCTTAATGCCTTTTGGAGAACTTCTAATCTAGGAGAGACAATGACTCTACCCTTTTCTTCTTTGAGAGGGAAGTAAAGGAGTGTTGAGTCTTCATCCACCCCAATCCCCTGCTTCTAGCTTTTCTTGAATTTGGAGGAGGAAGAATAGCCTTTCTTAACTGGTTTGAAGGTAGTGTTAAGAGCAAGGTTTTGAGAGGGTAGTAAAGGAAAATCAACTAGTCACAAAAGGTTGGAGCTTTAGGGTTTTGTATAATCATCAGTTTTGGAAAGGGAAAATTGATCAAAGTTAAGAAGATATTTCCAAAAGGTTGTTACTAAAAATGGTAACTAGTTAAAGGCAAGAATTTAGAGGAAATTGGAGGACCTAAATGCCGTTATCTGGTTCACATAGAGATAGGAAGAAGAAAAAAAGGAGCTCGGGAGCTCCTGCTATAAGAATTGTTGGATTGTTGATATGGATGAATAAAAACAAAAGTAGGATGTGGTTAAATATGGATATCAGAGTGTAGGATGAGAACGCATGATAAGGATGAAGCAGCCTAAAGGAAGAAGCTCTTATATATAAGGTTATAAGGTTATAAAGAGAGACTAGAGAGAAAATATGATTGAGAGACTCTGATTGATTAATCCTTTTCTCCATCTTTAGTTTCTAATCATTGCTATAATTTCTCATGAGTTCTAAGTTTAGCTTCTAGGACCATCTTCTTCGCCTCTTTCTTTGCTAGCTTGTATCTTTCTCTACTAACTACCCTCTTTACATCAGTGGTGTTGCCTAGTAGAGATTTATAGGCTAAAAAATCCATAATCACCTTTTTTCTCCTATCTTACCTGATATCATCAGGCACCTTACAATGTACAAAAATAATTAGTTATTTTATGTATAAATGGCTTATATTTCCTACTACTTTATGAAGATGGGAACTTACAAACTAATTTGGGCTAGATAAAACCCTCAGCAATAAGTATGACATATTATTATTCAAATTTAACGACTCCTTTAGTTTACTAAAAGTTTGGCTTTAAGAAATGGAACATAGGAGGAAAACATATCCTTTAGATATGGTGTCTAGAAATGGATCTTGATAAAATCAACTAAAAAGTATCTACACTGTTAATTAAATTTTGTAGCATTCTATATTACAATACTGATCCATTTATGACTTAGTTTATCTTATAAGTGTTGTAGGGAAACCCTCAATCTTAATGAAAACACATCATCACTTAAGTAAATTGATTTTGAAAGAATATATTTTGAGGTTGACTTAGGAAAGGAACTTCCATACAATATCAATATTAATAAACTTGATGAATCCCTACATAAATCTTCGTAAATATCAGTAGAATCCTAATGTATGGGTATAATCAAAGATTGGAAAACAAAAGATAAAATGTTCTTAACATGTGATTATGAGGAATTTATAGAATCAAAAGGCAAAACCTAACATGTAACTCTTAAATTTTTGTAGTCTAAAAACTAAAATATAATTAAGAGCTCTGAATTAGCTTCACAAAGTTAGAAGGATGTCTCTAGAGCGAAGCCAAATGACCTATCTATACTCATCTCCTAACTAGATCTCAAATTACCAATGGAAGTAACAAATAAATCATTTTCTGAAATAAAATTAGAAGAAAATCTAGAAAATGATTCAACCCAACTCACCATTAGCCTTTTAAGTATGTCTAGTGATGGCAATTTGGATCGGGTCCAGCTTAACCTGAAACTCTGTTAACTTGGACTTTAAAAAATAAAATTTTTGGGGTTTAGTTAAGCTCTAGCTTAAGCTTAAGCTTCACAATTTGGATCAACCTAAGCTAACTTTACTTTTTTTACTAAAAATTGCATTATTTTGTCAAGGTAATAAAACAACATTCTTTTGTTACTTAAATGGGTGAAAAAAGTCTGGGTGCCCTTCTCGCATTCTATCACCTTAACTTTTTTTTGAAGAAACACATCCCATCACTCTCTAGTCCCTAATATTGACCTAAGAAGTTGAACTCTCCATTCACTACCATGGGTCGGCTCTTTTTCTACTTTGAAATTTTAATGGTCTTGTTTTTCACGTTATTTTTTGGAAGATGTTGTTTTATTTAACTTGGTTTCTTATCTAAGTTTTATTTTATGGGATTAGAACCAGATTTCAATTACCATAAGTATCCATTTTATTTCTAGATATATAAAACTTAATTATCATCAAATTATAGGTCAACAAATGCCTAATTAATTATGATATTTTATTTTCTATGAATGTTATATGGATTTACTTGCTACGTTTGGCATATGAAGTATCATATTAACCCTAACATGTGAATCTCTCACTTTTGGATTAATTGACATTTTATTGTCCTTATTATTTAATTTTCATCTCTTTGTAATGACTCAAATATCCATTTACATAAATTACTCTTAGGACTGCAATCTACATAAATGAAGCATTCATACCCTCAATCTTCTTCTACTTTCAAAATTTAAGCACTTATAAATAATTTAGAAAATGTTGTGATTCTACACTTCAGTAAAATGGTAGATAAGAGCAACAGCCATCTTTAATTAGTGTGTTTATTTCCTATAATTATTTTTAAGGGGTGAAGTTAACCCTTCAACATAGTTTAATAAAAAATGAAGAAACCAATATCTCTTCAAAGATAAGAAGTGATACTTAGAATCACTTTATAAAAACTAAAACAATTAAAGGAATTAATAAGGCAAAGTGTAAGTATTATCATAAAGTGTTTAATGGAAGTTTTGACTGTGTATATTTACATTTGAAAGGCATTTTGGCGTATGTAATCAAAGAGGACTAATATTAGGCAGTCAAATTTTTTTTAGGCTTAATCTATTAAAGGGGTATAAATGAAATGGCTACTATGGTCCATAATCCTAAAAAATCCAAGTAATAGAGGCAATCATAAGGCATGAATACCCACTCTCAATTATAGATCATACAAAATTCATGATATTTAGTACATTACTCCAGTTGACTTTCAAGATTCTTATTCAAAATAACATAAAGGATGAAACCTTCAAGATTTATGTTGCAAAAAAAAGTTCCACATTGAAGATGTTATTAACTATTAATGTGAAATTGCATTAAATTGATAATAATTAGCCTTTATATAGTTATATCCTAAGGTAAATAATATTCTTTGATTTTATCATTTATTTTTTGTTTTACTATAATTGATCTTTGATTTTGTTTATAAATGGTAAGCTCATTTATGTTTCAATGTCTTATATAAGTTAAAGGCTAACAAATATATTGGTAAATTATTTGACGAACTAGAGCATTAACACAAACAATAACTTCAGATAATTGTAGCATGGAAGATGTTGTTGTTGACAAAGTTAAGAGAAGTTGTGGTTTGAGAGATTATTGATGGATGTAAGGTTCACTCATATATGTTGTTTATGTATGTAGTGAATATCATTATGACGGATAGATTAGGAATTATCAAAGAAGGGATATAAGTAATTTGGGATAGTTTACTATATTAGAAAGCAACACCCAATGTTGGCCCTCGAAATTTTTTTGTTAAATTAAGCATAATAGTTTATGGAATAAATGCATAAGAATAAATTGAGGGCATTTTTGGCATGTAACTTAAGTACCAAAAGAGCCTAAACTTATAAGGAAGGGTAAAGTGGACTTTTG
>JAOQMS010000005.1:24862989-24877506 GCA_027563885.1 Erythroxylum longipes | reverse complement strand
TCAACTGTTTCTGCACACTCATACTAAGAAGCATGACGGGGTGACATTCGTCAATGAACGTTGTAAAGAAGTAAATGTAAGTGAAATTTATGATTTAATATTAATAATATTTTTCATAATTATCACTTACTAATATATAATATTGCTTTTTGATAGGACCAAATACAGCAAACTATTGAGCGTCGGTCTCAACAATTCGAAAATGTTGATGAGACTGACACTTACTTGGAAGCAGTTGGTGGTAGGGATCATCGTGGCAGGATATTCGGACTAGGATCATTTGTGAATACTTGTTATTCGCAATCCTTCACGTCGAGTACAGTAGCATCTGCTAAGCGGTCCAACAAAGTGGAGGTGCTTGAGAGCACAGTGCAGACATTTTCTACTCAGTTGTAACAAACGTTGGAAGAGGTGCGTCGGTTGCAAGAGTCAATGGTTGCGTAACAACAGACGATGGTTGCGCAACAATAGACGATAGCAGCGCAACAATAGTCATTGGACCTATACGCTCAGGTCCGTCGGGAGATCGATGAATTGAAGGGCAAGGGCAGCAGGTCATCGCACCTACCAGACGATCCACCAGCTCCTGATCAGTAGTGTAGTATTGGTCATTTACTTTGTATTACAGATATTATTATTTACAATGTAACGTTTTTATTATCAATTAAGATATTTTAATTTTTTATCATTAATCAAAATTTTATTTAATTATTTATATCTAATTAATATATATTATAAATATCTAATTAATAAAATTTTCTGACGGTTATAATTTAAATATAATAGAAATATATATTTTTAAAAAAATTTAATCAAAAATTTTACCGACGGAAACATTCATAATTTCCGTCGGTAAATGTCTATACACTATACCGACGGACAATATTATCCGTCGGTAATGAGTAAGCTGATTTACCGATGGACATAACATTACCGTCGGTAACTTTACCAACGATATTAAAAATATTCTGATGCTAAATTTACATACGGTTTAGCAACTTACCATCGGTAAAATTAGCGTTGGAAAATTAACTTTCTGTCGGTAAGTTTACCGACGGAAAAGGTGTGACGGTCGGTAACTTTTCAGTTGAAATTATCGACGGTCATTTTATTCTGTTGGTAAACTTATCGACGGAAAGTTTCTTTACCGTCGGTAAGGTTAGCTACGGCTAAATCTCCGATGTTTTTGTCTGTCGGTATATTTCGTCGGTAATGTTTAATACCGACAAAATATTTATCATTTCCGTCGGTATTTTCTGTCGCTAACTCACTATTTTCTTGTAGTGCTATATATCTATAAGACCACATTCAATTATAGGAAGTTTATTAATTGAAGTACTTTAGAGTATTGATTTCCACAAAGAACTTTATTACTATATCTATTGATCTTAGTTAAATAAACTATTGAGAGCAAGCCTTATAATTTATAGCCCTCAATATACCGCAAGTGCACTGGTCGTGAATTGTAGTAATTGAAGGGTTGATCCCACGAGGAGGGTGAACTAATCTAATTCTATGGTGTCTAAAGCTCAAAGAAATAATAAAGTGAAATTAAAAATGAAATAAGAATATAAACACGGGAATTTGATTGTAGGAATTCAACTAAAGAAATTAACACAAAACAAGAATTTAAATTAAGCAACACAAAAGGTCATTATGGAAATTAGTCAAGAAAAATTACCAAGTTATGAGAGAGAGGATTCTACCTATCATTGATGCTAACCTAGCCAATTATGTAGGATTCTACCTATCATTAATGCTAACCTAGCTAATTATGTGTTATCGGGGTGTCAATTCTAGATTATCGTAGAGGGAATCACTCACTCTCTCTATAGCTATAATCCCACGCCTTAAATCATTAACCCTAATTAAATTATGAAATTTGCAATCTCTTAATTAATAAAAGACACATAATTAAAATTAGATTGGAAGCTCTCTACTAAACTACTGAGTCTCACACGAGATCTCTCTCATCATAAAAACTGATATGATTAACTACGTGGACTATTAGATTGCCTAACTCTCGTTAATCTAATCCAATCATTTTTATCTGGCTCATCCTCTCAGTTTGTTACTGAAATATGCAAAAATTAAAGTTAATCACAACACCTAATCAATAAAACACATAATCGACTATGTTAACATTAAATCAAAGAAAAATCTTGAATGAAGAGTTAGAACATCGTCAACAATCCAAAACCCATCTTTATACAATCCATTTCAATCTTATAAATTAAATGAACAAAAATGAAATGAAAAGAAAATAGAACTTGGATTAGACAATCCAAGAAGAAAGCAGTGTCGGGAGATCAAGTAATCTAAAAAGTAACAGCACCGGGACCTGCTTCTTTTTCCTCTCTCTCTCTCTCTCTCATCTTTCTCTCTCTCTTGAACTTTCCAAAAGTGGCAGAATGTAGAAACTCCTTAGGGTTTCATCTTTCTGCCTTTTATAGGCTTTTCTGATTTAGGCAATCCTAGGGCTTTTTTTGGGTCCAAATGGTCCAAAAATTTCCTTAAAAACTTAAGTCAAGAAGGCGATACACACTATCTGTCACACAAGCCACAATCATGCCCCCCTTGTTTAGCTTTCTGTCACGTGGCGTCTTGCATCCGGTTCTGTCACGATCATGGCTTGTTGGCCACGATCGTGGCCATAGTTTCAGGTCTGGCCTTTCTTCGAATCTTCTCTGTTCTTCAATACTTACCCTGAAACACTAGCAAACTTATCATGACACCTCAAATACACATCATTGAAGCTCAAAAGCATGCTATAACCCATAAAGCACTCAAAACACAAACATTTAAATAAATAACACAATCCTAACCTAAACTTGCACCAAACAATCAAATTAACAACCAAACACTCACCAAATTATCCACTAAAACATGAGGCAATCTACAATTATCTTAAGCAAACTAGATAAAATAAATAGTTTGTTGAAAATAATGTAATTAATAAACTAAAGAAAGCAAAATGAAGAAAGTAATAAAGAAAGATAAATAAACTAATGTTAGGACTTTGAAGTTGGATTCCAATTATCATACTCAATCGATTATCTAGATTGAAACAACAATTAATCTAAACTATGCCCTTCGTTGACGCATATAGGTATATCTAATTAGGTAACTACCACCTGTCGATGTACAATTTAACCTCATCAAACTTATTAAGTGTAATTAATTTATATGGTTATAAAAAAAGTCTAGATACCATCATCCTACACTAAAGTATTTATTCTCCTAATGCATAGATTCTTCTTCACCTGTCAGTCTATGCAATCCTTAAGATTAAATATATGATGATTAAGAATAAACTTAATAATTAAGAACAGGAAAATAAATTCAATAATCCAATAACCAAATTATATATTGATAATTGAATATTTCGTATAGTATACATTCTCGACCCCTAACTAAGGTTTCTAGTCACTAAATATAATAAAAACTAAACACAAATAAATAAATGTCAATATAAAGGAGATAGTAAAAAAAAGAATTGATAGAAGTTATAACTAGATTCTTCAATCTTGCCCTAGGTCTTCCTTTAATATAAAGAATTAAAAACTATGAAACTCAATAATAATATTCCTTAAAGTTGACTAGAACTCTCATAGGGTAATTTTAACATAAGTATTTATAGTTAGGGTTACAAAAATAGAGTTCTAAATGACTTAAACTTAAAGGATTATAAATCCCTATAAATTATGTCCAAGAACCAATGTTGGACTAGCTATAACACCCACATCGGTCTTATTTTGGAACTTCTAATATCCGCATGTCCAAGGTAATCGACACCTAAAACTAAATTGTAATATTTAAGAAGAGTTCAATGTCATTCTAGAATCATCTCTAATTATAGTCTTATTCTACTTCTCAGCTTCTTAGACCTTAGTGAAAGACAAATTTCTGTTATCTTAACAAGTTTAACATCTATTATGCGTTACTATATTAGCTTCTCCACTTCTTAACCTCTTCAAGTTAGAAATAGATCTCATATCCTTCTACAAAGTTTTTATCCATCTTCTTATCTTCTAAATGATTCCAAAATCTCATCAATTAAACAATTATGGAGAAAGTTGCACTAAATCTTGTGTTATCTCTTTAAATTAATCATACACAGGACAATGAACTAAAGATAGAAATATAGTAAAATTCATATAAAACACATTATAAAGGTACCAAAATACCAAGTAAATTAAGTCCTAATAACATGTAAAACATTGACCTATCAATTAGCAAAAGGAACTTATAAGAAGTTAGAGGCATCTAACATTGTTAATAAGTTATTTTTGGCATAAAATGTCCAACTTCTCACTTTTTTCTTACTAAAATCTGCGAGATAAAGTTAGCATTAGAGTGGGACATTCTTTCTAATGAAGTGAATCAAACAATCACATGTAAGATGAAAAGAAAATTTAATAATTATTTGAATAGGATTGGTAATACCATGATAATTAATGTTATTTAGGATATAAGATGTAAGCTTAGTGTAATTGAATTATTTTTAAGAAAAGTTGTATAGTGATAGAATTCTAATACATGTTGAAATAATTAGAAAATTATAGTATTATTTGTTTGATGATTGCCAATCAAGAATGTGCAAAAAGTTAGATCATAATAGTTTAGTATAAGCTTTAGCATTTATTAAAAAAAATCCTCATCTAGTAAGAAATTTATCAATTTGGGTTTTACTTTGAAGGAATTATTTAAGAAAAAAGGGTTGAGATTATATATATGTAGCATAATGAAGTTGGACTAGTACATTATATTAGCACATCTTCATTTTCTTTTCTTACCTTTCATTTATTATCATCATATGCGAAAGCTAAAAACCATTTTCTAAATAATTGAAAATATAATGTTAAATACAAGCCACAAAGCAAGCATATTGTGGCTTATGTTCAGCAATATAATGGAAAATTTTCATTTAGACATAAAAATCATTTGCAACATGCACTATAATGGTAAACAATCACTAAACTCAAACACAAGCTACAACATAATCGTTTATAAACTTTGTTTAGCATAATAGTGGAAATTTTTCATCAAAACATAAACAATAGCTATAACTTGCATATGTTACAGGGTATGTTCAACATCATATAAATAATTTTTCATCTACACACATACATGACCTGCAATATAGATTTCGTCATTGAAATGGAAAATTAGCACTTCACATTAGCACTTCTTCATTTTCTTGTGTTTTATTTCACTAATTATCATCAGATGCAAAATATAACAATCAAATTCCAAATAACTAGAAAAATACAATATTGAACTTTTATGTTCGACACTATATTTTTAATTATTTAGAATTTATTTTTAATCCTTTTAGGCTTGCTTGAGCCTAATGGAGCTTTAAACTTTATAAGCCCACACAAAGAGAAATTAAGCCTTATATTTTCACCTGCCTAAGATTGATCAAGTCACCTATAAGCCAAAAAATGGGTATCCGAGCCCAGAACTTACTTAACCCATTTCCAACCCTAAATATATCGGTCTTGGTCTAGAATATAATGGATCTAAATTCCCCCCTTAAAAAAAGGTTTTTAAGCAATTTTTGCATTCCATATGATGTGCAAGAAATTTATATATGTTTTACTTAGGATTTTTATGGTTTTCATCCACATTACCTTGATTTAATTAGTTCTATTTTATGTTTTAAGTAGTTACAGAGAAGTTGCATAGAGAATAATGTTGTCTAAGGATTAAATTATTTTACAAGCTAAAACATATAGGAGACTCAACTTTGGCTGAACATCATCAATCGTGAGATAGGGCATATTGCACACTAGACAAAAATAAATGGCTAGAAGATTAAACATGACATGGCATATGACTATGTTTTAGGACATATTCTATACTAGAATGTTGGTGAAAAAGACAGTTTTATACATGATTGGGTACGAATCTATACTAGATATAAAAAGAAATAGTTTTAAACATAATCTAAAATATGGGCACATTAAAATTTTGTTAGACTTTCTAATAAAATATAGAGGAACAATGTGATAAATTAATTAGGATGAGATCGTGTACAAATTTGTGTTTTTGACAAAAAGCCCTTTTTAAAAAGACTAAGAAACCCTAAAAAGACTAATAAAGTTTAGTTTATTTTTGCTTCTTTTTTTTCTTATTATTAGGGTTTAAGCCTTTTAGGGAGAGAGAGCACTATGATACATATCTTATAGCCATATTAAATAAGATTAAAGATCAAATCAATTCAAAATATTGAGATCATCAATAAGGGATACCTTTTAATAAGTTTTTTCTATCTTTTTATTTGTTTTTCCGATTTCAAGGATCATTAGTGACTTTATTTTAGTTTAATATTAAAGAATTCTTTGTCTATATTGATCTTAATATTGGTCAGATATAAATGAAAACTTAAACCATATTTTAATTTGCATGTAGATAAAAAAACTGTATATAAATTAACTTAGGCACTTACATTAAGGATTAAATAGGGTACTAAATATAGAACTTTTTGACATAAAATTTAAGGGTATCTTTTTATAAAGTTTCATAGAACTTAGAACATTATTAGATGTGTTTAATAGATAGATGTATCAGTTAATCAGTTGAGAGATACGTGGATGTACATCAAAAGGTGACAATGAGACTTCTTCGATCCAAATCATACAGTCTTTAAATAACTTAAACAAGAATACAAGATTATGCAAGGAGTAATTTTATTATATATATTATTGTTTGATTTCAATTTTTTTACTTGCTTTATCTATTTAGTTTAATTTTTAGTTTCAATTAAACATACTCATTATTGGTGACTATATAATATTATGAGGGTAAGATTTAGTAATTAAAGTATCCTAACTGAATCAATCTCTCTACCTATCACTTTACTATTATAAAATGATATCTGCACTTGTCTAAATTCTTATACTAGGATGGTAAAAATATAGGTCAATCATGGGAAAATTTTTCTTATAAATCTCATGGAAAAGAAAATTAAACCTCACAACATAAACATGTGTCACTCTTTTGTTGATAAGAATTAAATCTCTCTAAGTAATCACTAATTCCACTTCAATAATAGAATTTTGGTGTTTTATGATCCTAATAAGATCTTGGTTTCTCCCATCCAATTTTTTTATTAATCAAATAACCTGCAAGTAGCCATCATGTTTTCTATATCCAAGTTGCAAGTAATAATAATCTATACTTACAACAACTCTTTGTTAAGGAAAAAATTTTGGTCAAACATTTCTAGCATTGAGACTACTACTAGCATCCCTTAGATGATTCTTAGAGATTTTAATATTACTTTTCACCCTCATGAATTAAAAAGTCTCTATGGCATTCAAAAATCTCATTATAATTATCCTTATAAATAAATCTCCTCCTTATTATGATCTCATGCTTTATTCTTCTAAAAAGCTGAGCATTTGACAAGTGATATGTTTCATATGAGATTATAAAATTCTTTCCCAAAAAATTCAAAAGCTCAAAGAGATCAACAAAACATTCATATGTTTAGTTTTAAAGGTTTATGATGCTTCTCTAAAAAACTTTCGACCATTTCTCATTGTAATATGAATTATAAAATGATTTCTAAAGTGTTAATTCTTAAATAAAAGGGTGTCCAAAATTCCACTATTAATCATACACAAGGATTTTTTTAATAAAAAGAAAGAGCATCGGTGATAATATTCTATTCACTCAATAGATTATTGAGAATTACCATAAATCCCTAAGAAAGAAGAACTGTATTTTGAAAGCCTTTTGATTTAGTCGACTTGGTATTTCTCTTCAACTCTTTGAAAGTGTATGGTTTCCCTTCATATTCATCAACAGGATAGTTTAATGCCTCACTACAATGTCTTCTATCATTTTGGTGAATAGTGAACTACCTCCTTTGTTCAACTGTCCTGTAGGCTTGCATTAATAAGATCTAATATCTTTACATTTGTTTTCCTTATATATTAAGGTATTAGTTAAATAAATTATCATATTTATAGATAATATTCATACCTAAAAATTTCACCACAAAGGTAATCTTTTCAATCTCTCCTTTATCGACGATTTACTTCTATTCAATAAAGCTAGTATTCATTAGTTAAATGATTTTTTTAGGTGTTACCAATATTCAAGAAGCTCTCATAACATTTGGTGAATCTTTCTAAATGCTAGATTTTTGTTTTAGCAGGAACATTAAACTAGCCATATGTTTGGCTAGTCATATTAGTTTTAGCATTGGCATATATGCCTACCTTCAAGTACTTAGCCATTTCAGTAACATCTTCAATACTTGTCTAGATCATTTGTCTTCGTTTAATCAAATTGAATGTAGGTTAGACATTTTCAACACAAACCTCTCCTTCGTTGTATGACAATAATTAATTGCTTCATTAAATAGTCTTTATATTTACTAGAGTGCTCACTTCTCTCTATTCCTTCAAAGATGATCAAATTAATAGAAAGAATTTTCAAGAAGTTCTTATGGGTTGGAGACAAGTTTAGGATTCTAATCGAATAAAATAATGAGCAAGATGCTACTAGTCAAAAGAATCTGAAAACTCTATGCTAATAAGGAGTTGCATAGTGTGAAATAGGTTCATTCAAAATTCTTGAAAGGGAATTTTCTCGACATCATAAACCATATCCTCTTATTTCTTGGACACTTCTTAAGATCTTGAAGATTAAAGATGAAGTTAATATTGGCAATGAAACTTATTGTTGGTAATGATGAATGAAACTTCTCTTAACACGACAAGACTAGCAACCACTAGGTATTCTACAAAAGTACATGTCAATTAGATCAATTAGGAAGTCATCCCAAACAAAACTCACATTGTTGGTATTCAAGTCACATTTTTTAAAACAAAACTCACAAAAAGAGTTTAATCGAAGATTAAAAATTAGATATTTTATAATAAATTTAAAAATTAGAAAATTCTTTTAAAAATTGAAATTTCACAACTATGATCTAATTTTTTTGATTACCTTTTCTCATCCATGGTGTGAAACTCTCTCCTAGGACTATGTGACTTCCATGGAATTGAAGCAGAGGTAAATATTAGTTCAAACTTTATTTAATTGTTCTGTTATGAAATTTGGCTGGTGTACTCTTTGTTTTTCTTGTTGTTGTCCTTCATTGTACCATAAACACAATTTGAAGGTTAATCAAATCTTTTTTAACTAAAAAAACTATTATTTTAGCTTGGATGAGGCAAAGCCTTTAAAGTTTTAACATTAATAAGGAAATCAATCCCGAAACGACGAGCCGCGGGCGGCGGCGCAGGCAACAAATATCCCACCTGAAGACATTTCTATCGTGGAGGCTCTAACTCTCATGAAACCGACACATTGGACTTCGCTTAATGATTCAAGTTTTGTGAGTTCTTACGTGGACCCGGCCCCACTTTCTGCCACGTAAGTATGACACATGAGCCCCACACAAAACTCTACTGAAGAAGAAGAAGAAGAAGAAGAAGAAAGCCCCCAAATCCAAGCCATTTAAGCCAATCTTTTTGTCTGTCACTGGACACGGCCTCTACATGACATTTGCAGTACGAAGATTACCACAATACACCTCTCTATTCAATGTAGGTTCATTCAATATTTATAAAACGTTAGACTCGTTTGGTGTTTGCCAAACGAAAGTGCCTGGCTAGTGTCAGTTATTAGAGAATCTTAGAGACGAAGTTTGGTACTAGAGAGAATCTCAGAGACACCGTGATGATAGAGCTGTTTCACTCTTAATGTTTTATCTGGGTGTGTACCTATATCCGTGGATTTAATTTCTAATTCAATTTCGTTTGTGTCTTTCATCCCTTTTCTTGTTAAATTTCTGCGCATGTGTTTTATGTGTAAGTAGGTCTGTTTTTGTGCACAGGTTTCAACTTCAGTTTACTAATTCTTTTAAAGGTTCTTTTTTTTTTATTTGTTTAGTACACAGTACACTTTTTGTACTTCTAACTTATTTTCTTTCTTTGTTCTTCGAATAAGTGAATTTATTTGTTAAGATTGAACAAAATGCCTAGATCAAGGAGGTCACGGAGGACGCAAAACCAAAGAAGAAGGATTATTAAAGATGATGAAACAATATTCAGTAAGATCAATGACCCCAGATCACAGTCAGATGGTGATGGTGGTAGAATTGGAGCCGCGAATAAGTGAGTTTTATGATTAAAATATGTCCCTTCATCAACAGTTCACCTTTTTATTATTTGTCTAATTTTCTTATTCGGTTTTCTCTTATTAACAGTGTTGTTGAAGGTGCAGCAAAGTCGGATGATCAAATGGAAATCAGTGAGGAGTTAGGGTTAGAGCGTGAAATAATCCCCCAGGTAATGCAGAAACTTTAATTAATGGACACAACATAAAATGCTTCAAACTAATTATACAACAATTTTTCTGCAAGATCTTGCCGGTTATATCCAGCACGCAATTAACTAATCTTGAGAAAAACAAAACATATTATTAATTTCTGCCAAAATAATCTGTAAAACAAACAAATGTACCCTAAAAAGCAAAACCAGGATTGCTCCCTTTGCAGAATTGAGACTAATATATGATAAAAATGTTTGTGATGGCGTGATCTTTCAAAAGTGAATTATCGATCTGGTTTCTGCAATTTTACTTGGAATTGTTATCTGACGAGATCTTTAAATATTGTTCTTCCCTATCTTTGTTCTCTATTTCATTGATAACAAAATAGAGGCTTTGATTTAAGTTGCTTAAAATAGAATACAAGCCGATTTCTTTATCCATTACAAAATGATAGAAATTCTCTAATCCTCCACATTCTTCTCAGTCTCCTCCTCATTCACCCGACAGCGTTGTTGAATCAGTGTCTTCCTCAAACATACTATCGGAAATTGACCGAGCAACAGACCTACTAATGGCAGTTTCAGTTGCTGCCGAGGTGCACAGGAACAAAGTCAGGGAGCTTGCTGTTTCAGCAATGAGTGAGTTTGTAAAAAAAGCACTTGCAGGAGAGCCTCTATGGCAAGTTCAAGTGGATACAGGAGTTGAAGCTCTAAATGAAGATGAATATTTAAGGGAATTTAGGCCATTCGATTTGAGCTTGAAGGAAATAATGAAGATGATTATTCAGATGGATGTCCCTGAACCCTTTCCCAAAAATGTTGACGTTAGCAACCAAGTCACTAGTAGATTTTATAAAGACAAGCTTCCGCTACCAACAGAAACTTATCCAGATTATCTCTCCACTGAATCTTCACGAGAAGTAGGGTTTGTTGGTGTCAGTCCCATTAACCTCGTTGACTGGTTTATGGATGTGGTGGGTTTTTATAGTTTTCTCCTTTTTATGTACGGTTATTGATCTTTACTCAATGTAGTATTCATAGCTTCTTTGTCTTCACCAAACAGAAGCAATGGTCATCATTGTTCGCCAATATCGTGTCAAAAGTGACAAAACTTGGGGAACTTTCAACAGGAGTTGCTGGGACCTACGATGGCATGCTACTGGTGGTATGTTTTAGCATGAACTTTGATTGTTCTCCTCTTCTAATTTCATCTCTATGAACTGAAGCATTCAAATTGAGATAGAATGTAATTGTGTAACATGTTTAGCAGTTGGTAATTTCTCAATGACCAACTCCTAGGTGGAGAATGCATGACAAAACAAATTTCAGAAAATGCTAGTTGCTTTATATCTCAAAGTTTGTCTCATTAATCATATAATGGTTTCGTTACAAGTGTAATGGTATCTTATTATATCTTTTAACGTTTTATCCCTGACAGTATAAACATGATTACACATATTTGTCGTTTATAGAATATGAATAATTATTTGAACACAGGAGTTCCAGAATAAGATTATTTGATTTTTTAGTTTTATATTCATATGATGATCAGATGCATATTTTTATAATATAATGTCACCCTTAATTTCTCTCAATTCAAATGATGTTTCAGATGAGGGCAGAATTTCATATGCCTACTCCACTTGTACCTATCCGAGAATGTAAATTTGCAAGGTACTGTAAACAGGTTGGCTTGAAAGCATGGGGAATCGTTGACGTATCCTTGGATGACTTATTTCAGTATCCAGTGATAAGATTCCGGAGAATGCCTTCTGGTTGTTTAATCCAAGAATTGCCTAATGGACACTCTAAAGTAATCCACCGTATAAAGTACACGTGTAGATTAATATAAAACTGATTCCTCGAGTAACGTAGTTGAAGGCCAACTTTGTTTTGCATGATCTTTCTTTCCAGGTTACATGGGTTGAGCATGCAGAGGTGGATAATTCCTTAGTCCATAGGCTTTTCCGGCCACTGGTTTATTCTGGTTTCGCATTTAGCGCAAAGCGTTGGTTCGGGACTCTGATGCGACAATGCAAACGGATTGGAGCTTTTATTAATGGAACTGTTGACAGGGCAAATGGATGTAAAGAGATATCACTGTTTTCTAATTGGCTAGGAACTTGTCACATTCAATTGAAGAAACTTCGGTGTTATTCCGATATATGGGATAGAAATATCTTTATTGACATCAATTCTCTAGGAGCTCTTATAAGGAACACTAAATTCATTTAAGGCTTTTCTTTGGTATTTGTTGCAGTCCAACTAGAACAAATTGGAAAAGAAGGATTGTTAAGGCTTGCTGAAAGAATGACGAGAAGCTTTGTTTCCAATGTTAGTCCTTCCACCGAGAATCAGTGGAAGTTGTCTGGTATTGATGGTGTTGAAGATTGCAGGCTTATGAACAAGATAGTTCCTTTGTGCCCTGGAGGTTCAATGAGCACTGTAGCTTTTTCAAGTTCCCTCTGGATTTCAGTTTCACCAAAGAAGGTGTTTGATTTTGTGATTCATATGGATTGTCGAAACAAGGTATTCCTCCGTTGTCTTGAAAGACTGATTTGCTTAGTACTTTCGATAATATGGATCTCTATTGATCTTATGCTTGCATGTGATCTTCCTTAAAACCCAACATAATGTTAATCTCGTAACGTACTCGTGTATTTCAGTTTGTGTTTTGACACTTGCATATTCCGGCCTTAGTGGTCTTCCTTTCCTATTTAGTACTGTTGTTTATTGCATACATATCAAGAATACCTATCAAGTTCCTCTGATCCTTCACGTAGTGGGATATTCTAAATCGAGAATATGTAACTCAAGAATACGTGCACATCATGACCGGAGACAATCCTGAACACAGGGTTTCCATCATTGGAGTAAATGTAAGTTTTGCTTAACACAAAAACTTCCATTGCCAGATAGAATTTACATACACAACCAATAAACAAGAACCTACCTCGACATTGCAGTCTGCACAAAAAACTGAAATTATGTACTTGCAAGAGTGCTACAGCGACGAGATGGGATATTACTTTGTTTATGCTCCGATGGATCCACCGGCTGTGAGCATTGTGGCTAGTGGTGGCAATCCAGACTCTATGAACATTTTGCCGTCAGGGTTTGTGATACACCCAGATAAGCCTCCAATGGATGGACAGCAACCTAATGGATGTATTCTGACAATGGCATTTCACATTGCCAGTGATTTATGTGACAGAAAATGGCCTAAACCATCTGAAGTTTCGGAGGTCGCTTACGGGATCCTTAAACAAACTGGTTTCAGCATCAGTCGAGCAGTTCTAAGTGGCGATGTTTAATACAGCTACTGGTAAGCTTACTCACTTCTTCGCTCTCCTCTTGTGGATACCGTTACTATTCCAAGGCTTCAATTGTTTTTATGATCTTATGTTGGAATCTAGGAATGCGCGAGCCCTATGGTTTGTTTTCCGAAGCAGTTAATATATGTCTAGAATTTGTGATATGCTTTTCTACAACCTCGTATTGCCTCAAGAATAGGAATTGAAATACATTGGTCCATCGTCAAGAGACAGTATAGTAAGTTGGGAACAATAAATATCATACAAATATATAGCAATAGAATTTAGCGACTTAAGCTAAATGTAATGCAAATATTTAGTGTCACACGTGATTTACCATTATATGCTTTAAATTTTTCTACAAAATCGGACTAACATTTACTTTTCTTATTGCAATGCCGAAGTGGAGTGGAAAGTGATGTACCGGAGAAGATGGTAGAAGAAATGAGGAGCCGAAGCATACATAAATAAACGCATATGAGGTGCAAATTACACAACATATGTTAAGTACTTTCTCTAGTCCTTGTACCTCTTAAAACTTAAATGTTGCGTGTAATGTTGTGACAAATATATTTGAGCAATCTTCTTGTTTTCCCTAACTTTTTTTATACAAGATGAAGAAAGCATAAATAATTGTGAGAGGGTGAATACTATAGGCTCTTCCCCTTACTTCTTACAGTTTTCTCCGTGCCACTAAAGATAGGCGATACTGTTTTATTTTCTTAGAATTGTTTTATTTGATTAGGATTTGTGAAATTAGTAATTTCCATACAAAGGACATAACAATTCCTTCTACTCAAACTGCTACTAGTTAGTTTTAAAATATTTTAAAACTTTAATCTTTCTATTTTCACATTCATTCATTTTGAAGGTAAAATATTGGATAGTTTACTATGAGAACCGTGAAA
>JAOQMS010000005.1:24835443-24852858 GCA_027563885.1 Erythroxylum longipes | reverse complement strand
T
Source organism: Erythroxylum longipes (assembly GCA_027563885.1). Taxonomy (NCBI): domain Eukaryota; kingdom Viridiplantae; phylum Streptophyta; class Magnoliopsida; order Malpighiales; family Erythroxylaceae; genus Erythroxylum; species Erythroxylum longipes. Next base: position 24,852,857 of record JAOQMS010000005.1, on the reverse strand, counting down.
GTGAAAACCCTAGAAAGAACTATAAAAGATCAAGAAGTATTTAAGGCAAAGAAAAGCACAAAAGAGATAGCTAAAAATAATAATAAGAAGAGATCAAAGATCAACATCCGAACGAACACAAGTTGTAGAATTCCATCTTAAAGAAAAGAAGAGAAGACATCCATAATCAATTATCTACTCACTTATTTTATTTCCTTGTTATTATTGAATTTCAATGATAACTTAATTAGGATATATAGTTGTTAGAGTAGTGCTTTAAAGGCAATTGCTTTTAACACTTCTGTACAAACTTTATTTTGATTAATAAAGTGAAAGGCAATTTTCATTAATTTGATATTCATATTTATGAATTGATGTCGATCTTAAATAGAGTTAATGAAGTCCATGATACAAAACATAGCACGAAGGAAATCATGATGAGATCATGATAATGAGACTCCTATCATGTGTAATTATGTTAGTAACTAAATTATCCCTAGTCATAGGATTAATGAGATAGGACATTGTTAATCCAGATAGACTATAACATGCTATACTCCTTGATTTTGATTAAGCTGTTGATCTCATAAACTGTAAGCGTGAGATGTTTAGAGTTAACATGTGGATGCTTACTAAGAGTAGTATGTAAGTACATCAGATGGCCCGCTATGAGATTATCATATAGATGATCTATCAAAAGTCAACGATTAATCTTATCGTAGCAATGGTGCAAATATCCTTAAGCTTGAGGTACTCAAGGATATCTTGGATACTGATAATGTGCTTTGACACCATTCCTTGTTGTCTCAAGAGGAGGTTGCTCATAGGGTGCTGATTGGATACAGCTATTAATATTTGATGGTAACTGAGTAGCCAATAAAAGATTCACCACTCCTAATAGAAGGAGATAATACCGACAATCTCTTGTCGGGGTCATTACTCAGGAATCTCTTTCCAGAGTAGATGTGTCATGAAGAGAGTCTTCAATGACATAAAGAGTAATAAGATCCCTAGGACAAAAACTAATATCACTTGGACTAGATGTGATATAGTCAATCTAGTGAGAGTTGACATATGGCCCATACTCTAAACCAAGTAAGGTATAGAATGGTGAAATGATGAATTGCAAGGTAATTGCTAATGGAAAGGTTCGTAAGTCAGATAATTGACTATCAAAGAGTTCGTATGTCAATCTACTTACTTTTCGGTAAATTGGCGTCATGAAACCATTCATGAATTGCTCGGATTAAAAGATAATTCAAGTGGCCAAAAATTGAGAACCTAAAGGGTCACACTTTTAGGAGATTAAGGAAATGTTTTGGGATAGTATTGCGATATGATCATGGTAAGAAATGTTGAAAAGGAATGGATGAAGTAAATGTTGCATGGATGTCTATGGTGGAGTCACAATCTTGACCCACTAATTCCAGCAACATAGTAAGTGATTTCTCATCACTTAAACAATGAGATTAATAGCTAGAGAGTCTAGAAACATTCTGGACATTTAGAGGTAGTTAGAGGGGAAATTTCTTTGCATGTCAAGCAAGGGTTGCTTGATGTTTATTGTATGTGATATAATTCTCTTCTATCCTTCCTGTTGAGCATCCTACTTGTGTTTCCATCTTGTTTAGTGCTCAAACCTTCCCTACCCACCATATTTCTTCATCTCTACGTGTTCTTCACTGGCTATTGAAGGTGTTTGGTGTTTGCTACAACACAAACAAAGAGAAGATTCAAGAAAGGAGGAGCATTTGTAAGATAGATATGTTGTAATTTCATGTTCTTACATTCTATTTATACATGCACATGGATTCTGGCTTCATGGGGACATCCTGGGAGTTGGAATTTTGATTCCAACACTTTTACTACCTTGTCGTGCACGTGATGTATAATCCTGGGCCTCTCCAACAATAGTTACATCTACGGATTTTTAAATTCCTTTTAGGGATTACTCTTAATTTATTTTTTAAACTTTATATTCTTAATTTAATTAAATATTCTTATAATGTTTATTGCTTTACATTCAACTTGAATCGAGAGATTAGATTAAATCATTTGTGTTATGGTTCACAACGAGAGTTGGTACCCCAATAGACCTATAAACATCAAATTAATTAGTAACTAAATAGAGATCTGAATTGTTTATTAGTTAATCATAGTATTGCTTCAAATCTAACTATATAATTAGGAAGAGTTTTGATAAATCGATAGGTCACAATTCAAATTCTATCTATTTTAATTGGAATTAATTGATTAGATCTCGAGAGAGGGTGATCATAATTAATGGATGTCTAGGGTCAAGTAGTACTAGATCAAGAAGGTGTAGTGAAAGCAACTAAGGATAGAAGTAATTCCTAGTTTTCATCATTGATTAATCAACCAATTCTTAGCTACTTATTTCATTGTTTAATTGTCAATTATTTGTTTTTAGTTTAACTTTTAGCAATTTATCTTATTGTTTACCTTAACCAAAGTTTACAAAATTGTTGGGTTACCACCCTAATCCTCATGGGATGATACTCTTCTTGTTATAACATACAATTTGTATACTTGTAGTAAAATAATTTTTAATTTAAAACTTTAATAACAAATTCAATCCTTCATGGCACATATAGTATAGAAAAGTTTTTAATTTTTGCTATAAGATACAATCTATATACTTGTAGTAAAAAAAAAGTTTTTAATTTAAACTTGAACAACAAACCCAATCTTTGATGACATATATAGTATAGAAAATAAGAACTCGTGATACCTCCATCTTCAAAGACGAAAAAAGAATATGACCATCGAAAATTTCTGCACTTGGTCTATCCGTGTCCTTGTCCACCAATTTGGTTTAAACGTTGTTGAAGGAAATTATTAGCTACCCTTTTTTAGTTTATTATCACCTCTGTTATTACCTCTAACTGTTTCAGGACAAGTTGTTACGTACACACTGCTAGAATTCCTTTCTCTGGTTGCCACATTTACTAGTTTGTTACTTCATATTTGAATATAAATAAAGAGGTCCACCTCTCTGATGAGCATGGCCATTCTTACAACATAAATATTTTGATTTCGTTCTCTTGCTATCCTTTAATAAGTCTAAATACTGCAACAAATGTTCACTTCATGCTTCTATTATAACAATCAAAGATAACCAATAATTATCTTTTATCTTCTTATAAATTTCAGTCGTTAAAACCAATAAAAACAAGCAGATTTAATTGAATCAAAATGCAAGTTAAAAGACGAATGCATAATCTTGCAGTTTAGTAGTTAAATATCGAAATTAATCCATTATGAATGTCTTTATCCCTTACCTTTGAACATCTCCTACCCACTAATAGTCCCCAATCTAAAACTTTTTTAGACTCCATTTATTTCTTTACGTGAAATTAGATCGATAGCTCACTGACGACGAATAATATCATGTTCTGATCCCCTTTCTACCAGCGATGTTTTTGTATGAATCAATCTTCATTTTCTTTTTGCCAATACTGCTTCGTTAGGCAATTTAAGATCTCTAAGGCCTTTGTATCTCATATCTGGAGGTCGGTGGCTGTAGCCTATTGGTTTAATTCCGATATCAAGAATACAACAAGTGTATAGCTATTAGCAACATCCATTACAGTTGCTCGCTCTTCTTCTCTCAATTGTTGGAAAGCCTTTACTATGCCACCTTATCCGCAGGAACACAACTTTCCTATTTCGCATCACTTAAATCTACTGAATAGTGTATTCATAGACACCTCCTAGCATTAGAGCAGTTGTTCAGAAGATAACTATGTGTGTTAGTTCAATTCAAGACAAATTAAAAACACACAAACAACGGAAGAATTTGCATACTACAAATTATTCCACAATTATAAACAACTAGTCGTGTTAAACTTAAAATATCTTTGGTTCATTACTGTTAACTGTTTTCAACTGGCTCAAATGCACTATTTGTATACCAAATTGTACAATATTAAACCTGGGGGTTTGTTGGCATAAACAAAAAGAATTAGGTACTTCCTGCTGGAGCATTTAACACTGCACATAATAGGACTCTTTTAAGATCCATCATTTCTCAAGCAAGGACCAACTCGTAGGTCATAGTGCCCTTTCTGCCTAATACATTCAAGAACAAACTATCATTTGCATGCAAAATGCCACCAGTTAGTTCACCTTTATAGTTTATTTCTACAATAGAATTAAAAGGATTGCAGAAGAATAACACGGGAACTACATGAAGTTGACGAGTTAGCTTAACAGGAAGGACAAAACAATAAAATATTCAATCATGTCACATTAAATTTTTGTTACAAACAAGGAATCACTTACATATAAAATGAGGTTGAATTAATTTCTAGCTGGAATACCAATCAAACTAAAATGATAGATACTTTTCTTTCCGCAGAGCAAGACGCCATTATCTCCTTGGGAGTACATCTGAAAAGGTAAAATCATGGAAGGGTGGACCTGCAACAAAAAAAATCACCGCATTAACCAATGGCATGCAGCATTACCGTCGTTATTCTAGTGAAACATGCTGGGAATCACTCTGGTAGAAGCAAAAATTTGTAACAGTTTAAGCAAAGATGGATATACTTAAGTTACGAAATAGTCACACCTTGTCAAGCAGCCAGAGAAAATTAAGTAAATCATAGACAAGGAGTGACAAACTTTCAATTGTTGAATGTGAATGGATAAGAGAAACCAAATTAACCAACAAACAAGCATGCACTTGGTTCTCTTTTACTTATGCTTTCACTCCCAAGCCAACTCTCTCTCTCTCTCTCTCTCTCTCCATTTGCATTCTCTCTTTGCCTTGGGTAATTTACATACCTTGTACCAACCTAAATAACTTGCATATCAAACTATTATGTGCCTGTGATTGGGATCGAGTCCAAGGACGATTCTCAGGAAAGTTAATCTCTTTCCACTTATTTATGTTGATTCCTTTCCTTGCAAAACCTATTTTTGGTGATGAAAAACTAGCAGCACTTATCAAAGACAAGGTCTGCCGAGATTGTGCTAAATTAATCTACTCCTAATTAGCTAATTTTTATGATAACTTCTTCCTTACTTTATTGCATAAAGTAATAGTCTTATATTGGCAAAGAAACATAAAAGTTCCACCTAAACTAGGACTCCTAGAAAGACTCCTATTCAAGCTGTTTTAGGAGCTGTTTTAGGACTCTTAGAAAGACTCCTATTCAAACTGTTTTTATTAACATAACTATAATAGAAACTAGTGCAGAAATAATAGGGAAATAATAGACTTCTACTAAAAATAACACTCCTCTAATAGACTCCTAATAAAACACTCATACTCTTCTAATAGACTCCTAATAAAGCACTCATCCGTATCACGAACCCTAAATTACATGGACTTTATGTTCGGTGAGGATCAGCAGTCTTTGCAAGTTTAAGATAGTTTAACTCTTCATTTCCTCTTTCTTTTTTCTAAAACAAACTTGTGCAAGATTTCTCACCTTCTTGCTCTCCTAGAATGTAAAATGGAATATGTGCAACCATCTTCGTGCCACCTTCACTCCAGTTAACAGTGCCAGGATTTTGAATGTGTTCATATGCAGGTCGAGAAGGCCCAAAGACTGATAAACAAATTGCAGGTTCATTCATCAAGCCCAGAAAATCACGGGCACGTCTCCACACCCTTGCATCCGAAATTCGAGATCGAGCTACCTGGGATATAAATCTAGTTACAATTTCAATAATGAAAATCAGTGCCTAAGACACACAAACTTAAGCAGAGAAATCCTATTGAAGTTCTATTAGCACATGATATGAATTAAAAGAAATTAAAATCCCATAAGAACATGCCTTGCCCAAGGACACACGGGCCCTTGGTAATAATTCTGGATGATATGTTGCAAGCTTTGCAATAGCAGTAACCACAAAGCAGAGAAGCCTTGATTGTGATGACCTTCGGATGTTTTCACTATCAGAGCTCAATGATGACTCCCTTAAGCCAAGCCGACTTCAGAAGGAAACAAAAGTAAACAAATTCATTATGGAAAAGCAAGCATGTTAAGATGAACAGAAAAAAGATAGTTGAGCAGCGTGCCTAGATGACAGGTTTTCATATAAAAGTAGTTCCAAACTCTCAAAAAGTTCCCTAGCTGCATCCTTGTGAGATTCACCACCCCCGCCATGCTCTCCTATGGCCCAACATAGCTGTAGTGCCAATTCTGTCTATAGAAAAAAGCAGAAGAATGTGATGATCATTAAGTAAACTAAGCTCTGTAGGTTATAAAAGAATATCCACCAAGATATGTTAACCTTTGCAGGGCTATCATACGCTTCTCCAAGCCTGTCAATTATAGGCTTCTGCAAAGATGTTCATAAGGAGTTCAGTGATCAGATAGAAATGTGCTCTCTAATTAATAATCAAAAATATAACAACTCACAACACAAGCAATGTGCATTTTGTTGAATACAAAAGAGAGCATGCATCTTACTCTACAAAAAAATCTGTAGGAAAATACTAATTTTAATTCCCCAAAAAGCTGCAGGAGAAAAAAAGTTCTATGACCCAAAAAAGTTTTCAACTGAAACGTAAGACTACTGCATCTTCAACCATACCAAGAACACAAATTGATCTCGTATTTTTGTTTATAAGAAACTCAAGAACCCATGTAGAAAGCCACTTTTGACATTTTCCCTTTTACCAATATAGCTTTTCAATTTCAGTCACGAGATACCTTTAAGAGAGCAATGAAATCTGGTGAACGCTGAAATGCAGCAAGCATAAACTCTAAGATCCTCTTCCGAATCTGCAAGCACTTAATACTTAGAAATCATGTAGCATAATAATTAGACATTAAATTTTAAAAATTCAGTGAGTATAGATGCCAACAAGTATTTCCAAACTAAGAAACCGGGTGTAGTCAAATGCTTCTGCAGCCAGAGTGGAACCTATGATAGATGTCTTGAATTTTCAGATTAGGTATTAGATTCCATTATTTACTTAAACATTAAAAAACTAAAGTGAAAAAGATTAGAAATGACTTTCCTCAACATAAACGTTTCTAGCATTAAGGGTATTTTGTTTACGTTTCATTCCTACAAACAGTAAAATGTCTTCTCCAGTCGTTCTTTCTGCCCACTTCCCCATAATTATGGGCACTTCTTCCCTTACTTTCAAGTTAACCAATTTATGTTTCAGGAATTATCATATCATTCCTAATCACCAGAGCATAAGCCTAAGCACATCAGTTGACTTCCATAACACTGTTTTCTAACTAAAATAAATCAGAACTTCAATCATTTCCTGAACAAGCTACCTCATAAGAAAAGATTTTCTCGGGAAACATTGTGTCACTTCTTGTCATAAGCAAAGGAATCAATGCACAGATTAAAGCTGCAAGGACAGGGAATAACAAAAAATCCGACTCAGAGGAGAAACCTACAAGCATTTCTTGTTACAATAGACAAATAATTTCCAAACTATATAATTAATAAGACAGAGACATAAAAATTAAGAATGGATTCCATACAATCGTTGATATTGCACAAGGCTAAAGTGAAATACATATCAACAAATTGAGGTGTCATTTTGAGTATTTGTTTTAGCCTATCAGACTGAGGTGTGTTGATTGCAGCCTGCAGCGCTGCAGCAATTGCAGGAGAAGTCCAATGCCGTTCCTGCAACACATAATCCAGCGAACAGCCAATTTCAGCAGCTCCAAATGGCAAATAACTACTGCTTAATTAGGCAGTTCTGTAGATGTGAGGGAGTATAATAGCAAATGACTCCATGGATCCAATTTACCAACAAAAAGAAGAATGAGGTTTTCTGAATCCCTTGAGAGAAATAAGGCAATCAGCAATTGCATTAATCCTAGACAGAACTGCATTACCTAATACACATCTAATAAACAGTTTCCTAGACAACTTTTACCATTTGCACCATCTGATTTTTAACTGAAGTTTTTATTAGAAGGGAAACATACAGCAAGACCATCATTTTCATCCTTCAACAGTTCTAAAAACAAAGGATCAGCTGCATCTATTGTGCTGCTATCCTCAGATTCAGAGTCTGCCCCGCCATCTCCTATAGTTGAACCAGTATAAGCTTCATCCATGAGTGCAAGTAGCATCTGCATTCAGATTGGAAAAAAAAATCTTATCTACAAATCACTGTACTCTGTGGCTAGATATTCAAAATAATACTCCCAAAAACAACCTCAGGAGCTGTACTCTTCTGGATTGCGGCTATGCTGCTTCCAATAAGTGATCCAGAGCTCCTCTCTACCTTTTCTAATGCCACTACCAAGACTAATACAGACAACAAGGTGAATGTCAAAACTAAATAGAAAAAGTATAGCAGATCACAACAAATGATATCCGGAAAAAATTAGCATGCTTCCATGCCCCCAGAAGGAAAGACTCATATCGCAATACTGATTGGAAAGCACGTTCATTTTGGTCAAGAAATTTAGGAAAGGAAAATATCTAAGGAGGTGTGAGGTAAGGAAAATATGGCAGTCACCAATATAGTAATAAAGTAAAGCCATCTTAAAAGAACGTTGTCAAACCAAAATTAAACAACCTAACAGAAAATTTTAATGAACAGTACAACAAGGAACACTTGATGAGCATGCTTGAGTTATAATGGAAAAAGCTTAGTTTGTAAAATAAGCTCATGGGATTAATGATAAGGAACTATACAAGATATAAAATACTTGGATACATAAACTTACTTGGCAAGTCCACTATAGATGGAAAGAGAGGAAGAAATGACCCAGGTGACATCAATCCTGGGAAAACCTTCAAAAATGGTTTTTCTAATCTGCAAGCAAATAGAGATGGACACTTAGATGGGCTCCACCACCTCAGCTACCTAAATCACTTGACCAATTTATTTTAAATTTTTTCTGTGGTTGTATGAAAATCTCAACTACTTTATAGAACAGGACTAAGTTTGCGGAAGACCCCACAAAACAAAGTATTTGTTGAAGCGCTTATTTCAGCATTATACTTGTTTCATCTCTAGGAAAAATGATTACCAAAGAATCAGTCAATCAACACGAAAGTGAAGGCAAAAACAACAGTTAAGAAAATTTGTAAACTTTCTTATCAATATCTAAGTTAACCTGTGTTATTCATTCTCCTCTTCCAAACCATTTCCCACAGTCTGACCTCTGTAAAGACTTAATACAGCTGACTAACACATTAACAGGAAAGTTGCAACGTCCCATAATTCTACAATTTCCAACCAAAATAAATAACAGATTTTAATTCGAGTACCCACGTAAAGGTCATGCAAATACAGATTTAATAATTAATTGGTTTATGTTACTCTTGTGCTAATACAATACATGAGTTACCAAAAAACAAATATAGCAGATAAATCTAAAGTGAAAAAAATATTTTACCCAACAATGAGAAGATTATCAGTCATAGGGAAGAGCTAACCTTTCACCGTTCCATGCAATCAGCTTTAACAACAATGGGAAGAACTGCACAGGTGTTATCAATATTAGTTAGCAATATATAATGGAAATGTCAATTGATTATGTTTCAGATGTTATCATTGACTCAAAACTCTTATAAGTCAGAAAGCCATAATTTACAAACAGTTCAGTTAACAGACTTTCAGTATGAAAAAGTTACAAAACTTTACCAATGCAGTTGACAAGTCTTTCGTGTTCATCGTTCAAGAAAATTTAAAAATTAAAACTCAGGGATTCATGTCTTCCACTTGATGTTAACTTCTGCAAATTACAAGTATACCTGAGGCAGTAAGGTGGGGAAGGATGTTAAAATTTTTTTCTTGTTCACATTAAGAAAGTCAAGAGTTGCTTCTGCAACAACTGGATCTGCAAATTCACTGCAATTGACATTAGAATAAGATATGCATATGTTGTCCATAATATTATTGTCACAATCAAATTTTGTAGACTGAGAACAAAAACAACGCGGCACCAAATATCACCCACCAAATTAGCTTACTTGCACGCATAACATTCAACTGCTTTAATTACATTCTGTACGTGCATGAAAGCTCATTAAGCATATAACAATGCTTTATCTCTACATAGTTTATTCATCTAAGCAGAAGAGATGACTAAAACTTTGATTCTTAAACAACTGCTTGTCCCCACACTTTTATTGTATTAAATCAAATTCTAAATAAAATGGTTAACACTCAAAGATGTTCAGTTGTTCACAAACATAAATTAAAAGAATCATAAAAAGAAATACAAAGCAACAAATCCCATAGTTGGAAGCACAAGCTTACCGGCTCAAGCATGAACGGAAGAACATCTTTAGGCTGAGATCAGCATCATGTAGAACCACATCGCCAAAATCCAAGAAAAATTGCAGAATGGCCTAATCAGCAAAAAAGTAACCAATACACCTTACGTCTTTTGCAGTCTAAGAAACAAAGTTTCCTTTCATCGAAATTCAAACACTAGAAAATAGAAGGTTAATATCAATAGAAACAGAGTATTTTAAATCTTAGGCTTTTGTACTCAAATTCCTAAGTTCTACCATTGCTAAAAGTACAAATATTTCAACTTAGGACAAAGAAATAGATCACTTTAGGAACAAATTCCACTTTCTTTAATTTCTCTCCACATTTACCAAAACTCAAACTGGGAAATCATTGAATTCATAGCTCCAGAAACTCACTCTCCAAAATTTCTCACATTCTATTCGTGCCAAGTTTGCAAGATTCAGGAATTGAAATTTCTAACCATTACTTTCTACAACTTTCCAATTTTTTTCTCCTTCACAGTCATAACGAAAAATAAAAATTCTATAATAATCTCGAATTGCAAATTAAAATAACGAATCACTCATAAAAAGAAAAAGTATTTACCAGTAAGAGGAGACCGTAAGAAGAATGGGATTGAGAAAGAGAGACAACAGAGCGCTGGAAGAGCTTGTTGACATGTGGATAAACCCTAGCTATCAAATCCTGCCCCCGCTTTTTCTCTTCTTTACACAATTCATGTAGCCTCTTCACCTACTCAATTTATGTAAACCACTCCAATTAAAACTCAAAAACCAAAAAGATATTGTGATCATCAAACAGAGAATAATACATACAGAAGGAAGAAGAGAAGAATCGGAGGCGGGATCGTTGGGCAAGTTTGATAAGCTTCGCAAGTGCAAATCCCACTCTCTCTCTCCATCCCCCATTACTATCTGGTACCATAAAGCCAAGGTGATTCGGATTGTATTCCAAAGGCTTTTGCCTACATATTTATACTTTTATCTTATAATATGTGGACATATAGTAAAAAATAGCTTTTATATTTTAACATCAATAACATATTTCACGATCCAAAGTACAAACTTGCAGGGAAAAGGTAAGACCATCCGTCAAAGAAGCATCTCTAAAACCCTCTGATGTCAAAGAACCATTTCTAAAACCCTCTGAGAGTTACACTAGGACCTTGCATCACTTGTCTGAATGGGACCGTACATTAAGAGAATCGGTTCTTTGGTGAATAGTGAGACAAAGAATTGAAATTATGGATTCTAGGGACATGCTTATTCACATGATTTCGAATTAAAATTATGGATTCCGATCACAAGCTTAGTCACTTGATTCCGAATTGAGGTTATTGATAGAGAAGGCAACAAGCTCATTTTTAACTTCAAGATTTACGTCAACCGATGGAATATGACTTAGTCAATTTTTTACTAGATCTGCGATCACCTAACATATGTATATAATATTTTATTGTGTAATTAGATCCCACATTATCACATCATATTCACATATGTGCTTTCTTAAAATAAAAATTAAAAATTTTATTAACATTTTTACATGTGGGACCTAAACCTAACAAATTAACTAATTAACCTATTAAGTTAAGAGATAAATTAAACTTAACTTTTATTAACCTAACAAATTAAATTAACCAATTAACTTAATTAATTAAAATGAGTAACTAGCATAGTTAAAATTAGCAAAACTCAAATCCCTAAAAGAGTACAAATTCTCAATTTTCACCATTCTTCTTCCTCCTTCTTCACCGTTTCCAATCACCCTATAGTAGTAGTTATTAGTTATCCCGAAGTCATCACCAATCACCCTACAAAGTCCTCACCATTTTCAACTTTACAACATGTTGAGTTTAATGTGGTAAAGAATTTACAATGTCTTGAGTTTATTATATCTACTTTGTTAGATTTTGTCGTGTGTTTTGGCTACTTTCTTCTTTTAGGCTACACATGGGAGGTAGTCCCATACAGGGACATATGTATTTTGGCTTGCCTCTCATGTGATATTGCGTTAATGTTTATGTTATTAAGCTTATGTATATGACAAAATAACACTTTTAAGAATGAAGCCAAAATTTATTTTGCTGCACTTCTCTTCTTTTTTGTACGCATTAACGTGCTCCAACATCCTTTTGATGCTTTCTCTTTTTCGTTGAATGTATATGTAAGTGCAATGGTAGTACCAGGTGGTGTGGAGTGAATATAATATTATACAAAGACTACTTTAGTTCCTTTTTCCCTTACCTCACTTATAGCGGTGTGGAGTGAATATAATCTTCCACAAAGACTGCTTTAGTTCCTTTGTCCGTTACCTCACTTATAGCTTGGATTTGTCAAATTTAAAACTAAAACTTTTCTCAATCATAGGCGCAATCCTCATAGTTATAAATTTATAGTACATCAAAAATCAGTTGTATGTATTGTTCCTTGTTTAAAGAAACCTTAGAAGACTTTGTATTTGTATCATATTCAACTTTTAACACTTCATGATAGGATTTTAGTTCATCAAAAATTGAACAACTAGTTTGATTTACATTCCTAATATCTCTCTATCTCTGTTTAAACTAAAAGTTGAAAGAAAACTATGCTTCTTATAACACATATCAATAGTAAGTCTTATTAAGCTACAATGAATACGCATTACCTTGTTGCTTTCTTTATTGTAAAACCTTCCCTTCCTATAAAATGTTTATACCCTCTCACTATTTGTCTGCTGTAATTTCCTCTCGTCATATTATTTTCTTCTCTAAATTCTGTTCTTAACTTATTGTTTATAAGGTGTCTTTTACATTGAATAACTAAAGAAAATGTTTTAACCTTATAATTGACCATTTACCAAAGTGACTTGTTACTATAATATCTTAATGGAGATAATTTGCAGTAGTTGAGTTTTTATTTTTTACTTAGTACAAGGTAGTTAAGTAATTAACAATTTATTATCACTTTTTATTCTAGAATAAGAATGGAAGCATTGTGAATACCTTGTGTTCTTTTCTAAATTCAATTCTTACGTTATTCTTAATAAGTTGTCTTTCATACTGAATAAGTAAAGTCAATCTCTTGATTGATGGAAGAGGTTTCTTTATTTTAGTAAATGTTATATTATTTTACTAAGGAGTAGCCTCTTTTAGCTCTTTAGAGTATTTTAAATGCCGACAAAGTGCTGACTTTTGTAACATACTATTTGTTATTGACCATTTGCCAAAGAGACTTGTTACTATGATCCCTTAATGGAGCTAATTTGCAGTAGTTGAGTTTTTATTTTTTAATTAGTACAAGGTAGTTAAGTGATTAATAATTTATTGTCATTTTTATTCTAAATTAAAAGTGCAAGCATTGTGTCTTAGTCTTTATGATTTGAATTTGCTTGTGAATACCTTTTTTGGGTCTCTAATGTCGATGAAATTATTTTTAATGGTTTCTTTATAGGTTTTAATGGCTCAACATGGAAGTCTAAGGCTTTTTATGGTGGATATTTCATGTTGGAGCCTGAATTCAACTATGTTGGTAGGGATATTGCTACATTTGACAATTTTGGCATTAACTATGGTAGATTTAATAGACAAATATATGAGATGAGGAAAGAGTTAGGGTATAATCAAATTGATAAGGCATATTACAGAGTACCTAGTTTTAACTTTAAGGAGTCACTGAGAGTTATAGAGTCAAATGAAAGTTGTATTAGGCTAACAAACCTTATACAAATATATAGGATTGTTGACATATGTGTAACTCATCATGTATAAACACCTATCCATGCTCTTGACATATTACATATAATTGGAGGAGATGACCATGATGATGATGAACAAGATGTTAATATAGAGGCACCAGGTTCTTGTAGGAATGTTGAGAAATAAGGTACACATATGAATGAAAATTTAGAGGAACAAGGTGCATAAATGAATAAGAATATGGAGGAACATGGTTTAGATGTGAATAAAAATTTAGAGGAATAGAGTGCACAAATGGATGAGAATATGGAGGAATAAGGTTCAGATTTGAATGAAAATTTAGAGAAACAAGGTCCACAAATGGATGAGAATATGGAGGAATAAGGTTCAAATGTGAATGAAAATTTGCAAGAACTGGGTGCATGTATGGATGAGAATATGGAGAAATAGGGTTCACATTTTCAATTAAACTTCTACGTAGATATTCCAGATGACTATTATCGAGTTAAATTTGAATTAACAAATTGTAGTAGTAGTATTAGTACGGATGAATATCCTAGGAGAGCAAGCAAGTGAAACTTTGCATAGAACTAGTTCAAATATTAAGGATAATCCTACAAATATTGCACGAGTGGAGATTGGGAATGGATTTTGGAATGGCCAAAGAATTTAAAGATGTTGTTATTAATTATGTAGTACTAGATACAATGTTAGGTTAAAAAAGTATGAAAGTAATCGGATTAGGGTTATCTGTATTGATGGATGCCCCTGAGTTTTGTATGCTGGATATGACAAGAACGAGAGATGTTTGAAGGTTAAAACTTATAACCCTAATTGCACTTGTTTCATAATAAACAAAAATTCTTAAATGAGACACTTCAAGAATTGAATTTTGGCATTAAGAATTTTGGAGAAGCCTAGTATCTCAACCAAAAAATGGTCGAAGAATGCATAGAAAAACTTAATATTTTTGTCAATTCAATCATGTGTAGAAAAGCAAAGAAGAGATTGAGGAAAGAGAGAGCAACATATTATATTAATGAATATTCAAGTTGTAAGTTTATGTACATAAGTTAAAGACAAGCAATCCTGGATTAACAGTTGAGTTACAATTATCTAGAAATCAAGATAATTCATTACTACAAGTAATAAGAAATGAAAATTGGTTAATGATAATGCTATACCGAGTCAACAAAGCAATATTGTAAGGAATGTGTGTTTTTGCACTTTGTCTTAATTGAAATAATTACCAAGTGTGTTTCTAATGTTTTATCTTCAATTTTCTATATTGGTACATCTGGACTTGCTAATAAAAAAAGTTTGGAGACATTAACCCATACACATTCCAATTATTAGAGGACGTTTTGGTATTACTTCACAATAGTTACAAGCTAAAGCAATCAGAAGGAGAACATCATTGACACAATCATCACAATCTGAACTTTTGCAGTCAGGTACAAATGAGGCAAACATTGACTAGCGATGCCTTAAACTTTTTGGTATTTTGATATTTGTCACATTAACTTTTACATATGTGTGCTATTGATAATAGAGAAAAATGTTTATAGTATATTAACACAATGTAATCTAACTTTTTAATATTTTGATATTTGTCCCATTAGTTTTTAAGATGCATATGATATTGTTAATGGTGACAAATGTTTATGTTGTATAAATACAATGTAAATATTGTATTTTTTTAGCAAGATTAATATGAGTTACTACACATTCACTTCAACCTCTCTCCCTCTCTGTCTCTCTTTTAGCTTGCTTTTTTGTGCATTTAGATCTCGTTTGTGGGAGATGAGCAACTCCAAAAGTAAGAAAAATTGTCATCCAACATGATTTAGTCTATTTGTTTTAGTTGTTACAACCTTAGGGAGAAGCTAAAGAAGACATGGAGATAGAAAGATTATGCTAGTGAAGATAGCTTAGCATTTGACAAGATATGCAAGAAGAGTGGCAAAGTTTTCCTTTAATTTGTATAACTTGAATTATTTATTGTCTATTGGTTTTATATAGGAGTATTCTTTTTGCTTGATTAAATAATTCATATATAAATCACAATACCAATTTGTTCATAACATAGTTGAAATTAATATTAACTATTACATTGTTGAAATTCAATATAATATCCCAGTAACATAAGTACAAGTAAAAAAACTAGAACCATAACAATCCTATTATAATCTTCATTAACATAAACTTAATTTCTTTTTTCTCTTTTCTTAATAAATTTATGTTCTCCTTCAAAAGCTTCATTTGTTCTTCAAAATCCTTAGTTGTGCTTATTTCAACCTCCTTTCACGTTGATAATTCTTTCCTTAATTTTTGAATCACTTCAACGACTATATTGATAGATTTTTCATTGTACCATTTAAAAAAGTTGCACCTCCCAACCTAAAACATTCAATTTCGTTAAATAAACCTCAAACATAAGTTTTTGATCAAATAACAATAAATTCTCATAGGATATTTGGGGCATCTATAAAATCTTTGGCTAGGATTATGATCACTCTATGAAGTGGGGCCTTTAGCCCATAGTAGAGCATATTATCTAAATTAGAACTTAATGTTGTATTAGCTGATGATGATGATTCCATTTGTATATTAAAGAAAATCACAATGTAAATTTGCATACAAAGACAACATCAATGCCAAGTACAAGATAATCTTTGATTGGTGATGAATATAAATCCTAACTATCCTAAATTTTCCAACATAGCCTTAGGCAAGTCACTTCAATATGACGCCCACCATTTAAAGAGTCATGTATGCTCTTTAATACACCTACCAAAGCAGAAAAAGAATGTATACAAAAAACTATGTCATGCAGAAAGATCTTTTAGAAAATTGATCGGTGGATTTTTACCCATTTTATAAAATGACATTGAAGAGGGATTACTAAATGATGGCTTTTTCTTATATTAATTTAGATTAACAAGAGTTGGTTATCAACTCTCTAGACATTCTTCTAGCGATCTCTTTGGACATGATTTTGTATTTTTATCCTTCTACAAACGATATTTTTAATTTTTCAAAAAAAAAATTTATATGAAATGCAAACAAAATTTGTGTGACATGTGTGTATTCATCATCAATAGATATAAAAATGGTAATTAACTCTCCTCTTTGATTTCAAAGTTAGGAATCACAGACATGAGCTCCTCTAGTTAGTATTTTACATGATCCTATAAACAAAATGGTTTTAGCTTCAAGAGGAAGAAACTTGACAAAGTCCTCATTAATAACCTTTAGATAGATAAGTTTTCTTCTAATTAGGCTCTTTTTGGATTCCTTTTGTGCTTTGATCACTTTATAATTGAGATTCTAGATGTGTCAAATAACTCCCCTCTTAAAACTCCTTTCAGATTTTATAACCTCATGACACAGGTGATAGGGTTTCAAAATGCTATAAGAAAGGGTCTGAGCACTAAGATCTTAGGTTATAAGTCCTTCCAATTGGTTTACAAACTTAAGATAGTGAAGGAAGAAATCAAGCTACTAAAAAAGGGCTTCTTCCCCAAACAC
>JAOQMS010000005.1:24802052-24825840 GCA_027563885.1 Erythroxylum longipes | reverse complement strand
TAAAAATTGTTAATAATAAAAATAAAATTACTAAAATTAACAAAATATACAATAATAAGGAATTTATTAATCATAAAATAAATATAATTAATAAATTTAATAAATTTTTTAATAATAATAATAATAATAATAATAATAATAATAATAACAATAATAATAATAATAATAATAATAATAATAATATTTTGATCTTTTTGTTAGTTATTCTTTTGTCATTCCAAGTTTATATTTTCAAACCAAACACTGGCATAAAAATTCCTTATCTATTTCATTCCTTGAACAAAATAAAGTAATATTCATTCTATTATATTCCTTATCTTTTCTATTCTTAAGAACAACTATTTTATTCCTTATCTATTACATTTCTTGAACTAAAAAGCCATAAGTGGTTTCATCTAACCAATATATCTATGCCTTCAACATCTTGTCGTCCAGGGCCTCGCCATCTCACTATATCAATCCCACTTTATGTACATAACTAACCAAGTAATATCCCTTCTATTTCATTTTCTATAACTTTGATTACACTAATATAAGTAACACAAAACATTAGTGCATTTATTAGGCTCTAAGTAACTTTTTTATATAAAGATTTTGCCTTATTATTGTGATTTAGAACTAATGTCTTTATTAGTCACTTTTTCCTGCTGCAATCTCTTTGTAATTATAATGCATTTTATCAAAAATATACTTGACATTTTTCACCTACAATATTCATTAAAATCAAAATTTTTATAGATAATTGGATATTTCCATATTTTTTTCAGAAATTAAGACGCATCATGTGTACATAAAAATAGAATTTTAAAAATTTTCAAAAGCTAAGACTTTAATTTTATAATATGATTAATCCATAAATTTAATAGAATATGAATTATAAATCGTATCTTATTTTATTATGAAACTTAATTCTTATTCTTTACTTATCAGTTTAAATGTGATTAATTATGTAAAAATCATCATAGTCACACTCTTATTTGACCTCTAATAATATTCATATAAACAAGTAAAGAGAACTTTACAAGTAGAGTGAAGAGAGTATGCCAAAAATATTAGCTCTTGTAAAATCTATGCCTATTTGTAATAGGATTTGAACTTTTTAATAATTTAACTAAAATATATTTCTAACTTTAAATAAAATTAAAATCTATCCTAATTAAATATTAATTGGATTCCATTAAAACATAATATCTAATATTGGTCCTTGTTTGTCAAATACCTTATACATTTAACCTTAAATTTTCTTAAAATTTTCAATCAAGTATAACATAATTAAATCTTTTTCTCTCTTCAACTATTCTTATGTATGACTCATTAAATTCTTAAAATGTTCATAACGAATATGAATTATATTTCTAAATTATATCTAGGATTAGATAAATTAAATATATTTAATTTATCTTTAAGTATCTAATTAAATAATTTATATCTCTATATCAAAATTCGTTAAGTGGTTTCAGTTAATCGGTATCTTCATGCCTTCAACAACCCGTCATCCATAGGCCTTAATTTTGTTAGAAAATAGGGGGAAGATCCAATCTCTTGCATAGCGGAATAATTATGAAAAATTTTCATTTAATTTCTACAAAGTTAAGATCGCTTTAAATTATATAACATGATTAATACGCAGAAGATAATAAAGCCCGAATCTTAGTTCGTACTTTACTACGAAGTTTGATCATTTTTTGTCGTTTCCCTTAAACCATCATAAGTATGCATGTTAATATTTCTATTCTTTAATTTTGGTTTGGGATAATTTGGATCTTATGTTTTGATGTCCTCTTCCATATTAACATTAACGAAAGAAATAAAGTAGAAGGAAAATATTTATGGAAGGAACTCTTTATCATTAGATGAATAAAAGCTTACATTCTGATGTTCTTTATAGGGTTATTAAACAACCGTAAAAATAATTAGCTAGGAACGTGTGACTTATCAACACCTAGAGATATGCACCATATACAATTGGAACAAAAGGAAATAAACTCCAATAATTTAAATAAAATTATGAACTCACTAAAAACAAACTAACAAATAATTTAGAATTAGTTCAGGAACAATTTACTAACTTAACACTCCCTCCCTGAAATTGAAAAATCTGCAATTGTTTAGTTCACCAGTAAACAATTAATTATGTAAACACCCAATAGTTTTTAGCTTCTCAAATCTTAAAAGGCTTGATAAATATATTAGCAATGTGCTCTTCACTTCTAAAGAAGAAGAAAAAGAACAATGGTTCCTTCATTTGTGAGATTCCTCAAGATGTGAAACCTGACATCAACTTGCTTGCTCCTTCCTTATAGAATAAGATTCTTAGACATCTTTATTGCTAAATTACTATCGCAATAAATTGTAGTAGCTCCTTCCTACTCGAAATACAACTCCTTAAAAATTTTCTTAAGCCAAATAACTTGACAAACACATGATGTTTCAGTCATAAACTCTTAAAGTAACAATTGGTTGCTTTTTTGAAGACCTTAAGATATCTCTTGAGCCAAACATATTAACATATTATATAGTGCTCTTCCGATCATCCAAATCTCCAACATAATTACTATCAGTAAAGCAAAATATATATGAATTTTCTCGCATTTCATAAAATAACCCAAAGTCTTTAGTACCTTAAAGGTACCTGATGATTAGACTTATTATTAAATACATCAAGCTTCTCATAAGTTGTTTGTAAAACATGTTGTCCACCTTCATTTTAACACTTTCAAAACTTCTTCCACATAATTCTTCTGATAGCTAGAAATTTAAGCATTAGATTGAACTACTTCAACATTTAAAAAATAATGCATCATTCCAAGATAAGTTATTTTAGACTCAAGCATTATGGACTACTGAAATTCTTAAATTATGATATTATTATCTATACTATAAATCAAATCATACACACATAAGCAAGCATTAATAATTTTCCCTCCATCTCCAACTTTTATATTAAAAAAAGTGTATGCTCATATGGACATTTTTAAAGCTTTTTTTAAGAAAAATAAGCAATAATTTAATTATACTAAATACTTAGATCTTGTTTTAATCCATATAGTGTCTTATTCAATTTATAAATTTTATACTCTTCTTCAAACTTTACATAGCTAGGGAATTGATCAATAAATACCTTTTCTTCTAAGTTACATAGAAGAATGGAGATTTTACATCTAGCTGAAAAATGTCACAAATATTAAGCAACCAATACTGTACAATGACCAACTACCTTGTAACAGGAGCAAAAAGTTCTTTGTAATCAATGTCAAACTCTTGTAACCTTTTCCATCAAATGTGCCTTATACTTGTCAATTTCACCATTTTCCTTTAGCTTTGTCTTGTAAACCCATTTTACGCTAATTCTTTTCTACCCTTTTGAAACTCTTATCAACTCCAAGGTTTTGTTTCTTTCAATATACTTAATTTCACTATCCACCATTTTAGTTCCTTATCAACCTTTTTAAAAACTATAGAATATTAGTTTGAAAATAGGGCAATTTGAATTAATGGATTCTTAATTTGATTAATTCTAGTTACCTAATAGTCAAACATCCATATTGACCTTCTCCTATCATATTATGGCTGCTGTGTAATTTCAACATTAGCAGTTAGAGGTATAGTTGGAGCAATATGATCAATGATAGGCTACTACCTTCCATTATTTTTGTCTCCATTAAGGTTTCCTAGAATTTGTTAACAGTTGGAGGTATAGTTGGAGCAATATGATCAATGATAGGCTACTACCTTCTATCATTTTTGTCTTGGTCAAGGCTTCTTAGAATTTGTTACTACTTATTATATGTCTTAAAATTTCATTCATAAAAAGTTAGATTAAAAGTAATGGCAATTTTATTATGGTAATATTTTATAATCTATATGCTTTTAACTGATCACTAATACCAAGATAAACGTATTTTTGTCCTTTATCATTAAGCTTTCTTCTATATTGATCTAGAATATGAGCATATATTATGTAACTGAAAATTTTGAAATGCTCAACACTTAGCTTTATCTATTCTAAGCTTCTTCTTGTCTTATCTTTAGCAGTAAATATGAGACTTCTATTCAGTAAATAAATGCTCCAATTTAATAATTTCTAGCCAAAAATCTCTAGATATTTTTCTCCTCCTCATAAAGGTGTGAACCATGTATAATATTATATGATTCTTCTTTTTGACAATGCTATTATGTTAGGCTATATAAGCCATCGTAAATTTCTTCTGAATTCTATAAGCCTCATAAAAATTTACAAATTCTTATGAGTTATATTCATACCCATAATCACAGTAAAGAAATATTATTGGTTTGTTCACTTTTTTCTTTATTATTGCTTTGAAGATTGTAAAGGTTGATAGCACTTCTTACTTGTCCTATAAAAAATATACCCAAGTTGTTTCACTATAATTATGACACTCTAAAAAATTTATAAACCATAATTAACCAATAGTTCCCAAAACAAACCTTTAACCACCAAATTTCTCATTAGTTCCAAAAGAGATGATTGTTTGTCAAACACAAAAATATTCCATACAACACAACTACTCCAATTGTCACGTTCGAAAATATACATATACATTCTAACAACTATACAAAAGTAATCTGCTAGTCCCACCTAATCTCCACTTTGTCAATCAAGTACACTAGGGTTGTTGGCAATCACTGGATCTCCTAAAAAAATAATAGTAAGGGGTAAGCTGCCAACTCAGTGAGGATAACCGACCTTACCCTTAAGATCAAGTAACTCAATAAATAATTATAACACTTAGGCAACTGATTAAATCATACATAAATACGTATATACACAACAGTCAGTCTAGTCCAAATAGTTAACAATCATCTCAAAAATTTCACCAAATGATGATTACACAAATATTAATTTCAACTGTCGTTTATGTTTTATTCCAATATTTAACTGAAATACCTAGGCTTAACTTAACCTAATAGGCGTAAATCCAATAGTCTACGGCTAATCTCATCATAATCTCTCATTAGTGGAGATGTAATTAAATGTATAAATATCAACACAGAGTACCTTAATTTCTCAATCTCTCTTGGTACGTTGGTATTGCTCTAATACTTAGCCATCGACATAGGGTATCTCCGGGACCCAAGATATCTTAGTACCACTCTGGTACCTAGTTATCGGCACAGGACATCTCCGAAACTCATTATGCCTTGATATTTGCTTCTCAGACAGATACCTAGCCACCACTTAATTATATCAACTCAACTTATTTACATAAGACCATCGAATGTAACCTATCCTAGGCAAGCTACTGATTCTTAATTTTCACCAATTATTCACAACTTATTATCCACCATTCTGTATTTAATTAACACATTTCTCGTCAACTTAGCAAGCAATACACCTCAAAAAGCGTAAAAAAATAACAATGAAACACCTTATACTACATTAATTATTTGATAATTAAAGTAAATATAATTCATTAATTTAATTAGTGACTAATTCAAAATATAATTTATTAATAACAAAAAGGTACTTAATTTTAAGAGTAAAGTCCAAGGTTATCCTTACCTTGATTTTAGATTCAACTAATTGATAATCTCAATTATTCCTTAATTGGACTTTCGACCTAGAATTTACAAATTTCTATTAGACTAATTTATGAAAAATTTCTAACCCAATTACCTAATGATCTAAAATTATTCTCTTTTCTAATTTATTCTCAATTATAAAAATAATATTCTTACTAACCTAACCCTCATAATTACTAAAATACCATTAAGTAATTAAAAGTCCCATTTTACCCTCATCTATTTCAATTAATACCAAAAATGCCCTTCTTGCAACTAAATTCCATATTTACCCTTCACTTTTCTACACTCCCCATTTTGCCCCTACATGCAACTTAAAATTTCAAAATAATGTCATCATCTTCACCTTTTCCACTTCTCCCATCTCCTCTTATTTTGTCATTTTTCAGCCTCATTTTCTTCATTTTACCTCTTCATGCAACTTCAATTATTGTTCCAATCAATCACAACATGCAAACCAACTACAATCTAGTATAAGATGATCAAAATCACAAAAAATGACATAATATGGTTGTTGGAATTTACTTAAGTGTGAGGCACTTTGATGTTGTAAACCTCCACAACTCCCTTAAATTTTTCTATAAAACAAACAAAATGAGGAAACTTATGAGGAAATAATTACATGTAGATGAAAGAGTGTGTTTTTAGACACACTTAATTACTGGCTGGGAAGTAAAGAGAAAAGTGAAGAAGATGGTGGTTTCGTATGAGCTAATCCAATTTTCAAATTCTGGTTATTTATATAAGTTTAAAGGTTTTTATGGGTCAGGTTATATAAATGGACTTTACAATAATCATCAATGAATGTTACAATTTACAAAGCAAATTTTACCACCACTTAATGTTGCATTATTATGCATACAAATGTCAAAATGCACCAGCTTTAAGATTTGCTTTGCACTTTATGATTTTCTTTTAGAAAATTATCTCAAATTTTCTTCTTGATAACACAATCCTCACCTACTTCGAATGAACTTTAGATTTATGGAAGATCCATTACCATACTCTTATGTTGACCTCTAAAGTTTAAATGTACATATCACAAATTCCATAGCCATGCCTCATCTTTCAATTCTAACAAAAAAGTAAGCTAGGAAGAGTTTTTGAGATACAACAAAAACATTCAATTCGACGTCATATTAATTTGAGCAATATAAGTCCCTTTCATCATCTTGAATATGAAAAATCCATCTTTGATAGCTACCCCAAGCCCATTTTCCTAGAATTGTTTAAAATTAAGAAGATTAGTTTTTAAATATGGAACAAAGAAAACATTTCCAATATAATGCTCTATGTTATCTTTGGAGAAACTTCTTTATCATTTTCTACAAAATTAGACTTCGCACCACTGTCTCAATTCAAATTAGTTCTACACTCATACTTAAAATGGTCATACCTTTAACATCAAAAACATTCAATATTACGCTCATCCGTAGACTTTTGCTTATTACCATTTGAGTGGTGATCGTCTTTCAATTTCCAAGAATATGTGATTTGTTCCTCACCAAGTTTTTAGTATGTATTATTGTCTTTCGACTTCCCTTTTCATTAAATCTTTAGAATTAGTTGATGCCTCCAAAGCATGCTCCTCCATATCCTGCTACACAATTTTTTACTCATAAACTAACAAAGAACTCTATAGCTCATTAATTGTTAGTGCATCAATATCTTTAGATTCTTCTATAAAAGAGACAACAAAGTTAAATTTGGAGTCACTGATCAAGAATCTTCTTAATGACCTTTACGTCCTCCATCTTTTCACATTGGATTCTCGTCTTGTTAACAAAAATCATTATCCTTGATAAAAAATCATTGACCAACTCACAAGCTTTCATTCATAAAGTTTCAAATTTTTGTTTAAAGTATTTGCAACTAGACACATTTTGCCTTTGCATTTCTGGAGTACTTTTTTATGGAATCCCAAATTTACTTGTAGTCTGGTATAAATGTGACAATGAGATTCATGATTAAAAAATTATAAATATGTATATTTAATTGATGAAAACATTTTTTTGGCCATAATTCTAATGAAAGCTTCATAAATGTTCTACTGCTCTACTATTTCACCAAAAATTTGTCATTAAAAAGAAGAAAAAGGGTCAACTTAAGCATAGTATCCCCTTAATACAACAATGCAATACCTTAAAATTTAGACGTGACAATTGATAGGGTCAGGCTTGGTGTAGCCTAAGTCTCAGGTCCATGATTTCTATAAAAAAGTCAAGCTGAAGCCTGAGGCTTGAGGCTAAGTTCCAACCCTTATAAGGTAAAAAGACATCATTTTGTATTTGAATTAAAAAACTTTTTGCTGAAGTGAGCTTGGGCTCAAGCTTGCCCCAGCCCCAGCCCTGGCCATTCCTACTAAAATTGCCTTCAAAGACCAATATTTTTCTTTGATTTCATATGTTTGTTTGCCAGCTTTGCAACCGTCTTTTACTAGATTTCAAAGCCATCTTGTCCAGTTGTCCTTCTCCACTTCGGACCCATTAAACTAAACCGTGTTCCCTTCTTGGTATTTATTTGTTATTTCGGGTCTAGAATATATAATATATATATATATATATATATATAAAATAAAATACAGAGTTGTTTCTGCGCGTGCTTTTGTGTGTTAAACTAAAGCAAATCTTCTTGTTTATCGCCTTTCAGTTTTATAAACCCTTTTAAAAGATACTTTTGCTTGTTTATCTTTTGTCGTATAGAAAATTTTCAATAAAATATTTCTGGCGAAAGTTTCGCTTTTTACCGTGATCTTCGCTTGTTGGGATTTTTCCGTGCATCATTGCCGTCTACACATCAGATTCTTTTTGATTTTAAGTTTGAAACCCCTTACCCCCCTTTCTTTTTAACATCATGATTTGCACTTCCAAGCAGTCTGTAATTCGGCCAGCTACCAATGGATCTGAAAGGATTTTTTGCAGAAAAAACCCACCTGCAATACAAAGATCTTTGTTCTTGCCTTCAACTAAGGCCCAGAAGAACCCAAAAACTATTATTTCAGTGTCAAAGCCGTTACATATCTCATCAATTGAGACTCTTGAAATAGTAAAACCCGTTAAGAAGTCCTTGATCACATGCAAGGCCTATGAAGCTGACCGTTCACAACCTATAGAGTCAAACGAGATAAAAGCAGAGGCTGCTCGGAGGGTCAAGATTGGGATTTACTTTGCAACATGGTGGGCTTTGAATGTGGTGTTCAACATCTACAACAAGAAGGTGTTGAATGCTTTCCCCTATCCATGGCTGACTTCCACACTTTCTCTCGCGTGTGGGTCTCTAATGATGCTGGTTTCCTGGGCTTCGCGAATGACAGAGGCGCCTAAGACTGACTTAGAGTTCTGGAAGACTTTATTTCCAGTGAGTTGATTTTTGGGTTTCTTTTGGTTTGGTAGAAAAGGAAAGGGAGTGATGACAAAAATGACGCTTTTATTTGGTTGTTGCATATAGAAGAAGAGAAGGAAGGGTTCAGAAATTGATGTTTTTGTTTCCTTTCGAATCCTTAATTGTTCAAAGGAGTGATGTTTATTATTTAGGAACATTATATTTCAGGGAAAGTTAGTGAATGCTGCTTCGATCCAATTCTTGGTGGGTTTCAAAGGGAAGCAAGATTTATAAAGTAAATTAAACTAATTAATTAAGGTTCATTTCCTTAAAAAAATAGGAGATTGACCTACATCTTAAAGCTTTTCCTTGCTAATTTTGCTGTACTAAAGGTGTAGAGTAATTTCAAGTTGCAATTTTTTACATACTGATTATACTTCCCCTCTTAAGGTTGCTGTGGCACATACAATTGGGCATGTGGCAGCAACAGTGAGTATGTCCAAGGTTGCAGTTTCATTTACCCATATCATTAAGAGCGGTGAACCTGCTTTCAGTGTGTTGGTCTCAAGATTCCTTCTGGGTGAGACCTTTCCTTTGGCTGTTTACTTGTCGCTCCTTCCAATTATTGGTGGTTGCGCTCTTGCTGCTGTTACTGAGCTCAATTTTAACATGACTGGTAAGTCTTCGACCTCAAATTGCCTGATCACTGATGATATGCGGTGTATCTTGTTGTGAGTTAGTATTTGACTCTGTGACTAGTTTTTAGGAATACAGTGGTGAGTAATTAGAAAGTTAATTATGATTTGGAAAAACCTATCACTCCTTGTCTAAAACTCAATTACGTTGTGTTGAGGACGAAGCATGTGATATGTGAGGCCGAACACTTAACTGTATTTTGATTTTATTTTCCTTCTTTGGGAATTCCTGCCATGGTTTTAGTATAGGTCTACTATTTTCTTTCATTTTACAGTCTAATAGTCAACAATGCTCCTGTTCAAGTTAGTCCTTTAGCTGCTGGCATGTAAAGTGACATGGGATTCTCATCAGCTTATTTTTGGCACTACAGGCTATTATTTTCCTAATAATTGACTTCACGGATTGTCTTTGCAGTCATGAAAAGCATGGTTGTTGCATGTCTGTTTCAGGTTTTATGGGGGCCATGATCTCCAACTTGGCATTTGTTTTCCGGAACATATTTTCGAAGAAGGGCATGAAGGGAAAATCCGTTAGCGGGATGAACTACTATGCTTGTCTTTCTATGCTGTCTCTGTTAATTCTTACGCCTTTTGCCATCGCTGTGGAGGGACCGCAGATGTGGGCTGAAGGATGGCAAACAGCTCTCTCTCAAATTGGACCAAATTTCATATGGTATAATTAGAATGTTTTTTTTTTCCTTCATCTGAACTTGTACAAGTTTTGTCTGTATGCATGAACTATTAAGGTCTTCGATAGCAAAATTTACTTGTTAATATCATTCATGCTTGGTCTAACAAAGTTTCCCTTTATTCAAACGTTTTAGTCTTTAAAATCCTCGTATTCTCAGTTGCTTCTTGTTTTTTCTCGATTACTTCTTGTTATTCACTCGACGGAAATGAATTCGTGGCTAATAATAGGTGGGTTGCTGCACAAAGCGTTTTCTATCACCTTTACAATCAGGTGTCGTACATGTCCTTGGACGAGATCTCTCCCTTGACATTTAGTATTGGAAATACAATGAAGCGAATATCAGTCATAGTCTCCTCCATTATTATTTTTCGAACTCCTGTCCAGCCCGTCAATGCTCTTGGAGCTGCCATTGCAATCCTTGGAACCTTCTTGTATTCTCAGGTAATTTTTTCTCGTCTCTTTAAAATAAATTACACCATCGTACATACTTCCTATTGTTGCAAAAGGAAGGGCTTGTCTGCCCTTAGGTCCAAACTCCTAAAAATCAGACAAATGCAAGCCTTTTCATGAATTTTCAGTTTGTTCGCTAAAAATGACATTTGGAAAACACTACTTCCCTTAAAGCAACCTAATGAAATGATCATGTGTCTTCCTCCATGTAATTTTCGGATAAAAAACGACATAGTAGGCCATACGACTGGTTCACCTCAATGTTCTTTGCATTAATTGAAATTCACTTGGTTAGGTGAAAGTATGAGCTGTATTTGTCATTGATGCAGATATGGCGTGTAGTCATTTTTATGGCGTCTGGACTACATTTCTTTAACGTTGTACTATGAATCAGTAGACCTACGCCCACAAAACTTGGGATTTTTAATGAAAAATTGGAATATTCCCTTGATCAAATTTCGTCTTTTGCAGGCAAAGCAGTAATAATGCTGGGTCGGTAACTGTTGAAAACCCCCCTAACAGCAACAGCAGATGTGGTAGATACAGGAGAAATGACGATGGTCATTGTCAAAACACCTATTTGCTCTTGTCATGTTTTTGGCGAGGTTGAGGAGAAAATGTCTGCAAATAAGTCCAAGCCCCTTTTGTCTGACATTATGCAGGATGAGATTAATCAGTATCTCATTCTTGCTCAATCGAATAATTAATGAGCAGGGATTTGGGCAATGTACATTGGAATTCTTTTGTCACGCAACTCTTAAATTTTATGAGTAAGATACGAGAAATGCTTGTAATTTTTGGTTTGTTCCAAATTTAGCTCTGTGTTTTCTGTGTTCTTTAGTTTAAAGCAAGATAATCTATACAAAAAATAAAAAAGGGTCATTGTTAGCTAACTAGTAACGTAAGTGTTTGTTTGGATCTACTATAATTTTTTAATTTTTAGTTTTTGATTTTTGTTTTATTTTTGCTTCAATTATGTTTGGTTGAGATTTATAATATAAAAATTAAAAACAAAAAATGTTTAGTTGATATTTGTAATAAAAAATTAAAAACAAACGATGTTTGGTTTTATCATCTTGTTTTTATTTTTTAATTATATTATTAGATGCTAAAAATAATTTAATTTAATTTAATTGTTCTAATATATCAAATTTTATTCTTAACTAATTATTTCTTATTATGGTTAAAATAAAATGCATGAGTATTTATATATTTAAAGAAATTTGCAAATCAATTGTATATAACAAAATTTTGTAAACTATAAAATTACATTAATTCATTCTAATTAATAAAAGATATTCATTATATTATAATGTTTTAAAACATAATTGTGCTATCATTTACAAAAGGAAACATAAATAAATAAGAATTAATATAATCATTTCATATTTGTCTAACAATTTCATCTTGCATCTAAGATATACTTCAAAATTGTGCTGGAGTGATATTACACTCCACTTCAGAACTTGCAGCCTCATTTTTACCTTCCCTAATTTGCTCTTCATTTCAATACAACTGTCAAATAATTCAACGCTTTATTCATGCATCCTAATATAATTATACATAATACAATAAGCAATAACGATCTATTTTTGTTTTGTTATATTATAACTTGGCATGTTTGAAAGTATAGAGAATCTAGCTTTTAGAATGTCAAAACATCTTTCAATAATATTTCTTAATAAATGCTAAATAATTCCTATAAACATTGAGATCTTTTTCTTCTTTTATAATCTCGCAAATGATATCTTTCACTTCAATATGATGAAAGAAATCCAAGTATATTGGCATAGCTTGAATCAATCAAATAGAACATAACTAACAAATAGAACATAACTAACATATAAAGAACAAAATATTAACAAAAAGTTATTAAAAATTAATCGTAATTACTAGTTCATTTAAAATAATGTAATGTAATACCTTGTGGAGGCAAAAGAAATTGGTTCACTTATTTTGTCACTATTTCTAAAAGAACTCAACAATAATTTGCAATATTTTTCTATACAGCTATTACATATGTGAAATACATGTCAAATGAGCAACAACATAGAATATTTTAGGTTGGATCAATTTTTTTACACCTATATTGTATTCATCGATTAGAACATGTGTATTAATATATGTATCATCTATTGCTCCTATACAATCCTAAAAAATAAAAGTACATAATTAAAATAATTATTAATCATAAGATCATAATGAAACTAGTAATTAAATATATGAATGTACTTGAAAATATGAAAAGATTTTGAATTATGTTGAATCTCAGGAGATATATTAATAAAGGATGGTGGATTGCATATAATGTTTTGCGAAAGTACTTCAAAATTATCAAAGTCAAATGTTAGAAGTGTTCTACATTGACTCTAGTTGTCTCACTATGCCCTATAGTCATCAAGAAAATTGTTACTTGTTTCTTTACAATTAAATGAATTGTTAATTTTAAGCTTCTAAACTTTTCAACTTATTACATATTGTCTTGCTCATTCTTAAGTTCTTATAAATCTATGTAAGATTTCCATTCAAAAGATCTAATAACCAATCATGACCTAATAGAGCAGAAGTTCTATATGGTTGCTTTTGTAAATGAAAATATTTGTTTTCTTCCCTAGCTAGAGAAGTAGTAACTACCTTTATCAGTTCATCATCAGAATCTAATTCGAAATCTGATAAGGAATCCATGTATCTACAATACAAGTATTAAATAATTAATAAAAACATTTAACCAAAAGGTTTATATCAAATATTCTACAAAAGATAAACTTAAAATGTTCAACGATAGAATACTTTATATATATATAAGTGTCAAATCAATAAGAATTTGATATGCAATAACATTAAAAATAACTAAAGTGACATAATCCAGTCTAACTTTCTTGCATCTGCCATCTTTACAAAAATCTCCCTATAAAGTTGAGAATCAATGGTGCTTTCACAAATTTTCTATATTGCGGACCCTTAACAACTAAATTTTTCATTATTATATTAGTCTCTTGATTAATTGATGAAGCTCCAGATCCATTCTCTATAGCAAATGATGTTGTAGTTAGTTTTTCTTAAGTAAATCATTCTTTTTTTTGTTGCTTACCAGTTACAATCAATACCTCTTTTAAAATATTGTGCCTTCTTTGCCTTTTTATTCTTTGGAGATTTCTTTTTCTTAGAAGGAGAAGTTGTAACTTGATATTCTTTTTCATCATATGAGCAATCTTCATCAACATCAGTTATATGTTCATCTTCTGTATTATTTGATATAAGATTTAGTTGATGGAAATGCAAACAAACCAGTCAAAGTAGTATCTAAAAAAATATGACAAGAGTTTGAGAACTCCATGCATCCCTTTTTCTTAAATTTGTGAGCCATTTTATGCACTAACATTGATAAAAAGGAAACATGAGAACAAAAATTATATAATATGATATATTAATAAACAAAGACATTTTTTACCTTAAATAGAATATACTCTTTATTGAATTTCTTGAAATTCTTCAATCTGGCCCTTAATACATTATACTTATTCTTTAATTGAACAATAATATACTCTTTATTGAGTTTTGTTTAAAGATCTGTCATAATATTCTCCCAAACAGATTTGGAAATAGTAGTAATTGTTCGACTTTCCTTGTTCACTTTTTCAATCATTAATGAAATTAAATGCATCTCTATGGTATCATTCCATACCCCATTCTTTTCATTTATTTCCACACAATCATTAGAATCATTCATATTGTTTAAGGCTTCCATCATTAAATGTAATTACATATTTGTGACAATGTAAAAAAGTGAATAGAAAATATTATACAAGATAAGAAATTTCATGTTAGTGAATACGAATTCTTAACCTGGGCATATTTCTTGGCTCTTTAAAGAGAACATCAATCACATCAATTTTCCCAAAGAAATAAATACTAAAGATGGTTCATAAATAATCACAATTTAGTCACAAACAATAAAAATTAACACACTAATATAAGGTGTTTGATGCACCATTAATTAGATAACTAAGTTTTGCTTATATAGTAAAATTAAAAACTTTTAAGACCAAATTGAAAAAACAAAAGTTTATCATAAACATCCTTTATTTGTGCCATTTGCTTTTATGAGCTCTTCCAAAAGTAAAAATAAAGATTAAATTGATGATCATAAGTTAGGAATTATTATGGCGATTACATAAATGGGGATGTAATTATAAATGATACAATTATAATTACAATAAATTATATTACTGATCTTGAATTATAACTATAATTCAGAAATTTGGACAAGACCTTAATAGAAAGCTAATGGGAAAATATGACATCATTTTGAAGATAACATGTGATGGTGTAATATGTTGCTTTTATGGCTAATACTCTTTTTTAATTTGAAAAGGATTTTGAATATTTGCTTAAGTCAAAATCACAAAATTTGTTCCATACCCTGTCTATCTCTAACCCTTTTCCAAGAAAGGTCCATGCTTATCTCCATTTTCTTAAGAAACAAACACTACCCTTGAAATTCAAAATCTAATAACTCCCCACAAAAAACACCTACTAGTTCATGAACCTTTGTTAATTCCCTGAATTCATTTCCTTTGTTTTCTCTCTTAGTCTCTTTAACTACTTTACCAAATTTAACATATTCATACAGAGGATATACTACTTTTGCCATGCACACCTCTTAAACAATCACATACCATATAAAGATCAAAGCTTTATTGTTCAACAGGTCCTTTTGAATCAAATGGGGATTGAAAGGAAAGGTAACTATGGCAACACATTATTCATTATAGAGAGAACAAAAAATGATTGTGAACAGAAAAGCAAAATTCAACACTTTCCCCATTATCGTAGAGCTTATGGTTAAAACTTTTAAAAGATTTTAAGTTCTTAGGTATCTCGTTATTAAGAAATACAAAACTAATGTTTTAAAAATCAGACCAGACATCGAACCAATCAAAGGAAATGATTGAGGTTTAAAGGTTCAGCTAGTGTTAAACTTCTATAACATCGATATATAATAACTAAGAAGTAAAAATTATAAGAGTAAGTAAAAATAACATATTTTATTGAAATAAAAAATACATCAATGTCTATTATTATATAATTAACTAAAAATAAATAAATCTGAGTCTAATATGAAACTTAAAATAACAATAAAAATAAAAATTGTATTTCTGAAGGAGGTTGTGACTCACTATATTCAAAAGTTCCAAATTCTCTAGTGCTATCTAAAGACTTGTAAACTACTTTTTCATCCGAAGTATTTACATCAACTTCTTCTACTGCATTCAAATAAATCCCAAATTAGTAATGTATGAAATTATTCTCAATTGTAAATTTGTAATACATTATAATTTTAACTTTAATATGATCAAAATAAGATAAGAAATAATATGTTCTTAATTCATTTATTGTGACAAATACATTTTCTTCATAAATCACCTTTTGAAGTTTATTATAATCAAAATCGGGCAATGACTTTTCTTCTTCGATCCAAAAATCAGTATGTTCAATACAATTAATATCAACTTGATTATACGTTCTCTTCTTACTAAGCGTTCTGAATACATAATAGAGAAATTATAAAGTCAATAATAAAAATAAAATTAATGAAATAAAACAAAATTATAAAATACATGCTTTTCATTATCAAATTATAAGTAAGGTAAATAAGGTCATTAATTCTTTAATGTTCCAAATAATTTTGTTTCTTTGTATAAAAACACTCCAATTACGTTCACAACCTGATGTAGAAGTTGTTTAACTATGTAATCTAATAGTGAGTTTTCTCAATATTGGAGCTTTTTCACCAAATAATCTCTACCAACTCTTATGTATTTTAAATTAATAGTTATGAAAAATAAAATATATATTATTAATAAGTAAAAAATGAATTAAAAGTATAAAAAATTATAAGGATGCATTTTTTTATCACAAGTTCTTTCTTTTTTAATGATCTAGCAAAACTCTATAAACCTGCATGATACAATTTACTTTCATTTATCGCTTATGATTGCTCTTTAATAGAGAAAATATCTTTGCGTTCAATCGCAGCAAACAGACTATCCATAATATTATTTGTACATACGTCTCCACTATATAAACAATAAAGATTAAGAAAATAAGCTACTAAGTGGATTCTTTGAGTGAGATGCTTATCCCATTGTCGGTCAACAATATCTATATAAGGCTTGTACAATTTCTCCTTCTCTTTAAAAATATTTATAAATGTTTTATCAACTCTATACATACTATCATATATATACCCCAAAGATGGCTTCCCATCTGAGTCAACAATCCTCAACAACCTTATAAATAAAGTCATAATCTTCGTAATGATTAAGTAAGTATTCTAAAATTTATTATCTAGAATAATAACACAAACTTCTTTTCCTTTTTCACTTTTTGATAACTTATGACTTGAAAATTGTTTACTTATCACTAAATTTTGAAGCATTTCCTTATGTTCATAAACATTTTTTCAAATTAATAAATGTAGTAGCAAACTTAGTAGCTGCGGGATGCATGATCTTAACCCAATCTTCTTTTTTTCTTAACCATGACAAAAATGTGATATAATTATACTTAAAAATTGTGATCTTAGATGTATGTGAACTAAGACTAGAAATATGGTCCATACCTCTAATATATTTTAGAATAAGATTTATACAATGAGCAGCACATGAAAACCAATAAATATGCCTATACATTGATTGTAATAAGTGCCCAGTTGATACATAATTAGCTGCATTATCTGTAACAAAATACAGAACATTCTTTGGTCCAACCCACTCAATAATTTAAGAAAATAATTCAGATAAAACATTAGCACTTTTTATAATATCAAAAGCATCAACAGACTTGATAAAAGTTGTTCCAATATTATAATAAACCAAGAAATTAATCAAGGGTTTTTGTCTTTGATCAGTCCATCCATTTTCCATAATAGTGCATCTTATTGACTCCCAACTAGACTTATATGTATCCATAATTAACTGACGTTCCCTTTTTAAATCTTGAAGCAAAGGCATAAGCATCTCGTAATAAGAAGGTCCCTTAAATCCTGGACCTATCATTGTTGTAACATCTATTGCTTCTTCAAAATATGATGAATATAAAGCATTTAAAGGAATACATGAATGATAGAACCATCTAGCCCATGCTCTTTTACATCACAAGATAACATCCTTATCAACCAAAACAATTTTTAGACTGGGTTAAGAACCAGGATTAGTTTTTAGAGGAAAATAAGAATCTATGCCAATAGTATTTTTCCTTTTTTTTATCTAATACTTATGGTGCTTCATCATCTAGAAAGATATATCATGAGTCTCTTTATTTTCCTTTTTCATTTTTACTTGTTGTAAATATTTTCCAATCATCTCATATACATCAAACGTTACTTGTGTTGCAAGAAGCAATATTACCCTTAATACTAGCAAGATGTTCTTTCATTATATAAATTCTTCCCCCTTTAAATATTCTACCACAAAACATACAATTATATTGTATATTCCCA
The DNA here is from genome assembly GCA_027563885.1 of Erythroxylum longipes. Lineage (NCBI taxonomy): Eukaryota > Viridiplantae > Streptophyta > Magnoliopsida > Malpighiales > Erythroxylaceae > Erythroxylum > Erythroxylum longipes. The sequence goes on along the minus strand of JAOQMS010000005.1, from coordinate 24,807,635 downwards.
TCAAATGCTTGAGAAGAAGAAAAATAATTCTATGTTAGATCGAACTTACCATGAGTAGGGGATGCTGTATTCATTGAATCTTTTTCCAATGATTCCATATTCTCCATTATAATTTTAACCTGAAAATATGAGAAAAATTATTTTGTTAGTTTTGAACAAAAATAAATCACAATAATAATTAAAACAAAAATAAGTCACAAAATAATGAACCAAAGAAGAAAGATGAAACGAAAAAATAAAAGATAAAGTCTAACAACAAAAATACCCCTTAAATAATTTAATATCAATGTTATTCTCTATAAAATTAATTCATTATGTAATCTAAATTTCTCAATCATTACCCATGTTTATAATTAGAATGTCTTTTTGATATAAAAAATAAAATTGTAAAACTATTCATTTCTTACATAATCACGTCATTGACTAAAAAATAAAAAATAAGTAGTGAACTATATTCAAAGTTAATAAGTATATAATCATACTCATAGAAAAATAAATTTCATAGTTAAGGATTTTTAGTTCTCCATTTAACATTTATCAAAAAGGTTATGGAAAATTTAAAAAAAAAACAAGTTTGTGGGTTTCAAAGTTCTCATATTAGTTTATAAGGGCAATAAATTTAAAACTACCATTTTTTATTTCTTTAATTTAGTGTGCAATATTTTAAAATTTTTAATTTATTAACTAAAATTTTAAAATTTTTACAGCCTAGTTTAAAACATTATTTATATTAATTATTTTCTATTTTTATAATTTTGAAAATTCATCTCAAAATATTATTTTTAATTATTTGTTGATCAAAGCGTTGTTTTTATTAATTATTTATTGATGTAGTTAATAGAATACAATTTTGGTAAACACCAAGATAATTCATGTAACTTTGGATTCAACCATAACTCACCTAATCTATTTAATTTATGCCAACAAACAAAAAAAATACACTTCATCTTCCTCAACCCATATTAATCACCATCTTTATTGCTATAACTTGTCTTTGCCTCTTATCAATACCATTGCTTGTAAACGCCTAATGCCTGAGTGGTTCTCTATTGCCTAACCATCCCTAGCTCAACCTCCATTCGCCCATTACCAACACAACCTCTTTACCGTCACCCTCTACCAGTCATCTCCTTCAATTGTTTGTTGCAACTTGTTGCCACCACTCACTAGTGTTGTCACTCACCCAATCATCATAGTCGCCTCTTATCACTCATTGTTGCCTAGAAAATACCTGATATCCTTTTACCTAGAAGCACCTATTCATCCTAACTCACTACTAGTTATCACTTCTATTTTTCTAGTTATAGCTTATTCAAGGTAATTCAAGAGAATGTTTCATATCCAAGCTCTTATAACTTATAGATGTTGAAGTTTTATCCTAACTTATGTTTAATTTGACCTCTCTTTTTGTCAACATTTCAACATATTTATTTACTCTCTCAAATGTTTGAATCAAACATGTTCGTTTCTTTTCAAACTCAATACCCCTATTTTTTCTTTGATGATGAAATGAATGACCATTTAGAGTCATAAACACCACAAAAAACATCACAAATAAGTACCAATAATCATCAAAACATCAACAAGAAGAAATATGTAAAACGTATAATAAATTCGCTTGACGAATATGAAAGGTGCAATCAAGAAGAGGAAAATAAGGCCAGTGAAGAACATAAGCTCTTATTTGAGGACAAATGCAAGAAAGTGGATAAAAAATAGTCAACTAATACTCTAATATTTAGAATTACTACAATAAGATTCAAGGAATCAATTAAAGGAAGTATAAAAATTCTTGGACAATTTTTAGTCGATCACTTTGACTAATGTCACAAAAAGGTTGGTCTTTAATGGAGTTAGTGAGACGAATCAAGGGCAACAAAGAAGGATTTGGGTGGGTGTCAAAGGTAATGATAAAGTTTGGTAGGATGATTGCAAGATGCCTAATTTCCCTGTTATGCACAAAATTTTATTTGTTAACATAGGTTAGATGGATTATGGTTGACATACGTTAGATGAGTTATGGTTGAGCCTGAATTAAAAAAATTTAAAAAGTTAAAAACTTTTGAATTTGTTTTCCTTAGTATATACAACATCAATATCTACAATTAACTACAATTAATAGAAAATCTCTTTTTTAATTTATAATCAATTATAAATGATAGCTTAAAACATTGATCACACTAGTCATAACTAATGAGACTCCTTATTTTCACATCACATTTTAGTACTTAAACCTTTTACGATAATCAATCTAAAATCCTTTACATAACCTAAGATATAAATTGCATAATTATGACTTTTTTTGCTGAATACATTTAACCCTAACGTTTTACTAAAATATATGTTAAACTTTAATGTTTTTTAGCATTCAAAATGAACCTTAACATTTGCAAAATATTCAAGTTAAACCCTAATTGAAAGGAAATATTGACGGATTTTTGTATCATTTTGTTATATTATAGATGGGTATAATTTATTACTTCTATTAGTCATATGGGTCTCACTGTATCATATGACATACATGTGGAACAATAAAATTCATATATTTTAATTAAACTTAAATTAATTTTAAACTAATTTTTAAATTATGATTATATAATAAATCCTAATTAAAACTAATAAACTTAATTAAACCTAAATATAACTTAAACATAATTAACCTAATTTTAAGAAATAAAGTCGTAATTACTATCAAATTCTTGAATTGACTTCTTATTTAATGTTGTCCAAAACTTAAAGAAACCTTAATTTATGGTTCTTGATTCATATGATTGTTAAATTTTCTTCTACTTATATTAACCCGAGAAAGGTAGAAATCTTTCATAGTTCTTGAGCTAAGAGATAAAAATTAGGAGTCTAAACTAGGTTGCAACTATAAAGATCAAATATTTCCTCCATTAAATAACTCTTTTGCAAATAGTGAAGTACGTTCTGAACGGCCTCTAAATGTGAATTCCAAATCTCTACGATCATATTCTTTCTTTTTGGTCATGTTCTTATTTCCCTTTTTGTCTTTCTCATTTCTTCTTAGCTATGGAGTGAAGTTATTGCCACAAAAACTTGCAACATAATACAAGTGGAGTGTTAGTTTATGCCCTATAGCCAATCGATTTGTTTACAGTTTAATGACAATTATTTAAAGGTATTATTTATTTTGTACATGTTTAGATGTATGTGACAAAGTTCACGGGGATAATTATACATTACAAATGAAATTATAATTATAAGATTAATATTGTATTTATGTAAAAGGGTTGCCCCAGGCATATGCTCCCTGCTTTGCGAGGGTCGAGGGGAGGGTCTTCAATTGTACGCAGCCTTCCTTTTATATTTTATAAAGAAGCTATTTCAGTGACTCGAACTTTTGATCTTACAATTACAAAGGAGTAACCTTTCTAGTCACCCTAAGGCTCACCTTCTCATATTACATTTATGTATTACTTTTAAATTGTTCCTAATAATTGTTCTATTAAGACTGGATATTAATAAAGTGTAAAAATCTTAACATATGTTATGTTTTTCCTTTTGAAGGAAGTAGTCGATCTTCTAAGCTAAAGTATGAAGATACTTAAACAAACATGTGAGTACTTATTATAGAACAAGTTCCTTGAACTGAAATCTATTTAGAACATTGCTTGTATGTCTATGAAAATTCTCATTGTGATGATTTTATAAGCGATCCTTTGACTTGAGGTCTTCAAAGTTATCTTGTATATAGATTGTTATATTTTGATACTACTTATGACATATTCTAATCATAGGTAGTTTAGTCGGTATTCATTATATATGGCATGAATTATATGGAGGTAGTTAAGTGATCAAGATAGGATTCATCACCTAAAGTAATTAGGGAATGTTGTTCTCGATTAGTATTGATTCAGGAAATCCTTGGACAAGGTAGAATGACACTTTATAAATAGTTTACAAATGTCATTAATTGAATGAATAACTAATAGCAGAGAACTAATATGATTGGACTCAAAATAGAGTAGACATTAATTCCATGCTCTATGTCTAGTCGAAATATTGTATGATAAAATGATTGACTTATACAGAAAAATTATGCACAGAAAGGTTATTAGAAACCACTTTGACATTTTTAAATATTTTAGTGGTCATGATGTGTTGCTAGATGTCGGAAAATTAAAGATAAAATAAAAGGAGTTTAATTCATCTAATTAGAATTATAGTTTATAATGATTATCAACATATTTGGGAACTTAAAGGGTTTCATATAAAGAACGAGTTGAGAGTAAAGATATTTTAATAAAGTTGGAACTGATTGTAAAGTTTGAGAAACTTTATAGTTAAATATAAGATATTTAATAAATAAGGATCAATATGAGATATTGAATCTTATTTAGGCATGTGGTATTTAATTAGAATTACTTTTTATTTTAATTGAAATTAGAATTTAATTGAAATTATAATTTAATTTCAATTAAGTTACTAAAATCTCTAAAACTTATTATAAATAAGCTTAAGCTCTAATAGAGCTAACACTTCTTGCTTAACCCCTTATATAAGAGTTACAGAGTTTTTTCAACCTGTTTTATGGATATCATTAGAGGTCGGACATTTGTGTGATTATGGTGGTTAAGATAGATCTATTTAGAAAACGGTTTAAAAGATACAACAAGAATATAATCTTACTTCAAAATAAGGTATGAATTAAGATTCATGTCTTATTACGATTTAATTGTTAATCAATTTATATAATTAACATGATCTTAATTTTCGAGAAATCAAAATACAAAAAAATTTCATAATTATTCCACTATAGTTGGGATCAGATCTCTTCCCAATTTTCCAACATGGAGCTCGTTAGAGCAATGAAGAAGAAGTTGCCAAATGGCTGTGGACTAGAAGGAGCGATTATGTAAGGAGAATAACAAATGCTACTATTAAAGTTGAAGTCCATAAGTGCTAGTGGTACCACCTTTGTTTCCAATAACTCGAGCTTAACGTAAACGGAGGATTGTGAGGTTTCGAAGGTGAAAGTGGTGTTGAAATCCAATTGTGATCAAATCACGGGCACAACAGAAAAAAAAACTTTTTACGAATTTCGATCGGATCCCAATAATTGATTAACTTGGATAAAATAAAATACGAACCATAAGAAATCATATCTTGTTCGTGTTCCTGTTGAAAATTGTTTGAAACTTTTCTTGATTTGTTAACCACAAGTTGTTCACTTGTCCAGCCTCTGATGATATTCACAAAACAACTTCTCAACACTTTAAGAGGAAGAATGTAAGATGCTAGCTCAATTTTCTTTTCTTCCTATTAATAGAAAAATCATTAGGGTGGTTTTGTAATTTTATTAAAATTAAATTCGTTAATTATAATTAAAGTCATACTCTAATTATAATTAACTTAATTTTAATAAAATCAAATATCTTATATTTGATCCCTAAAATTTCTCAAACTTTATAATTAAGTCAAACTTAATTAAATTGATTTTTCTTTCACAATTGCTCTTTGATGTATGACCCATTAGGTTCCTAATATATTGGCAATGATTATAAATTCTAATTCTAATTCTAATTCATAATTAGAATTAGATAAATTAAAACTCCTTTT